>JAENHJ010000305.1:1800000-2256212 GCA_025330945.1 Mucuna pruriens
CAATATCGTTAGTACAATACACAGTGTTCTATGATTAATAGAGAAACTATATCTAAATTCGTTCAGTATACCAGAATTCTTATATAATTGCGATTTTGAGTTTGTGACACAATAAAACTTATAAATGTCGTTAAAAATTTTAACTATTTATTACATTGTTATGTTTTCTATTACATTGTATACTGGTTATCAAACATTACATTGTATACATGTTAGAACATCCCTTATACTTTATTTTTTTAATAAAACTTTGCTAAAAAATATATATTACTACATTGCTTCAGGGAAAAATCTTTTTGACAGGAAATATATTGAATACAAGATGTTATCTCTTAAATTGTTTTTTTTTTATCAGACAAGAACGTATAATATATTGAAGGAGAACAATAAGTGCTCTAAATCTCTAATCAGCATATATACAAAACCTTGAGGTAAAACTTTGATACAATTCTCTAAGTTTTTTTTAATTAAAATTAGACTTCATCTTTGTATAATCATTTATTACAAATTTTTTATACAAAAATTAAGATAAAATTTTAAAATTCTGATTGAAAAAATAGTACAAAAGGTACCATTTAATTTCATTTTTTTTTCAATAAAAATATAAATTAAATAAGAAACTAGGTTTGAAGGGTCATTTTCATTTTTAAATTAGGAAACGAAGATGTCATTTTCAAAATATGAATTGAAAACAATAAAATGGTTATTTTCTCTGTTTTCATGTTAGAAGTGGTGGCATTTTGAAACTGTGAATGGAAATAGATACGGGACAAGGCTAAGTTAGTGGCATGCTGGTTGGGTTGTCGTGGCTTAAGGAGGAGGGTTTGATGGGTACAGGACAGAGGTCATGGAGATTCAATAGTCTGTTTCGGGTTGACAAAGGTGTTGTCATGGAGTGAGTAACCATACATGTTTTCAAAAGGTTTAAAAATTATAAATCAAAATTATTTTTTGAAAATGAAAATGAAAAATAAAAATAAAAATAAAAATAAAAATAAAAAAATGTTTTCGCACACAAAACATTACCTTGATTTTCTACCTCCTCCATTTTTACCTTTCAAGCTAATGAATGTTGACTAAGGCAGTGGAACCAAGTCAAAAGGCTAGCAAGTTTTCATCTATGCAAAATGCTACTTTTTTTGGAATCAATTTTCATTGTTGTAAAAGTTTTCCAAACTAATCATTAAATATTGGTTTAATTGATAAGAAATAAATTTATTTAAAATTTATTTAAAATTTAATTTATTTAAAATTTTGTTGTAAATGGATAAAATTTGTTGATTGCTTTTGGTTATTATTTATTATAAATTAAAATTTAATTTAGTTCTACAACAAATTAAATATGAGCATTGGTTTGTGTTTTCTTAGGGAAATGGTCCAAGTTGAGTGTCATCATTTTTATGTTCGCATAGGGATAGAGTTTTCAAGCAGTGATTAGTATTAAAGGCCTCCTCCAAATTTTCTTATTTATATGCGTGTGTGGAATAACACCTACGTTGTGGGAAAATGATGACTAGAAACTCAAATTGTAGTAGATACTTGGATAGATGAAAAGAGAAAAACAAGAAAACTATAAATACAATAGGTGATATGATTTAAAAAATAAAAATGTGTAAATAAAGTGTTTGATGGGATGAAATGTTAATGTATCATTACCGTTGATTATGTGGTGGTAAATCATGAAGGAATATTTGTTGATGCATTTCTATCTATGTCTTCAAATGCATAAGTCATAGTGAAATTTGGATTCATTTGGGCTTTAGAGGTTAGTGTAAGTGATTTTTCTGCTCACAGACAGTGGCTAAATGGGTTAAGGTTTTGGGCTCTTTTCTGAGTAAGGTCCTTCTTTCTATCCCTTTTATTTTATGTTTTTTATTTGTACATGGTGCTGAGAGCTAGGTTGCTTTGATGCATGATGCATTAGATTCTCAAGGGATTAGTCTCCGAGTACATAATTGTATTTGAATATTTTAAAAATAATTCTAAGAAAATAAATTAGCTTCTTTCATAAGTTAAAAATAATTTATATATAAGTTAAAATTAATTTTTTGAACAAGTAAAATTATTTAATTTAAAAAAATGATTTTAATACATAAAATATTTTTAACTTACAAAAGAAGTTGATTTTTTTCCTTTTTTATATGTATTTATGGAAAAAATTGTCTAAACATGAACTATGTTTCGTTCTCCTTCATTGCCAATTACGTATGCTTCTTTGCCTTGGATCAAGTTTCGTTCTCTGTTGCGCGTTACTTTTGGGCTTAGGTTTTTTTTTGTTGCATTTGTAGATAATTGCTGCATAAAATCAAACAATCAGTTAGCTCAAATGATTTAATTAATTAATTGAAGTTAAAATTTTAATTATTCGATTACACTCAAGAAATGACAAAATTAAGAAGTTCTGTATATATATTTTACTGTTTATTATGGAAAGAATTTGTAAAAAAAATCTGTTGATATTTTCATAAATATTTAAATCATACAATTAAATCAAATAAAACCATCAAATTATTTAAGAGAAATGCTAGCAACCCACACTAACAAAATCTTTTTAATATTTTTTACTAAAACTAAAATTTACACATTTTTTGGATCTCATTTCTCATGTAATTAGTTTTTTTCATGATTTTGTAATTTTTATTAAATTTTATTTAATAATAAAAAATGTGTTACAAGAAGTGTTACTAGCCTGCACACATATATTATAATATCTGTCTTGATTGAAAGAACTTTTATGAGTTATTTTCAATGAAAGTATTTTAAGGATTTTCTTAACCTCATATATCATATATCTTATATCTTTTATCTTTTTTCATCTTTATGTTTAACTGAATTTTAATATATTTTTTAAAAAAATTACCAATGATAAAAATTAACTTTTATATCAGAATATAAATTATTAATTATAAATTAAAATATTATTTATTACAAATTTTAATTATAATATAATTTTTATATTTAAAATTATTTATTTATTATAAATTTTAATTATATAAATAAACATTTATCCTGTATATAAGATAAAATACTAGTTTATTAGAAATCATAAAATCATGAGTAAAGTTCATTAAATAAAAAATAAGATTCATACAATTTTTTAATTTTCAACAAATTTCAATAAATAATTAAGAGTATGTTATTAATATTTTTCTTAGTTAACTGATTAAAATTAAATAATTAATTGACAAAAAATATGTTAAAATTATTATATATATTAAAATATTATAAAGTGTAAAATTAATTTATATTATCAATTTAAATTTAGTGAAAGTTTTTAAGTCTTACGTGCAATATTCATGGATCCTAACTTTACTATTATTGTAAACAAAGTTTATGCAAACAATACTAGGCCCTACCCAATGCTAATAATATAAGGTACTTCTGGTAAAGCCCAGGTCAACAAAAAGCGCAAAGCCTGATCCAAACCATTTAGCCCCTTTCACTTTTCAGCTCTACATTGCACTTTATTATAGAAGAAAATAATGTTAAATATATTTTTACTCTTTATAAAATTTCAGATTTTTTGTTTTTATTTTTATATTTTTGTCTATTTTTACTCATTCTTTTATTTTTTCTCATCAATTTCAATGTCTGGAAATTGGAGTGATTAAAAGTGAAAAAAAAGCCAAAAAATTTAACCTCCAAAAGTTGATATTACTAATAAAAAATAAAAAAATAAAAAAATGAAAAAACTAAACAAAGAATTATAAAGATTAAATCTAAAATCTAAAATTTTATAAAAATAAAAAATTATATATAACTAATATATATATATATGCCATTTTTTTATGTCTTATTTACTATGGATTACTTTTGGGTTGCAAACTTTAGCCCAAATCGTAATAAATAATAAGATTATTCTTTTTTTTTTTTCTTTTCTTCTAAACCACGTATCCTTTGATAAGGGTATTCTTTTAGTGTCAGATTTGTTTTAACCTTATTGAAGAGAATTCAAACATATGATCACAAGAACGCTTTATAAAAGCTAAATTAAACATTAAAAAAATAGTAGATAAATATATTGATTTTGAGTTTTAAATTTAAAAATTATGTTAAACTTATCTATATATTAAAGCCTATCATATTTGACCATTTTCATTTTTCCTAGCCTCACTTAACCAATTTTTAGCAAACAAAAAATCCACAGAGATCTTCCAAAATAAAATATGTTTGAGATAACCATGACTGCATTTCCTTTTCTTTTAATAAAAGTTTAGGTAAATTATATTTTGAAGGCTCATCAGAGACAAAACACAGACCTCATGGCTTAAAAAATATTCATAAATTATCCACCAATAAATCATTGGATAAACTTTCTTGAACTTATGCATTGGTAGAACTAAATGTCCCTTTTATCACTTATCTGGAACCACATTTTCAATAGTGACTTAAAAGCCAACTCATTATTATTTTTATTTATGTGTTCATTTGAAGTTGATATTTCATTTTGATCATAGTGCATGATTCGTGCAATCATTCATTCTAATACAAAGAAACCAGAATCTTATCTGGATACAACTATTGATTGTTTTTCAAGCATACGTTAAATCTGCTGGTTGTTGTCAAGAACTCTTTGGATGCGATTTTACTCCAAAGTCAAAGACAAAAAAGAGAATCAAGCTGTGACCACCATGCTAACTCATGAATCCGCGTACAAACAAATCTATTTTGAGTAAATTATCACCCCATTTCTAAATAATATTTAATTTATTCTTCTTAATTAATTTTAAAAACTACAATTTACTACTAGTTTGGATCTCCTAGTAGAAAATGTGTAATGTTTGATTGATGTAATAAATATGTATTTATTATCACGCCAAGTTATATAACGTGTGCACCGCTTCACAATAAATTTGGCTTTAATTTCTTATTCTACTTTATTTCGTGAAATACGGGACAGGTTTAGTGTAGGGAAGCCAAAGTCAACGCGGAGAGTTGCACCTTATCTAACTTTTTCTATATCATTTACATGATATTGCACACTTTTACAGGGATTCCACAACATCTTGTAGATTTTTCTTTCATCATTTACAATTTTTAGTGTCATTATGGATTCATTTATTTTATTTTCTTATTAAAAGTTTATGTCAACTAGATCTTGCAGGTTAGGATATGTCTTAAAATAAAATAAAATAAAATTATAGAGGTTAAAATATATTATTTACTAATAAAAAATTTAAATTAATAGTAAAAATTGAGTTCATGTCTTTTCTAAAATATAAATATAATTCTTTCAGACTCAACTAATATTTGTTAAATATTAACTTTTAATAGCTTATTATTAATTTTAAAAGTAGCATAATTGTAATTTTTTCCTATATTTTTGGATTATATGCTATTTTAGTTATTTGAATTTTTTATTTATAAAACTAAATAAATTTGGTTATTTCGTTGTTGCTTTTTTACAAAAAACCCTCAACGTATTATTTTCTATATCTAGAAATATTTGAAGGTTTGTGAAGAATTTTGACATGTAAAATAGAGAACTTTATAAGATGTGAAATTAGAGTTTAGAAAGGGGAATTATTGAGTTCTTTTTTTTTTTCGGGTGAAATTTGATGTCTTAATTCATCAATTTTGAGTTAAAGACAAATTAATTAATTCAATTTGTAAAGTGTTTGAGTTTAAAATGAGATTTTGAGGGTTTCAAAACAACAGGGAGACCAAATTTACTCAACTTTTTAAAATAGAATGATTTAATTAGCTCATAAAAAAATTATGAGACTAAAATACACAGAATTTAAATTAAAAGGGTCAAAAATATAGTTTTCATTTTAATTTTTTAAAAGATGAAATAAAGTTTTCAACACTTTTTTTTATTAGTTTTAGAACTTAATTCAAAACTATTATTTCATCTTCTAAAGTTCTACAAAATACAATGATGATTAAAATTAGCCACCGGAGATGTTGAAAATCATCGAGAGAATAAATGCCTATAAGAAATTTGTTAATTTATATTAAAACAGACTAAAATATAAAATATATTTTTCCTTAAAAATATATATTTAAAAATTAAAAGAGAAAATAATATAATTTGAACATCTGAAGAATATAATTTACACTTTATATCCTCATCTCACAATTTTCACACATCAAACCGAATGCAAGTAATATAAATAGATTTATGTTATATTAAAAACAAATTCGTATACATATATATCCATACTCATAGAAATACGAATAATAATAAAAAATAAAAAATGAAAGTAATATTTCATTCCGATTTATACGGTTGTGCACGTATAATTCGAAAACGGCCGATTGAGTTTTTTTTATTGGTATTAACAAATTAAATAATTAAAAAAGTCAGAAGCAAATTTTCATTTTAATTATTGTAAATTTTTTATTCTTATAAAATAAGAAATTTTAGTTTTGTTCACGAAAAAATATTTTTATTTAATTTTCATTATTTAAAATTTGAAATATCTATTTTTAATTACTAATTTTCATTTTAAGATAGATAAATAATATTTATTTAAAATTTTTTAATTTTTTAAAATATAATATGTATATAATATATAATAATTACTTAACATTTCTTTGAACGTAATAGTAAGGATAAAAAATAAAAATTTAAAATTTAGAAAAATTAAAATTAAATTTTTTTATAAAAATTAAAATAAAAATTACTTTTTATAATTACTTAAAATATATTTAATTCATTTAAAAAATAGAAAAAGAGACGGAACATAATTTCGGGCAGTGGTTTCCATAAAAGATTTCGAAGCATTTAACATTTTCTTACAAAATAATTTTTCAAAATGCAATTTTATATACATGTGTACGTGTACGTAGGTATCCATAAATTGAATTTGTTGGATCTAAGAGCATCACATAAATATTAAAACAGAACAAGAGAGGAAATTTGTCAATACTTTTATCAGTGACAGAATTGGCAGATCCTGCTAATTAAATAGTTTTGGACCCTTCATTAAAAATGCTAGTTGATATCCAGCTTTGAAGATAAGCTATTTTCAAACAAGTATGAGTGGTGCATTTTATCCTTAAAGGACAGCAAAAAGAGCCTACATAAAGGAGAATCATGATCCCTCAGACAATTCTCCTACTCCATTTTTTTTTTTTTTAGTACTAATAGAAATTGAATTCGACAAAAAAAACTAATATTTTATAACATGGTAAATTAATGTTCAATTTTTTACCAAAAATATATATTTTTTATTTTTATTTGTATCTTAAATATGATTGTCTATGTAAAAAAAAAAATTGTTTATGTATATTAAAATGTGTAGATGAACCACCACCTACTTGTTAAATTGGAACATGTGGTGTGCTGGCTAAGCTTTTGACTGGTAGGGCCATGACCACACAAAGCCATCGCATATGAGGGTCATCTTGTCAAATATCAGGTAGTTCCACCTCCTAATGGACCCACCAATCTATGAATTAGCTAAGTGAATAAAGTTGATCTCTTTTCCCCCTCTCTTTCTTCACTTCGATTCATATCATTGAAAGTGAATCTATAAAGTCAAACAAATAATTTAAATTTTGATATAGCCCAAGCCCATCTTCAGGGTTGTAAAGGGAATGCAAAATATGCTTAAAAAGATTTTGAAAGTAACATTGGTTTAAAAAAGAGGGGAAAGAATGCTATTTGAGGTCATTCGGTTTATGATAGATAAAAGGAGAGAATAAGGTTATTTTATATTTTAAATTTTGAAATGCTGCCTTTTATCCTTCACTATTAGCATTTGCCATGAAAAATGAAAATTGTAATAGGGTCCATTTTTATTTATTAAAGAACATTATTTCTGCAACTAAGCGTAGTTTCACATATTTATTATCTTCTTAAAAAATTGAGATAAGAAATAGATAAATAATAAACATTACAATTGCTCTAAATTTTTTTTTACAGCTTAAATTGTTTTATGAAAAAGATATCATATTTAAAAAGGTGCATAATTTACGTTTAAAAGGGTGTATGCATAATTAATAAAAGAAAAAGAGAAATAAATAACATGATAAATTTAGTGAGATATATTCTTTTTTACCAATAAATATTTACCCGATAATTAATTTTTACAAGAAAACCCACTTATTAATTTTAATCAAGTCTCTCTTTCAAACAGTTTTCAAAATTTTACTTAAACAATTCAATCCAGTTTCCTATAACGTTGGTATTTAATGAGTTATATGATAAAATTTTTAGAATATAGATTAAGTATAAGAATTAGTATGTAAAAAAAAAATAAAAACTTAATTTTTTTATCCACTTAATAACTTTGCAAAGTGGTGTGAAAAAGAGAAAAATCCTTGTGAGCCATTCATACATAAAGTAGATGAATCAGAAAGACGTTGACGTTAAAAGAACAATCTTTTCCGTTTTTTTTAATGTTTTGTGTTGGGTTAGTGGTTAACTGAGTATCTTTGGGCTAATCATGGACGTGGATGAATAATTATAGGTTCAATTATGTAGTACTCAACCTTTTTATGTCGCAGACAAGGTTAAAAAGTGGTGTTAAGTTAATAAAAGTTGCTTTTGGCTAGGGTTTTAGAAAGGAGAGAGAGTAAAATAAAAAAGAGGGTGTTGGGATATCAATATCAAAGGATTGAAGGATAATGAATAATGAGTGTAGAAGGGAACCAACCGTGCAGGTTTAAAAAAGAGAGATGCTTTAGAGAATGTCACAATCTCACACGAGGGCTATGCACGAAAACCCATTCACATATGTCACCAAAATGCAAGTGGATCTGCACACGTGCACACCAACTTTCACACCCACACTTGGCTCGCAACCAAAGAAACTACCAAGGACCTTCTCTATGCTTTTTTCTTTTTAAGGGTTTTTTAATTCACAACAAACCTCTTTTTAATATATTCTTTTCTATTCACTCAAATTCATATTATTTATATCTAAGAGTAAAAAATCCTTGTATTCATTTTTTTTCCTTTTACAAAGCGTAAGAAGTTATACTTACTTATTTGTGTATTTACTAAACAAATTAAAAAATTAAGGGACAAAGTTTATATACGTGTGTATAATTAATTAATCCAAGTTTACTTCTTATTTACTGATTAGTAGTTGTATACAATTAATACGACTTATGACATGGTAATTTCAATATTTGATAGCTTTATTAAAAAAAAAAAATAATTGATGAAATATGAATTCATAATTTTAGAAGGCTCATCAACCAACTTATTAAAAGTACACCGATTCCTATTATTAGAGAAAAATGCATTTATCACATTAAAGAATTATTAATTATCATGTTAAGATTTTCTTTGGCCTGTTAAAGGCTTTCATTATAAAGATGGTTTATAATAACAATTTATCTAAATGTCCTTATCATCAATTAAATTATGAATGTAATATATTATCATTTAATTCAAAATTTAATTTAATGTGTGCTACCTTCAACTTAATTTAAAGAAATAATTGCTCATTTTTATTAACTTTATATAAAAAGAAAATTTGAAAAATAAGTAAAGAAAACATATGCTTAATATACAATTAAAAAAAAAGTTATAAATTTACAAATGCTACTATAAGAACATTAACAACTATTTACATGATTTTTTTACTCAACTTTATCACTTTTTATTTCACCCATTTACTCTCTCATATCATTTTACTCTCACATTGATCCATATATTCGTATTTTGATGAAAGTGTGAATGAGGTGAATTATTTTTTCAATTATTATTCAAATTTATTATTTATTTCAGTAAAAAAGTTATATTTAAAGTTAAATTTAATTATTTAAACAAGACAAATTTAAATTTTGTGAAATTAACATTACTAGTTTATGAATAATTTCTATTATATATAAATATATATATTACATAGATAGTTGTCATTTTATTTATTATATCTACTTGAAAAATTACAACTTTATGTATATTATCTTATATTTATCATTGTATGATTTTTATTTTTATTTTGATAGATTGACAAAAATAGAATACAAAAGGGTTGTAAACAAAATACTAAGTTCTAGAAAAGAGATTACAAATGCATCTATTAACAACATTGGAGATAGACTCTACTAACAACATTGGAGCTAGACTCTACGGGGAAAATCAAACATGTGAAGACCTAGCTCAACTTGAACATCCATTTTGGAAAAAAAAAATCTATGCATTGATTTTCTTCTTTAAGGAGAGGGCTATTTGTGCCTGACATTATTTCCCTTATCTTTCTATACGAATGGGTATGAGTATATAAGTTGGCTTATGTAAAGTCAATGGATTCTTAAAACTTGAATATATACAATCTTTTACACAATTATTTGGATTTTCTTCTTCTAAAGCATACCTCAAACAACAAGATAAGGTGCTACAATGGCGATGCACAAGAATTGAAAAGCTTGGGATAACATTGTGGCATAAAAGCCTCATGAAAAATTTGATCTTCTATGACGCACGAATTTGTCACAACCAGGTATAGGGAAGCATTGGTGGTGTTGCAACTCTTAGATTAATGAGCCATTGAAATTCAGTTTTGTTTGTGTTAATCCCATCATGGCTTCCTTTCTAAATAAGTGTCAAGGATCCCCAACATAAAATGAAAGGATATGTGTTTAATATCGTCATTTATATTCTTGGGTATAGTTGTTAGTAAAATCTCACTAGTTATTGATAAAGCAATCATGTAACCACACATCAATGTCTTAAACATTGACAAAAGAAACTTGGTTACAAATTGGACCCTACTTTGAGCAGTTATAAGTACCAAAGATGAAAGTGACCCTTCACCGATTCTTATGACATATCTTGACTTTAGATATACCTTATTGCATTTCTCAAATGAGCTTATCTTGTATGACAATATCCATTTTTCTATAGATATAGAGATCGAGTACTTCATAACTTTTTAAAATAGTTATTTGATGCCATATGACCAAATGAATGTCTTTTTAAATAAAATTCATAATGATGTAGTCAATAAAAAACAATTATTATATGGAAGTCAAAATAATTCTATATACTATGTAGGAGTAGAAGATAAAATTGACTATCCAAGAGTGAGTCTTCTAGCTTTGTTCAAGAAGTAATTTTTTTAGGAAGCCAATATTTTTTGTAATTTCATAATTAAGTAGTCAAAATCAGACTTGTTAAGCCAACCTTTAATACAATGAAGCCTAAGTATATCTCTAAAGAGCATGTACTGTAGATAGAAGAAACAAAAGAGCATTTTTCCACTATGAAACTTCTTTAAGAAAAAATGGGTGTAGATTTTGCAAGACTAACTTTTAATCCTAAAGCCTTAGTAAAGATGTCAAAGAGGTTGGCAAAAAGCCTAACCTAGAAACCTTTTGCTTTAGTGAAAAATAAGACATCGTTGGCAAATAATAAGTGGGAAATACAAGGACCATTTCTAAATACCTGATTAGTCAACAAATTTCTACTACAAATTTCTTCTAATAATTTAAAGAGAAAGTTTCACTATGAATATGACAAAAAGATCCTACAATAAAGGATCATCCTAGTGCAAACCCTAAGAGGAGTGGAAGAGGAGAAAACAATTATCATTCTAAAAGATGGATAAAGAAGAAGATAAAACACATTGCATGATTAGCTCTATAGTGACAAAAAGGAAATCAAAATCCTGCAAACATAACTAAAGAAAGTCTCATCACATTATTATAGGTTTTTCCAAATCCATCTTGTAAACTGCCTCACATTTTTCTCCTTTGATTTGTTCATAGTATGGACCATATTGCAAAGTGATTGTATAATCAGTTGTACCTTTATTTGGGAGGAAGATACTATGGTAGAGACTAATGACATTTTTAATTCAATAAAAGCCAAAGTTTGTTAACCAATATCTTGATAATAATTTTATAAATGTGTTACATAGACAAATGGGGTGAAAGTTCTTAAAAGTGCTTGGACTATCTACATTATATATATGAACAATTAAAGTAGCAACAAGAGACTCATCAAATGAACTTGTAGCAAAATCCTTTCTTACAAGCTTCCAAACATCATCACCATTACTATGCTAATATTTCTTGAAAAAAGTTCGGCTAGAATCCATTTGACCCACAAGCTTTATAAGGATTCAGAGAGTTGAGAGACCTAGAAACCTCTTCTTTAAAATTTGGTCTACATAGAATGATTCTCCTTTCCTAATCTAAATAAGGATTTTGTGTAACTTGCATAGGAGAAACATCCCCATTGAAGGGTTACAAAACAAAGACAAATAATTTTATGCCTCATCCTAAAGAATGAAAACACCATTCATCTAGATGTCATTGAGGTGATTAAGGCCATGGGTTTTGTTTCATTTTTTTATGAATAATAGTTTAAGCATGGAAAAAAAATATCCTTATCCTCCAAGTTTTACTTTAATCCTTGGAATGAGCATCTAAAGGTCCACCTTTTTAGGACTTGAGAATCATTTACCACCATTTATCTTCTGGTAATCATTATGGCCAATCTAAGCTACATTTATACAAAAGGGCTCCGACCCTTATTGGGACATACCTTTATCCCTAATTAAAATGAGATTGTGATCATAATGAATGTTGTGGCCTAAGCCACGACGAGAGTGTATTTGACATCCGAGTTCACTTCGAGGAAGATAATCGAAAAATAGGAGTCACCACCAGTATTTTCAAGGAAAAGGCTGTAAAACCTAATGATGGATAAGACTGGTCTTGGAATCAAATTTCAGGTTCGGGAATCTATTACACGCAGGGAAGATATTATCACCCTATTACGTCCGTCTTAAGATGATTACCTGAACTAGATGTATGAAATGAGATATGACTTATGAACTTTGATTTTTTACCTTTCGAACATGGACAAGGATGGACATATTTACAGGAAAAGGAGTGGTATATTTTTGGGTTTCATGGACTTGACAAGGGTAGTCTCTTGCTCTTACATACCTCTAAGTGCAGTGGAGAAATCAAAGTTTACGTAGTTCTGGCCGAGGCTTATGGACTAAATAGGAAGGCCGATACCAAATCGGCTACAAGATAATGCCGACTAGGTGTGAGTGGGGATAAGATACCGACTAAGAGTGAGTAGGGCTAGGACCTATGGCCCGACTATGTGTTAGATAGTTTAGAATATGCTAATTGTTTGGTTTGGGATGAGGTACCAAATAAAGGTAAGACCAATCCGATGTCAGCTAGCCGATTGGGGTACTAGTGGTTTTTTTCAACTGTTTGGTCCTGAATTTAATCCGCCAAGATACAATTTAGATTGTACATTCAAACTAAAAGGGAGTTTCAGTATTTTCACCTAGTTTTCGAGTGTGTCGTCATCGTCACACAGAGAACCAACTTCGTCCTCTTCTTCTCTCGTATTACCACAATTTCTTTCTTCATTTGATTTCAAAAGTTAACCCCTTTTCCTTTCACCACTAACCCTTTTATAGGCCAGTTTCTTCTCCCCACAATTTTTCGGAAAGATCTTTCACCATTAATATGGTGGTGCTCCTACGGGGTTCCTTCTAATAAATGTGACGGCGTTCTTATTAAATGCGATGGTGACCCTTCAAGCTACAATGGCGAAAAGTGCCTTTTACATCCTCAGTTTCTCGCGAGGTGTAAGGACAAATGTGACTTTTTCTAAAAAGCGAGGGGGCAGCAAGTAACTACCCGTTGCTACCACCTGCTTGAGGCAGATTGAAGGGCGTGAGCCCGCTGAGACACGCTTCTCTTGCCTACTCCTCCATCATTCCTTCTCTTCCTTTTCCTTTTTCCTTTTTATTTTCTTTTTCTTTTTGTATCTTTATTTTCTTTTTATTTTTATTTTTTGGGACACTTGGACAAAATCTGGTGTCAACAATGAATATGACATAAAATCCTCAACAAAGGCATTTAAGAATGTCATTTTATAGGATATAGAAGAAAAAGCTTGATGAAACTTCCTAGCAATAGTCCATCTACCTTACAAGTTCTATGTCAAGTGAATAGTTCCCTTGCTATATGAATATCCTCCAACCCACCATGATCCAATACTTGAGCAAAAAATTTAGCTTTACTATAAGAAAAAGATCCCTTCTTTGCTATGGTAGGAGAAGAGTCTCATCAAAATCCATCTATAATGATCTTAGGTTGTGTGATAAACGAGCTCAGAGTACACAAATGTTGGCAAAACAAGTTCTGAAGAGTAAGGGTGGGACTAATATAAATACTAGTACAAACCCAAGTTTGATATCTAGAAGCAACGTTGAAACTATAAGAGAAAATATCAATGTCCAAAAGGGAGATAATGAAGATCTAATCGTGTTATATAAAAAATCCAAGTTCATATGCCTTACCTTAGGCTTTAACAATAGTGATTGAGTTATAACCAATGTATTTCCAATAATACTTTGTACCTTCAAATTGAATATGAGTATCTATAATGATAAATAAAAAAAAGTGGGCTTAAATCTATTAAATAATATTCTGAACATGAGTATCTATAATGATAAATAAATAAAAGTGGGCTTAAATCTATTAAATAATATTCTGAACATGTATTTTGACTCTTTTATTACTAACTCTACTAATATTTTAGGAGAGAATGAAAACATCATTAAAATCCTTCATCATAAATAATTTTATTGGAGGGGGGCGCTAGGCCAAGTAATCTCTTATTAAGCATTAAGGCCAATAACCCTAATTATGGTGTAAGGCAATTCTTCTGATGCAATCTTCATTGTTATATAGTCTTTGTCATGAGATTGTATCATTAAGTTAGGGACATAGTGGAGCATGATTTTCAACAAAAACAAAAGTGCACCTTGTTGACTTGTTCCATATTCTTGATAGTTTTAACTTGAAAATGATTCTACATCTCCTTCAATGCTAGTTGTGCAAATGCATTAATAGATGCAACCACTTCCCCCTTATTTTATGAATGAATTTATTAACAACCATTGCACGAGAATCATTTATTAGCTTTGTTCCAGGTGAGGATGCACTTGAGTAGAGTCCACATATTTTGGTGGATTGTTGTATGTATCATGACATATCTTTTTTAAACTATTCCACATTTTTACCTCACGCCCACCATGTGTGGGGCATAATGAATAGATTTATTTGAATTTAATATCACTACATGTTCTTGATTGACTTTGTGGTCTACTATATCATTTCCTGAATTCAACACAAAAATAATATCAAACTTATTTAAAATAAAGACATTCTTACCTTTTTCCTCGTATCATTTGCATTAAATGTTTTATGCTTTTTTCCCCTCCTAACAATTAGCCAATCTCCATGCATATCCGATTCTACTATTTTTGGCTTGATAGGCGTTGACAATAATGATTGAGGTTGACCCAAATTTGGTGTTACTGAATTTAGTGCAATCTTAATTGTGGTATCTCCACTAAGAGCATGGTCGGTCTTCATTTGTGCTCCACCATTAACCCCCGTGAGCATGGTCTGGCTAGATGACCATAACAACCATATTTTGCACAAATAATATGGAGCTCATCATATTCAACTTTATACCAATGGTTATTAAGCCAAACTTTATCAAGTACAAGTTAAGTAAGGTCAATTTCGATATAAATATGTACAAAATACTTTTTTTCCACCGTGACGGTATTATTATTAACTTTAATGGGATTATTCACTATAGTAACTGTTGTAGGTAAAATACTCTCATCATAATTAACCAAATTTAATCTATGAAATCTTATCCATACCATAGTTCATTCCATTTTTTCATCATGTAACCACCGATTAATAATCAAACATTATTTATTGTCCAATTAAAATAATCTTCTTCTTATACTCAAGTAGATCCACTTTGATAATATACAAATCATTATTAACATCCATAATGGTAAAACATACATGAAGTTTCCAAATTTTCACAAAATTTACTTTTTTTTTTTATATTGTAGTCTAGTAATTTGACAACAATACCATCCTATAAAATATATAGTCATTCAAGTAAACCTTTTGTAATAAACATTGAGATCCTCATATTTTATGTGAACTAAATTCTGATTCAATAAATTTGTCTTCTCCTTCACAAGCAATGAGTTTTGTTTCCAAAAACTTTGACTCAGAAGAAAATAGTAGGTGATTGAAGTAGTGCTACGGGACGGTTACACTAACACTACCTTTATCTAGTGTTCACTAAGTAGAAGCAAAAATTCTATTACCGTCATTGGGAATATAAAATTCTTTTTTGTCATTTTGTTAAATTTTTTATTAATTACTTTAATACTAAATTAAAATTCATTCATTTACTTCCTATGGAATGATTGGAGCTTTCATTATTTTGATAAGACGCCTACTTTTGTTTGCTTATTATAGCAAGAAGACACAAATCACATGTCATTAGTTGACAATCGTTATAATATGTCAGTTAATTAATGAACTAACAGCATGAGTCTTGGTTATTTTGCAGCCGCTTAAGTAATTAGTTATGACATGAATTGCAAATCGTACTGAAAAAATAGTAACATGTAAGGCTACTCATAGGTCAACAAATTTAGACAAATTAAAGATAGTAAGGACTTTGACAAAAAAACATCATGGCTTAATCAAATGCTAGGATCACAAGACCAACCATATATATCAGAATGAAACATATCATTGCAAAACAACCTCTCTTAAACGGTGGGGCCTTAAATGATAGAGTTGGAGCAAGATCATTAAAATCTTCTTTCAACTCTGATGTAACATGGATAACCTAACAAGGATAAGATTTTACAATCCCTACGTGTATACTTCGAAAAATAATTACTAATAAGTATATGCAAACAGTGGATCGAATTAGTTTTATGTTAGCTACTTGTATAAATATTAAAAATTGCATTAATTGCTTTAACATAGTTATCGTTAGAGTAATATGTTTCCTTGGCAATATGCGCAAGATTGGGAATTAAATAACAAAATTTAGGGGAACTGTGAAAGATTAATGATTAAGGGGGCTAAGTTTTTTAAATATTTTATATAAATTTATCTTATTTGTCTGCTTGTAAGTATAACTCTGTAGACTATAGAATAACATCAGAAATTGTTAATATAAATTAATTCTTAATTTAAAATTAATACTATAGTTATTTAAAATTTTAGATACATATAAGAGTAACAATGGATTTTTAATTTGAACTAATTATTTCTAAGAGGCACTGAAAAGTTAATTAATAAGGAATGACAATAAGCAAATACAAGTAATATATAGACCTTCAATTTCTAACAGAATTTGCAAATTGTAAGAAAATTATTGATCGTACTATCAAACTTTTGTTAGCTAGGCGTATAAAAATTTAATATTATAGGATAGGATAACATATCATCATCTCTAATTATAATAAAATTCGCCTAGCTAACAAAATATTTAAGTGTATTTAGTAATTAGACTTATCAAACGATCAAATTGAGCTTTCTTATGGTGTTGGGTCAAATTCATTAATAGGACTGAAGAAATTAGGGTAATTAAAGAGTTAATAGGCCAAAATTTGGAGCCAAATCATGTATAAATGCGTGCTAGCCTAAATTAGGATGACTTATTTGAGTCATCATAGAACATTTTGAAATCCTAAAGCTAAAAAAGGAAAATAATATTTTAAAACAATTAAACTGATGTAAATTAAACGCACATTTATTACATTCGCTTGCCAAAAGATTTTAAACACTGAATATAAGTTTGACCATAACATTTATGAAGTCAAATTGATTTAATGAGTTGAGCAGAAACTAAAATCTATTAATTTAACTTTTACACTTTTTACTATATTATTATTATTATTATTTTCCAGACTTTAAATTGCTACTGTACTACGAATATTTTGTTTGGTTTAGTTTTCGGCATAAGTTGACATCTTTGAACGTTTTGCATAAACTGTATTAATTTGGCAATTTTAAAGTTGCACGAAATATATTGTCATTTCACAAACATGAAACATGTTAGTGTTGGTTTAGGTTTGCTTTCCAAAAACACTTGGACAAAGGAATCATCTATAAATTTTAAAATTTGATTCTTTCATTTGTCTTCAATAATAGCAATACGATGCTTATGGTTAAAAGAATACAATAAAATGTTGTGATAAGAGAGACATGCAAATCTAAATATTTATCCCTAATTAGTAACCTAACTTTTCTTCATAATTTAACATTTTCGGACGATAGCATTCAGATTTTGTTAATCATTCCGAAAATTTTCTTCAATGATATATTAGTCTATGAGACTATTAAAAAAAATCAATCCATGAGAGTAATAGAGAAAGATCACTATTAAAAAAATATTAACAAAACAATCTATGTTTAATGTTAAAAAAATTTATCACTAAAATTTAATTATTCCAAAATTAAAAATAAACTTTTTTTTCATTTAATCATTAATTATTAATTTTTTAGTAATGACTATTTACCACAATGATCGCACCATAATCTTTGAATTTCTTAAATAATTAAAAACATACTCAAAGTGTAGAGATATATATATTTTATTAATTAAATTAACCCTAATTAAAAAATAAAGTATATATTTTTAGAATTAATTTAAGCAATAAAATACGTTTAAAATTTTAAATATCATTTATTTAAAAATTAATTTAATGAGCATTATACTCTGCATTCAAAAAGTAAACTATGATTTTAGTTTATGAAAATGTAATGGGTTTCTATATTAATATTTAAAATTAATTTTTAATTATATTTATCTGAAATTTTAAACTTAATTATTTATTATTATTTTAATTTCTAACATATATTAATATTATTACTTAAATCACATAATTTTTAAAATTTTAGAATCATATAATGGACGGATTCTACTTTTAAAAATTGATTTAAAATTTTCTTAATTTTACATGCCAATATAAAAATATTATACATTTTGGGGAAATAAAACAAGAGTTTAATCTTTTCTCAAACTTGGCAGATATTAGATCATGACTGAGATGCAGTGAAGTGATCATCAGATTACACAATCTACTGATTTAATGTTCCTAATTGGTCTGATCAGAAAAGCTCTACCCTAAGTATGTGGTCCTGACCACACAATTACCATCACAAGGGTCACGTGAATGCTCAGAAAAAGCAACTACATAACAACAAGAACAACCGATGCAGTGAATCACGAGTATCTCACACCACCCTTAATAGCCGCATCATTTCATGCCTTTTTCACTGAGTGGCACAAAGGGTAATTTCTACTCGTATGGAAGGTCAATTCTGTAAATTCAACACCACATTCACGTTTCACAGGCTGCGCTGTCATCATTATTATTTTATCCCTAACTCGCTAGCTAGGTCTTAATTATTAAGAAATCTTAGTTGCATGTAACGTATCGTAATAAATTAATAATTTGTTATTAATATTTAGTACAGCTACCTTTTTCTTAAATCTCATTTCAACTTCCACTTGCACTCTGAGATCCATTTTTTATTTTGTGCTAACTAAGATCTAATTATTTTAACTAATATAATATTAAAACCACGTGAAGATGTACAAGTGTAAGTGGCTTAAACCTAAACAAATGATTTTTTCTGTAGTTTTCAAGCTTCCTTTGTCATCAAAATTTCAAAGTTTGAGTAAACAACCCATTTCCATTTCTAGATTTATAAACACAAGAGAATAATTCTTGTTTATTAGTTGGCAAGAGTAAATTAAAAATAAATAAAATTGTAAAAAGTTAGTGAAAGAGGGAGATATTCAAACCAATTTGAGTATAATTTAAAGTGTAAGGTCTTAGGAAATATTTTATTATATTTAAGTAAATTTATAGAATTACGATAATATAGTTTTACATATATTCACATATTTTTTTTGTTTAAGTTCCTTATGTCTACCAGTATGTTTTGATAAGATCAAACACTACATCTTATGCAATCTGAATTCTTTATTTTTATTTGATATAAGTGAATATAATTAATGATATACTATTATTATAACTATATATTATAATAATTTTAAAATATATTTGTAATTATAGTGTGGGAAATTTATGGATGTTTAAAATCTTTGATATTGTGAGATAAAATAAATAATGTCATAGATAAAGATGTAAATTATTAATTTTTTTTAAAAGTTGATTGTATATTTTCCAACTCAAATATTAAATAACTAATTCTACCTTATTTATTTAACGTTCGTTCGTTATATTTTTTTATTGAGATATATAAGCCCTTAATCTACATGGTTATCTACTTATCCACATATAATTGCTTCTAATTAAAGCTATCTTTTCAAAGATAGGACAAGATGATAACTGGTCATGCATGCGTATGAACAACTTAACAATGTTATGTCCATCCTACAGCTTGATTTTGTACATGAAAATGATGTTATTAACACTCCAACCATGTGCTTACGTCCTTAGAAAAAAAAAAGCAGAAAAAAAGGATAAAAATGATAGATTGATGACAAGCGATGCAACGGAAAAAAGAGGAAAAATAAATAAAGTGCAAAACAATTATGTGCCTCTATAAACCACGAAAAGTCTAAGTAAAAAGATAATGTATTAATATTAATTAGAGCATATTATACTCAAACTTTCACGGTTCAATAAAGTTTAAAATGATTTCCCCCTTTTTGGCATACCTATTTTTCTTTTCAATTTATATAACTGTAACATTATATATCATTTTTATTAATATTTTTTTTCCGGTTTTATGTAGTTATACAAAATGAAAGAAATCAAAATAATGAAGAAAAAAAACATCAGATAGAGTTTTCTAATAAATCTGTAATTTGTCTTACGTAAAATCCTCATCAGTTTTAATCTATATATATTTGTTTTTCCACAAATATCCTTATAAGAAAATCCAATATATATAATGTTAAAGTACGCATTTTTCGCTGTCCAGAAGCGTATTGCGTATTGCGTATGCGATACTCTAGAATACTAAAAGCTTTCCCGTATCACGTAATCAATCAAATAAAATATTTGAAAAGTACTAAAATCTTACGCATTAAAATATTAAAAAATAATAATAATTTAATGCGTATAATTAACAAATAATTATATATTTATAATATATATAAATTTATATTTGAAGAGATTATTTCCTTAAATGTATATATAAAAAGATTAGTCTAGGACTTTTAGTAGGAAATATCTTAGCATTAAAAATATTATTTCCACATTTAAACGCTTTATTTTGACTGTGAGTTCCATTTCCTCTATCTAAGAAACAAAATATTTAATTTAAAATAATAATAAGTATGGTGGGTCCGAAAAAGTTTGAGGTGACGTGGCAATAGTTTGGCGCAAAAATGGAGGTAACCGGAGGATATAGACTGCAGGGGAACTGAACCAAGACATAAACATAGAGAGAGAGAATGAATAATGATGCACTCTGTTTCTATTCTTCTACCATAACTATGAAGCATATATAATAATAATAATAATAATAATAATTTAATAATACTCTCTTCATTGTCAATTCCATGTTCAGTTCAGTTGAGTCGTGTTCTGTGGAGTGATCAATCATACACAAACACACTTTCCATTCTCTCTCTTTCATTTTCTCATCCTTTGGTGTTTTTTTTTTTATTTTGCTTCTTTCTCTTCGGTTTTTAATTTTCCGGGTTCCCAATCCATGATTGCATCTCGCCGGGGAATCCTTGCACCGCCGTCGATTCCCGATCTCCGGTGACCGGAAATGCTCCCGTTCGTCAATTCGAATCCCGGCATGGCAAGTCGCAACAACACGGTGGAGACGGTGAACGCCGCCGCTACTGCCATCGTCACCGCCGAATCCAGAGTCCAACCGACCACCGCGCCGGTTCGTTTCTCTCTCCTCCTTTTCTCTCTCTAAAATATTCCTGTTGTTGTGTATGGACGCGCGCCTGATTCCTCGTTTTTTGTTTTCGATTTTCGAAATTCGATGCCGTGTGGTTGCCGTGAAAACAACGTGCGAAAGGGGGGTAAAGAATGGGATCTTGTGTTTTGTGTTTACTGTTTCGTGTTTTGTGTTTTGTGTTTCTCTTATTTTTTTTAAACTCTTTTTTTATTGTTAATTTTCATGGTGGTGAAGGTTTGGTCTAGTCTTTGTTTGACTATATGGTGGTGGCGTTGAAAGCTTTGAAATTTTGAATTGCTTTTTCTTTTTTCCCTTTTTGTTTGGTTTTGAACATCTCAAACTGTTTCGTTTGTGGCTTTAAAAGGTGTAAAACTAAGGGAACTTTGGTGTGTGGATCCTGGGGTGTTTCCCCTTTTTTGTTTTTTAATTTATGAATTTATGTTGAATAATTAATCAGAGACAAGGATTTGCAAGAGAAGAAACAAGAAACACAAGCAGCCTTGTTTTTTTTTTATTATTAAATTTTCTGTTTTCTGCTTTCTGTGTGCTTCGATTGATTTACCAATCAGAGGCTTAATTCTATTGTGAGTACAGAGTATTTGTGGTATTTTAACTCATGAGCCTTTTAATCTGCAGTTTGACGTGCTGCAATTCAAGTTATAATGTCCTTTTTATAATGCGTGCTTAAGTGAGAAACGATCCTTCGGGAGAAAATTGAGTTAGTAACTTGGCATGATGATGATTACATAAACTTTCTTTCCTTGCTGATTATGAAAATTTTGGATTAAATTGTGAGCATTGTGTTCTGAGTTCTGACTTGTTACTTGGTTCTAATGCAAATTAAAGCTGCTGATTGTATAATCACGGGTGACTGTCCTCAGTTATCTACATGTGTGGTTCGCAATCCGACAAACTGCTATTTTTTCATGTTGTAGACCTTGGATTGCTCTTTTAACGAGCTTTCCAGGTTTTATTATAGCTAGGTTTGATTGTGCTTTTAATACTCTCTCCAGGTTTTATTTTGGCAGATCTCTCAAATTTACATTTCAAAAACATATCAATTAATAAGTGTGAGAATTTGGTCAATATCTGAAATTGGCGGCGCCGTGAAATAAATTTGTCCTGCCGAGTAGCAACAATGGCATTTAGTTCTCATTGATCGTCATTGGCAAATAGAATGAGTTTGAAAATGGATTGCAGTGGCAATGATTGCTCTGTGAATGTGATTGGCTGATATCAGTGGTTTTTCCCCTTCTTCTGTTGAAGGAATGAAGTCATGTTTTTTGCATCACTATTCGAATTCTTTACATGTCTACTAATGTCTGTTCATGTGATTCTTCCATTTACTATCAAAAAAGTGATGCACACATTTGAATTTTAGATGCTTGTTGATTCTTTTGATTTGATTTCTAACATATATTTTTCACATCTTTTATGTAATTAGCTAATATATCAAACATTTCAGACATTGAAAACTTAGACTTTTCTTTGCTTTACAATGGGTAGGCTGATGAATACCCTGTCCTCGTTAGTTACAATTGGAATATGGAAATTGTAGATGGTTATAAAAGAATTTTTGGAGAAAGTCAATGTGCGTGTATGTTGATTAGCTATCAAAAAATTAGTTGTGTTTACTATAGAAACTAAAGTTCTATTGGATATTCCATATCTGTGTAAATATCATTTCTTTTGGCCAAATCACTCTTTTGCCCTGAAATATTGAACCAAGTGTAACATAAACCTTGAGCATTGGATAATGTGTACAAAATTGCCAAAATGATAATAGAGTCATAGATCAAGATATTTTATGCTTAATTTAGGGAAATTATGTACTATTTTGGTATATCCTGAAGTTTTTCTTTCTCTGTAAATACAACAAATATTGCTAGTAATTGTGAGTAATGTTTTGATTCTGTTCCAACTTTTGATGAATAATTGTTTCTTTACTAACTGCAGAAAAAACGCTGGGGAGGCTGCTGGAGCCAGTATTGGTGTTTTGGATCTCATAAAAGCAGCAAGCGAATTGGCCATGCTGTCCTTGTTCCAGAACCTGCTGTACCAACAGGTCCAGCTGCTCCTGCTGTACCAAATCCTTCAACTGCCATTGTAATGCCTTTCATTGCTCCTCCATCTTCTCCTGCATCTTTTCTCCAATCTGATCCTCCATCTGCTATTCAATCACCACCTGGATTACTTTCACTCACTTCTCTTTCTGTCAATTACTCTTCTGGTGGTCCTGCATCCATTTTCACAATTGGTCCATATGCCTATGAGACCCAATTAGTTTCTCCACCTGTATTTTCCAACTTCACAACTGAACCATCCACTGCTCCTTTTACTCCCCCACCTGAATCTGTGCAGCAAACAACGCCTTCATCGCCCGAGGTTCCATTTGCTCAATTGCTGGCATCTTCACTGGACCGGGCTCGTAAAAGTAATGGCTCACAGAAGTTTCCAGTATACAATTATGAATATCAGGCTTATCAACAGTACCCTGGAAGCCCAGGTGGCCAACTCATATCACCTGGATCAGCAATTTCAACTTCTGGCACCTCTACGCCATTCCCTGACAGACCCCCTACTCTTGAATTCCGCAAAGGGGAAACACCAAAGATCTTGGGCGTTGAACACTTCTCCACTCGAAGATGGAGTTCAAGACTAGGATCTGGGTCTGTGACACCTGACGGTGCAGGGCAAGGTTCAAGACTAGGCTCAGGATCCTTGACTCCTGATGGTGTTGGGCTTGCTTTGCGACTAGGTTCTGGATGTGTGACACCTGATTGTCTGGGCCAGGAATCCAGGTTAGGTTCCGGCTGTTTGACACCTGATGGCACTGGGCCAACCCATCTAAACATCTCTGTGCAAAACCAGATTTCTGAGGAAGCAACTCTTGCTAACTCAGACAATGGACCTCAGAGTAATACAACCTTAGCTGATCACAGAGTTTCATTTGAATTAACCGGGGAAGATGTTGCTAGATGCCTTGCAAACAAAACAGGGGTATTGCTGCGAAACATGTCAGGGTCTTCACAGGGCATACTGGCCAAAGACCCCGACCGAGAAACGGTACAAAAGGACACCAATAGTAGCTGTAATGTGTGTACAGAGAAGACAAACGATAAGCCTGACAATACTGTAGGAGGAGAGCAAAGCTTTCAGAAGCAAAACTCTGTAAATTCTTCCAAAGAATTCAATTTTGACAACAGAAAAGGTGATGTTTCTTCTAGTACTGCTGCCAATGGCTCTGAGTGGTGGACTAACAGGAGGGTTGCTGGGAAGGAAGGTAGATCAGCCAACAGTTGGGCTTTCTTCCCAATGCTACAGTCAGAAATGAACTGAGGTTTAGTTTATTGCAACATGACTTAACCTGTATGTATGGTATAAAGCAAAAAGGATTTTCCATTTCTCTGCAGAACCATTTTAGTATACTGAATGTATATTTGAAGAACGCTGTTCATCATATGCCTTTAGGACCCAAGGTAGAATGCAAGGGGAGCATAGTTTGTAGGTAGGGACCGATAGTGGGTTATATTTATATAATTCTCTGGAACATTACTTCTTGCATTTCATCGTTTCAAATATACAGAAATAGCAAAGTACATGTATTTGGTGTTATGGATTATTGTATCATTTCATATGAAATAATGAAAAAAAAATTATTATCCTTTTTATTATTATTTGGGGGGGCGCAATTGGATTTATAGAAAACCTGCAAAAATGGGGTCTATAGTTACATGCCTCTGCAATTGTTGCATGGGTGGGGTACTTCTAGGTGGGTTCCCTATACAGCTCTGTTTCTACATGTTTACCTGTATTTGTGCCTTTTAATTAATGCAATGCAGCAATGGGGGAGCTACACTTCAGCTAGCACAACTTGGTACCATCTGCCACTAACTGATGGATGGTCCCCTTTTGTGAATGTGCAGCACCTTTGCCAAGTCGTTCTGGCTCATCATTTGCTGGTTGGTTCAGTTTGATTCCTCATTTCAACCCAAAGAAAATAAAAAAAGAATAAGAAAAAAGTGGTTTAATCAGAGATGGCAGGAGTGTATGTTTGTCATGAGGGGACCCTTGGTAGAGTGCCCTTGCACTATGTTGTGTTGTTTCTTCTTGTCTTGTTGTCTCTACGAGTCCACCGATAAGTTCCCCATTGGACAAAATGTTTCGCTTTCGAGTCCAACCATTTCAATGATAGGTGGGTGGGTGCCTGATTCGTTCAACCACCTGCGGGATCAAACTTTTCTCTTGACCTTGTCCCAAAAGGCAAAAGCTTCCTTGTGGATTCTCAAGCATTCGTTAACCTCTAGTGCCAGGTAAATAACACTTGCAGTGTGCACACCTGAAAAATAGTGTTGTCATCTTATTTTTAACCTTTGCCTAGGTTGTAGTACCATTTGACTTCTCTCCATTAAAAGAATAAATAATCAACGAATAGTTGGTCACCATGTTATATTTTTTGAAGGATATACTCATTTTGTCTATCAAGTTTTACCAATATTGAGATTACTAATTTGATTGATTATCTCCAGTAAGATTAATTTTTCAAATCATATTTTTTATATGATAAATTTCAAATTCAAAATCTTATGTATGGGATTTTAGTCTAGTACTTTCTGGACGGTGTTTTATTACTTTCGTTACAAATTTGTTGAAATTAAAGATGCAACATGTTATTTAAGATAAATTGCAATTCTAATTGTGACATTGCCTTGCTCATAGGTGGGGTTTAACGTGAATCTGGAATTGCAATTATTTATTTATTTGTCATTTTCTTATCTCATTCTTTCGGACTTTTCCTTCTCTATTCGTGGATGGCTTGAAATGTTCAAACGCTCAAAGCCATTAAACTTTGCTGGCTCTGTTCACATCACAATCCTTTTAGATAGGACTGTTAATTTGGGCTGGTCCATATTGGATAAGTAAAAAACCAGGTCACGGTATTTGAAATTACGCAAAAATTTTTGGTAATTACATTTTGCAACTTTTTCTTTTCTCTCTTCACACCCACTTACTTGTATGTATATATATATATATATATTCTGAAAATTAGTTTCTGGAATATACAGAATGATTTCAGAAACTAATTTTCAAAATGAAAAAGAATGCAGAGAAAAAATTGAGGTGCGGAAAGAAGCTCCCAAACAAAGTTACAATGGGTTTAACAAATTCATCCATCAGACTTATTTTGTTTGTTTTTCTCTTATTTGGAACACTGTCTTCGTGCTTTGTATTTGACCCTTATTCAAAGTTTTAAAAAATAAAACTTATGATTAATTTTGTATTTTCAACCTAGCTAGAACAATTAGGTGGTTCCCATTATTAATTTTTTTTACTTAATTGTATTTTTAGTATTTCTGGTATTGTAATTGTGAGATTTTATTATCTCAAAATTTAATTGCACTGATTAGATTTCCTAAGGATCTTTCATTTACAATCCTACATCCTTGAGAATTAGAATTCAAACCCCCACCCCACCACTTTAATAGTGTTCATTAAACTACTAAATCAATATTATTCTTATTTTATATATACATAGAGAGCAAAAGATAGATAGTAAATCTATTATTATATACTTTATAATAATGTATAATAATACATGTACTATATTTACTACATATATTTAGTACTAAATTAATAAATATAAATTAGTATATTAATATGATAATAATTTTATATTTTATAATTTATATTCATTAATTTGTGTCATAGTATAATTAAATTATAAACTAGTATGCTAATATAGATAAATAATTATAAATATAATAATAATTTATATTTCTGTAGAAGTATATAAATATAGTATTATATATCTATTAATTTATATCATAATATAAATTAAAATATTATATATATATATATATATATATATATATATATATATATATATATATATATATATATATATATATATATATATATATATATATATATATATATATATATATATATATATATAATAACTATAGAATATATGTGTAATAAATGTACTATTGTTATTTAATACTAAATGATTTGTACACTGGTTTGGTCCGGGATTGGGATGCTGATCCAAACTTCACAGACTAGGGTGGAGAAAGAAGATGGTTTTGTTAAAAGAAATGAGTTAAAGGAAAATTGCGTTTCAAACGGTTATAAGGTGAGTTTGGATAAATTTATCTACCGGTACTTATATAGAAAAAACAAATAAAAAATAATTTTTTTTCTATAAATTAATTAAATTTAGTTGATGTATAAGTTAATTTATAAAAAAAAATTATATTAATTTTTTCAAAAACAAAATTTCGAATCATAGATGGGGTAATTTGTATATAGAGGTAATGCCCAAAGGAAAGTCGTACCCAAATTAAATAGGTATAAAATACACGTAAATATTAGTAAGAGTAAATATTCTTTGAGGGTCCTTGCCTAGTATCTATCCTCATAATGAGTGTGAGACTCATTGCATTGGGAGCAATGCCTTTCTCAACAATGTGTTCTGGCGTGATGGAATTATTCGTATTGAAGAAGTTCTTCAATTAAAATGCTCAAGCTTGTTTATCACTCAATATGTTGATTTATTCTAATGGAGAGAATATGTTTGAGAAAGGTTAAGACATGCAGAAACTCATAATGCAAACAAAAAGAGAATAAACGGAATATTAATTTGTTTAGACAGATTAGAAGAATAATAGATCGAGTTGATCTAATTACACACAACAGCGTAACATAATTGAGATATAGAAAAATATTGCAACATTATGAAAAACTATTTTGCATTAGTAACATTTCCACAAAGTTTATGTAAAATTAAGTCATGTGGTTCAAAGCTTTAACAATATTTAAATATATCATTATCAAAATGTTTAAAATATTACCAATATATTATTTTTTAAACAAGTTAAAAAAATGTTGCGAATTAACTTTTTTCAACTTCTAAAAAGATTCCTTACTTTTTTATAACATGCAAAAAAATGTTAATTTAATTTTTTGTAACATTTGAATAGTTATTTCTTCTGTTAACAGTATGTTTTTAAGATGAATCAAAACACTCAGCATCAACAGACTCTATCATGGACGTCTAGAAAATTTTCAAAAGAAAAAAAATGTTACTAGAGATTTTATGTACTTCAGCATTTTATCATATGATAATAGTAAGTAGCATACGAAATTGTATTGTAATTTTGAATAATAGTATCCATAAGTAGCATCTGCAAGCTCCTGAACAGAACCTAGTATATGGATATATAATAGACCTAGTTTTAGTTTCACCTATACGAGAAATCAATGTTGGTTCATCAATTTCTTTATGCCAACGTGACACTTAATCTATTGTCAAATCAAAGGCATTTCTATGATCCAAAGTCCATTATCCTTATAACTTAAAATCAAAACCAACAATAGGCCCCTCCCTAGCTAGAGCCAAGAATATAACTTTATGATCCTGCAAGAAAAGTGAAAAATGGAATTCTTCTTTAATTAATTTCTCTTCAAACTAATGTTATATCCTTATCTTGATCAACCTTCATTTCCCCGTTGACCAAGGATAATATAATTTCATTTAGTATATAAAATAAACAAAATTTATATGCATAATCCATTTCATATGTACTTATAGTCTTTTATTTATTTAAAATTAAATTTTTATTTCGATAACTTACGTATTAAAAATGAGTATTAAAGATTAATACTAATATATGTAAAACTTCAATTTTAATTATAAAACAACATATATTAGATTATATAATTTTTATTAATTTTCACATAATATGTAATTAAGTGTTATTGGTTGAGACCCTAACTAATAATTATGTAAAAAGTCAAATAAAAACATATATGAATATACAAGGCGTTGAATTCATCCCACTTCCAAGAAGTGTCTTCATTAGCTACTTGTTGGATCTGTTGAGTGGTAGCAAAGACAATAGGTCTGAATGAGTCATAGTAGTGGTTGCCGACTGCACTTAAAACTTGACAAGTACTACAATTTCCATTTTTGGAATTTCCTACACGATTATAGTTTATAGATATTGTGAATATTCTTCCGATACTATTTTCAACCATGGCTTACAATGAATATTGTTTAGTTTTCCGAACGATAATTAAAATTCATGTAAGAAAATTTGTAATTAAAACACTCTACACTATATGACTCGTTAATTATCACCATGATTGGTGATGAATGGTTTTTTAGATAAAGCCTCCTTATTATCTTTTCTTTCTTTCCATTTTTTTGACCATGTTGATTTATTCGAGGAGTAGTTTACCAAATAAACAAATAAATAAAGACTCCACTCTTAATTGAATTGACCAGCTTAAAATTTCATCTAATTAGACAAAGACTCCATAGAATAGCTCAAAGTGTACGCAGTTGAAATTTATTATCCACATTTACTTTAACATCACTTTTTAAACAAGTTATTGCGAAAATGACAACTTGTATATATATATATATATATATGGTCAAATTTAAATGCAGGTTCATACACATGCAGTATGAACGTGCAACCTAAATTGTCGTCCTTTGAAACAATTTTCTTCTTCAGCTTTCTTTGTACGTAAAACATGCATTAATGACCATAGAAATTTGAAGTTTCAGTCTAGGGGATATTGCATAATGTATTTTGGGGGTTTTCTAATGTGTACTGATGGACACGTGCATGCATGATGAGAAGAAGAAAATACTAGTTGAAAGTTTTTATTAAAAAAGAATTTATTAAATTATGTCAAAAATACAAATTTTGTTTATTGCTTAATTTTTTCTTAATAATATAAAGCATTTAATATGTAGAGTATTAATACTTTTGTACTATGTTTATAAAGGCACTCAGCTCGTTAGAAAACCTGTAAATTTTTTTCAATGGTTAGGTTAATAGTTAAGAAATTAATAAATAAAAATTATGACAAAAATCCATTAGTAACATCAAGTATTATACTTTTCAATAAAACATCAATTAGCAGAAGTGATTTTACAAAAGGACAAGTATCTTGCTACCAATGTCTTAAGTAATATAATTAAGAAATATTCAATACATCCTATTGAATGTTTCTAGTTATATTTTTTTATTAGAGATATTTATAATCCAATCAAATAAAAATTGAAAAGAATATCTAAAAATTGAATAAATAAAAACCAGACAAATAAAAAATTAAAAAATAAAAATTATTTGGATTGAATTATATTTTCTATTTGACTTTAAAAACTGATCCATATGCCTTTTTATTTATAAATGTACGGTCACTCTTGTTACAATTTTATATCTTATATATTAGTAAAATTGTTACATGACTAGTATTTATTTATGACTAATATATTTAATTAAAAATATTTTTACTAATTATTTGAGTAAAATACTTCAAAATTATATATATATATATATATATATGACCATTATGACTTTTCATCTCATGTATTCTACCTTTGGTGACATCGACACGCCTAACTTGGTTTGAATCATAACCATCTAACATTTTTGGTTCTCTCCCGTTTACAAACTAATTTTTTATCTTCTTATTTCAAAGTGTAGTATTTGATCTTTGGTTTCCCCATATTTTCATTAGGTAATTTAACCAACTCTAAGTTCTTTGGTACACATTCCTTTGATAAACTAATTCTTACCTTTTTATTATGTTTTATTTTACTTCTAACATTCACAATAATGTTAAGCAAATTATCAAATATATTTTTTTATGCGCATTACATTAATTTTGTCTTAAGAAATTATCTTTTCGTCATGGAAGATTCTAAAAAATAATTCGTTTTGTCCAATTATAAATTTTCTCATATCCTAGAAATTTGCTACAACCACACTTTGTCACTTGAGAAAGCATATTCACAAATTACTAGACATTTTCTCCTGTCAATAATATACAATACAAACCATCCTTTTCACCTTTGTTACTTTTAAAGTACTTTTTATTATGAAAAATAAAATCTCTGGGTAAGAACAAACGATGATAATTAAATCACATATTTTTTTACAATAATCCAATAAAAAACTTTTATATCTCACTCATATAATAATGACAAACCAATCTATCATGTGTGCTCCATTAGATAACATATACCATAAGTAAATAAATAGTTAATTTTTCTCAATAAATATGCTTTCATGACGAAGTTTTGTTTCTTAGAAATATCATATATCAAAATGTTATAGTTATAAATCCATAATTGTTAAAGTAATGGATAAAGAGTTATATATAACTGTATTTATATCTTTTATTCAAGTTAAATGATTCATAAATAGGACAAGTAAAAATAACTATAGGATCTGGTTATACATATTTTAGAGTGAAAATTGTAAGGTATAACAAAAATATGTTAAAATGAGTATGAGCTAGAGTGTGATGTAATGTCCCAAATTTTTAGTATTAAAAATAAATTATATCAAGATCCCGAGTTAGGGTCTTGCCATTACATTAATGGATAAAAGACACCCTAAACATTGTTAATATTATTATTACCGCAAAATTAGAAATGAGTGAAGATAAAATAATAATATTTAGATAAAGCCTAGAGACATAAATGGTGATTGATTTAATCATAAATATATTAGCGACTGAATTTAATAAATTTACAATTGATTTGTTCAGAAGCTAAACATTATTTTTTTAGTGAAATTTCCTTAGATTATTCACAAAAATAGTCTATTTAATTCTTATTAAATCTACGTCAAACAACTACTCATTGCATAACAAAGTTAAAATATTACATTAACAACATTAATTAAAAATATAATAAAAAATTATCAATTTATTCAAAAATTATATCATAGCATATCTCACTACCTAATTATACTCAAATCAAAAGGATTAGTGAGACAAAGAAGGGTTAGAAAAATGAGGGTTAGTTAAAGAGATACAAATGGTGCAAGATGAAAAGATTAAAAAGAGACTTAAAACATGTGTGCACAAGAGGGCTGAAAGGGAGATAGGGCTGAAAGAAAAAGAGGGCTCAAAGAGGCATCTAAGATTAGCATTGATTAACCAATTTATGCTAATATATATTAAATTGTAGGTAATTTTAGACTCGTGATGCTAAGTCCACCAATATTTAATATTATTAATAATATTTTGCAATATAGTTTACCTACTATATATATTGGTCAAAAAGTACTAAAATTTATAGTGAGTAATTTTTTTATATTTTTTAATATTTTTACTAAGATGATAAATTATATAAAAAATTATATATAATAGTGCCAAGATGATAATAGATACTAAATTTCATAGTTATTTTACTATTTTCTTATAGTGAAGGGCGAAAGTTGATGTCACACTACTAATATTTTCTTGAGACCCATACAAGAAGAGATTAAAAGAAAATTTATATTTATCTCATTGATACAGTTTTTATTGGCTTGTGAACTGGACACGTTTCCTTTGAATCCATTCTAGAGATTTAACCAACTAATGTGACAATCATTATATGCATTTTTTATTTGGCTTGTGATTGAGATAGGTTGACGTTGAAAAAGAGAATCAGTTTTGTCATCAAAACTTTGCCAAACAAACGGGTTGGAAAAACTTGGAGTGCAAGAAATCAAGTTTGAATTCGGTTTCGGTTGAAATTTCTCAAGTTTAGAACCTACGTTTTTTCCAAGGCATTACTGAAACTGATTATTATTATTTTAATAGAATCTCATCGTAAAACATAAATTTTGAAGAAAAAAAAATAGAAAGTTAAAGACTACAGTTGAAAAAACACAAAAGGTAAATAATTTTGAAAGGCAAGAATTTAAATTGACACAAAATAAAGTTAAAGATATAAACAAAATTAATATCATTTTTACAGAAGTTTATAAACAATTTAAAAAGTTATAATACACAATGTCATATTTTAAGAATAAATATTTAGAATTAATAATTCCTTTTTCTAACTGAAAATTTTGTAATATCTAAGTCAAAGCTAATGCCCAGAACTTTAATGGCCACACAATTATGTTTTCTTACACTTTTTAAACTAAGAAGCATTCATAGACAATTAATTACTCTTTTAGCTTTGGAAGTGTTTTTCTTAATTATTTTTTGTGTACACCATTGGTATTTCGAATTAGAGTGGGAAATCAATTTCTTAATTTGGAAGGGAAAATATTACTGAAGTGGTACAACCACTTTTAACAAAACCTTTGGAGACGTTTGTTTAAAATTATCTACTTCATTGGAATAATAATTTTGAAAATATAACAATGAGAATGGCATTTGTGAGTATTTTAAGAAATATATTTAGGTAACAACTAAAATTTGTTAAATTTTGTTTTGTGAAAGTGGGGTGTAGAAGAAGTTAAAAAGCTAAATATAAAAGCTTTACATATATAATGATATTCCCATTCCATGACAATCATATCATTCACCCCTTTCCCTGGACATGAAAAAATGGGAATATGAAAATTATTCTATTATTAAGAATATTTTATGTCCGAGTTTTTTTCTATACAATATATTTTTTAACAACAGGAAAACACATTCCATATATATACCAGAAATATATTAAATATAACTTGAAGAAACCTCCTTTATTTGGCCTAAGAGACGTCATGTTTAAGTAATCCAAATATTTGTCAACCATGTTGAGTGTTAATTAATTTTTTTTTTAATTTTTATTTTACTCAATCAGAATCAACAAGGTTAATTTCATTAAAAAAAAAGTAGAAGTGTTTTAATATCCCAATTCACATTAAAGACATACAATAATTTATACAACACCATTCTCTATGTCTATCTCTCATATTATTTTTAATTGCATTCATATTTTTTTATTGTTCAAATTATTATATAAATAACATTTTTCTCGTAACAATGACAATTTGTTCCTTCGAAAGTGGACTCAGTAATTCTAAACAAAATCAGAATGATACTTATTTGCTACTTTTGTGTGAGACAAGCACCGATAGTATCTCATTTCTTTTTTCTCTACATGACAAATCTTCCAGTATATGTTAATATTCTAATTGAAAAGACATGATTTATAATTGCTTTGCATCGATTCTTGTCTCTTAAATCCTTTGTTAACAGCACTGACCACCGAAAATTGCATGCACCACTTGAGAAAAAAGTTGTTTGCCCTTTCTCATTCTCCTTTTAACAGTTGCATTTAGAGGCCATGCCATCTTCATAGCCACTCCTTGTGACAAGCCAATATAACCCTCAACGACAATATACTTCTTTTCAACAAAATTCATAAGATTTCGTTCCTAAATTGTACTTCCACAAACACTTCTGTGCCCTAGCAATTGCACTTTCCCACTGTTTGTAATATACATCATTTTGGAAGTTACATATAGAATAATGATGATACTCAATCTTACTTGGATTCACGTAACTCACAATCAATCTATATCCTTTTGTCAGATAGTTCAAACATAGTTATCACTTAACATTAAAGTAATTCCCCCCAGATTGCATTATCATATTTTAAAGCTTTGTTAAGCTACATAAGCAATCCAATTGGCAAAATATTTACTACTTATATAGGTTTATTCACCAGGGTGGTTTTAAGATCCTAGAAGTAATGAAACAAGTGATTAGCAGTTGGAATTTTTTTTTTTTTTTTTATATTCACACCGCCAGAAACCATTACTAAGTTAAATCCTTTAAACATATGACAAAAGTAATATATATATAAAGTAGAGGAGTTATCCCTTAACTAATAATCTATTTTTCAGAAGATTAGTGTTATAACTTTTAATGTAAATACCTTGGTCTAATCTCGAATCTTAAAAAAAGAAAAAGAAAAAGAAAGTTTGTTTTAAGATAATTATTATCACATATTAAATATAAATTAAATACCAAATTTATATCGAATATACAAGTCTTCTATACGTTATCGCGTGATTATAAATACCTTCAATATTATTTTTGGTCCGTCAGAATTATAAATACCTTCTATCAGGCAATACTTTGATCTTAAAAACTATTTAATAAGTAATAATATGGTGTGACGCAACGCCAATACGAGTACATGTCAGTATGTATTTTTTTAATAATAAAGCAGGTATTATGTCCAATATTTATTTTATGGCATCAAAAATTTATTTTGTGACCTAAATTGATGGCCCACAAGAGGAGAAAAAATGATAAAGTATTTATTGTTCTTCAACACTTAAGTTAATGAAGTTGTCGTTTAAGTCTTTTATTCTCCACGGTACATATAAAAGTGTATATATATATATATATATGCTAGGAGGTTACGTTCCACCATGTGGTTATGAAGTGTCTTGAGAACACTGAGGATGCCCCAATTCCCATGTACCATTTTCCTAATTGATTTTTTTTTCTTTATTTGTCAATCTCAATCCAGAAAAAGGTACTTTACTTTCTAGAAGTTTATAGCTTTTCATGCAGATGGCATGAACTCCAATTCAGGGAAAGCAAATCGATGAAAGCTACCATATGTTAGACCTCAGCGCGTGAATGGTTGTTTCTTTTTAAGGTAATTGAGATTAAAAATGTGTGATGTGTGATCCACTTTAGTGCCGTTTCTCTTTGCTACTTTTCTTATCTTTGCTAATGATTTGCATGGTGCACTTAATATAATTTGATTAACATTAAAATGAAACTGAGGCTATGGGCGTTCAAGGAGATGAGATTTCATGGCACTTTTTTCAATGTGTTGTTGGTTTAGCTTAATGAGTTTGATGTATATGCTTTAAATGCTTTACATTGCTGGGTTTTGTGCGTTGTTTTAATTCACTAAGAAAAATGTGTACTTGCATTTTTTGAAACAGTTATGTTATTTGCTACCAGGGTTTTTCGTGAGAAGTGTGAGAGATTTTTAAATTAATGAAAGGTCGTAACTTTTGTATTGTATATATATACATATCAAATTCCTAGCAACAAATTTTTTTATAAAGATTTTAGAAAGAGTGGAATCGATGAATAACCGATAAATAAAAATACGCATATGTTCATTTCATAAAAATGTCTATTTACTAAGAGATGAGATACACATAAAATGTTGCATCATTTCATGAAAGCACACAGCTATTCATGAAAAGGTACAAGCTAAAAGATTGTATCATTATGAAAGAGACCAGATACACGTAAAACAATTTATATATCATTTGTGTTTATTTCTCACCATGACATTATTTATTACATTACATTTTTTTTTACATGAGTTGCTGGACAAATAACATTTATCTTGTTGAAATATGTTTAAACTGAAAGTGTAACAAATGGGTTTTTAACCATGAACATATATTTGTGCTCTACCTGTTTGATCATTGATCACTAATCTTCATTGACATTAGTGATTCACATTTTTTTATCAGTCATATAGTAGTAGACTGAATTTTCATGGAGGGAATCTCACAAGGTTGGATATTCATGGATTCCTACTAACATGTTCAGGAAGACAGAGTTCCACTATGTTATTGTTAATGGCATAGAGGTGGAGTTTTGAGTCTCAGTGATTGTTGTTGGTGTTCTAGTGACAAGAATGGCACTAGCTCCTGTTCCAAAACTTGTCCTTGGTTCAGTTGCCTTTGGAATCTTCTGGGTGTTGGCAGTTTTCCCAGCTGTGCCTTTTCTTCCCATTGGGAGAACTGCAGGGTCTCTTCTTGGTGCAATGCTTATGGTCATATTCCGAGTTCTTAGTCCGGACCAAGCTTATGAAGCAATCGATCTTCCCATTCTCGGTCTTCTTTTCGGCACAATGGTTGTTAGTGTGTACCTTGAAAGAGCTGACATGTTCAAATACATAGGAAAATTGCTATCTTGGAAGAGTAGAGGACCAAAGGACTTACTTTGTAGAATCTGTCTGATTTCTGCTGTCTCAAGTGCACTTTTCACTAACGATACCGCTTGTGTTGTTTTGACCGAATTCATATTGAAAATTGCCAAGCAGCATAACCTCCCACCCCATCCTTTACTCCTTGCACTTGCTACAAGTGCTAATATTGGATCCTCTGCAACTCCAATTGGCAACCCTCAAAATCTGGTTATAGCTGTTCAGGGTAAAATATCATTTGGACAGTTTCTAATAGGAGTTCTTCCAGCTATGCTTGTAGGGGTTGTAGTCAATGCTTTAATTCTCATGGTTATGTATTGGAGGGTGTTGTCTATTAAAAAGGATGAAGAGGATCCAATACCAGATTATGCAGCAGAGGAAGAGGTTAATTCCCATCAGTTTTCTCCAGCCACAATGTCTCATTTTAACTCCCTAAATTCTCAAGAATGGGATGCACGCATAGAAAGTTTCAATATTCAAAGTTCTCCTCAGGTTCAGACTCTAAGAAACCGATCCATGGGGAGTGATGGTGAAATCGACAGGGTTCATAGTAATGCTTTAGATTCCGCCAGAAACTCAAATGCAGCAAAGGAAGAGACCAATGGTATTCCTTCTCAGACAAAGGAGGAAACTAGTGCTGCAAAAGTTGATGCAATAGTAGATAAACCAAGAGAAGCACATGTTTCGCTCACTTTAGAAGGAAAGGATTGTACAAGTGTAAGATGGAAACATATACTGTGGAAATCATGTGTTTACATAATCACATTAGGAATGTTGGTTGCAATGCTTCTAGGTTTGAATATGTCATGGACTGCTATTACAGCTGCACTAGCTTTGGTAGTTCTTGATTTCAAAGATGCTAGGCCAAGCTTAGAGAAGGTAAAACCTATAAACACAATCTCTTGTTTAAGATTCCCTTTTATCTCTCTTCCACTTGAAACACTAACAAGTAGCTACTGTTTTTCTTGTGGAACTTTAACTTTGAACAATCTCTTAGAATGATTTTTGTTTTTCTTGAAACAGGTTTCATATTCACTCTTGATATTCTTCTGTGGAATGTTCATCACAGTAGAGGGCTTCAATAAAACCGGGATTCCTGGTGCTCTGTGGGACATCATGGAGCCTTATTCTCGAGTAGATCGTACTAGTGGAATCGCAATGCTTGCTCTAGTTATACTCATCCTATCAAATGTGGCTTCAAATGTACCTACTGGTATGTGGATGATTATCCTTCCAAAATATTTTTACCTCCACTTTTCTCTTCACTCTTTCTTCTATCTTCTTTGTTTCAACGTGTCATATGATTTTTGTTGACATTGAATGCATGAACATGTTAGAGAAGGAACCTTATTTGTTTCACAGCGTTGATTGTTAAATGTTCTTAATTGAAAATTTTATTGCTATCCAAGAAATGTTCTTAATTTGTTTCACTTGCATGATTGACTTGTTTGCAGAAATCATTAATGCCCTTGAATGTCTTTATTAAGGCTTTACAAAGTCAAGGGAGGGCTTAGACATTGTCAATACTTTATGATTTTCAACATGCATATTGTGGAAAATCTTGTTTTAAGAGAATCAAGTGAAACAAAATAGTTCATTAAAAAAATTCATGCAGAAATAATACAGAATTTGAAAATAAAATGTCCACATAAGTTCTCACTGCACAGTATTGAGAATGAGCCTTCCTTTATATTTATAAATTAAGTGAACCATTGATGGTTAGATTCTGTCCTAATCGTAATGATTGAGCAGTTACATCTGCAACAAGTTGATTTCATATAAGGGTCATGACATTTTGTCACTTTATACTTCCCTTCCTAGAAAGAAGTTAAGAACTGGAAATTTTTTATCTGGACAATTTTTTCAAAACATCAACCACTAAATTGCTAAACCTATACAGCTTATATATACTATGATCCACTTCTAATCCAAAACAGTAGCTATGTTCTTGCACAAACTTGTAAATCATAGAAAACTTGATAAAAGCTACCAATTTATGGGATTGCGTATTATTCCTTTCTCAGTGACTCCTTTATTTTTTCCAAGACCTGAATATATGTAACTAGATCAAACATAGGATTGGAGGTCTGAATGGTCTAATGCATTCTCAAACCCCAAAACATGCATATAAACATTGACTTTGGCATGAGAAGGATTAACAAACACAGTTGTGAATGGTGTAAATGTACATTGCAAAGTATAGTACGTATAAGGTGTCCATAATATTTACTAGATTTTTTTATTTTCACTTTTCATAGGATATTTTTTTATTAATGAAATTTTAAAATTTGACTTTGACTTTACTTTTAGGTTCATATATTTTTCACTAATGAAAAGGGGAGGAAAAAGGACACAACATTTTAGGAGTATAATGCTCTTAAAATGAGGATTGCAGAGCTTAGAAATACATGCAATGGAAACATTATAGTAATTCAACATGACATAAACAATCGACTGAAGTATTATGAACAAAATGTCATTTTTAATACAATTTATAAATAAGTTAAGGTTTCTCTGCTTCAGAACAAATAGATAAGATAATAGAAGAAATGATCCTTAAAATTAAAGTTATTGTCTTTTATATATAGGAAAGGCATAATTGCAAAGAACCTTGAACTGCTGTTTTGGACATTCTTTGAAATTTTGGAATCAAAGCATGGAGTTTCATACAAAGAAGAAACATGTTAATCTTTTATTTCTCCTAAAATTTTCACTTGTCATGCACAAAAAATAACATTCATTGCACATAGTGGAATTGGAACCATAACTACGTAAATGTGCTCAACACAATGAGATCTAGTACATAAAGTTTTTATGTAAGATGGAGTCCCTTTCATTATTTTTTTTTTGAAAAATTCAAAACTTACCAAATTAGTTAAATCCATATACATTCTAGAATTAGTCATAATGAAACTTTAAGTCTTTATCTTCATTTCTCTATGTATCAAAACTGTTTTTAAGTTGATAATGTCCCTTTGCTCTGATGCACCCTTTACCAATCTTGTGTTTATATTTGCTAGTTCTATTGCTTGGAGGACCAGTTGCAGCCTCAGCTGCAGCAATTTCCCAAGAGGATGAGAAGAAAGCATGGCTCATCTTAGCTTGGGCCAGCACAGTTGCAGGAAACCTCTCACTATTGGGATCAGCTGCTAACTTGATAGTGTGTGAACAAGCTCGCCGTGCCCCTAACATTGCATACACATTAACCTTCTGGAACCATCTCAAATTTGGTCTTCCTTCTACTCTTATAATCACTGCCATTGGTTTGACACTCATAAGATGATTAGAATTTTATTCCATACCAGATAGTCTTACAGATGAAATTTATACAAAAGAAGAATAAGTTTAGTGCAATGTGTTTTTAGGGTATATGATGTAGCAGAATATCTTACAGAAGAAATTTATTCAAAAGCAAAATAAGTTTAGTGTAATGTGTTTTTACGGTGTATGGGCAAATGTATGTAACAGAATAATGAATTTTCTGTGGTCTGATCATTCATGTTACTTACAAATAGAATCACTGATTACTGTGAAAAGTTGGCCAGGATGCTTTGAAATTTCAACTTTAATGGAAATGGAAAAATGCTAATCTAAGACCTATTTCTTTATAGAAGGAAATTTTAGAGTGGACATAAGTGTCAGACTTGGGCACCTAGGACCAGTTTATTCATGTAGACAGCATTTGTATGTTGTCTTACTCATCCTACTAAAATATAAAAACAAAGGATAAGAGAAAATTTAGAGAAAAAATAAACTGAGCTCAAATGTATTTTTTGTTCTTCTTAGTTAGGTGCCAATTTTAATTCGATTTTATTTCATACGTATGAAAATAAACAATTTTAGTTAATATAATTTTAATTATTTAATTTTAGTTCATTTATTTAAAAAATAAATAATTTTAATCTTATTATTAATTTATTATTTAATTTTTAATAGACATGATAATATTATTGTCATCATAAATTATTTAATTTTAAAAAAATATAATTGATTGAATTTGTGAAAATATTATATCTATTAAAAATTGAATAATAAATTAAAAATATAACTAAAATAATCTTATTTAAAAATGTTGACTAAAGTTGAAGAATTAAAACTATAAAGACTTGAATGAGTTCCGCAAAAATTTGATGTAAATAAATGCATTTTTGTCCTCCGAGCTATATATCCTCGTTTAGTTCTGGTCATTGAATAAATGAGACTTTAATAAATAACTATTTGATTTTTTTCTTTCAGTTATTAAAATTGTTTATTTTTCAAATTAAAATCAAACAATAGCAGGAAACAAAATTGTCCACATACTATACTAAAAAAATTAAAATTGCAATTAATGCATTAAACTATTAAACCTGTAAAAGAAAAACACGTAACTTTTTGGTGGTCGGAGATTACTGTGTGGTACGCTGTTATGGATATTGTCATAGCTTGAATTATATTAATTTTTGGGAATAAGCTTGCAAACCATTTTTTCAATGAACTTTAAGCTTGCAAAATTATTAAAGAAAAGATCAATGTTGTTGAAAAAATCATAATATAAGTAGAATAAAAAAATGTTATATAGTTTATATTTGGGCAGCATTGATGGGCCTGACCTTTTTTTAAACCTTGAGCCTGGACCAAAGTTCTTTTGAATCTAAAAATTTAAGCCCAACAATAAATTTCAGTAAGTCTGGTTTGGTTGGTGCGAGAACTAGTTATACGATTTGATCTATTTTCCATTTTACATCCGTAAATAGTTTCTATTTATTTATTTTCCGAGAGTAATTTTTCTATTTTAATGGAGTTGTAACAATTCACTGATAACTAGTATTTTTACGTGAATTTATTCTATATAATTTACTTCTAAATATATAAATTATATTATAATTAAAATTCTTAATAAATAAATATTTTAAACATATAAATTATATTTTAAACTTATAAATATTTAGTGATATACAATTCATATTTGATAAAGAAAAATAATTTTTTTCTTTTCTCTTTTCAAAATCTTTGTGAATGTGAGAGTGATTCTCACTTATAATTTGTTATTGAAAATGTAATGTATAGTGTCTCAAGGTGCCATTGTCTTAGTGTATCGTCTCATTCCTAATAGATGAAACCTGTTGCTGCAATAGTGATATCAAGAGCTTTGTTCGTTCTTAGAGCATTAGCGTTATAATTAATGGTTGGTTTTGAATGGAGACCTTCCAACATCCCTTCTTGTCATTGATGGGAAGAATTACGATAAGTGGTGCGTTCAAAGGAAGGTGATCTTTGACTTTCAAGAAGTCATCAACTTCGTAAATGGTTTCCACGAACTTGGAGATAGTTTTGCTGAGGCACAAAGGGAAACATATCATGAAGCAAAGAAGAAGGATTATAAGACAATGTATTTCATTCAACAATGTGGGGATTCAACAAACTTTGAGAATATTACATATGTGTCCACTTCAAAAGAGGCTAATATTCTTGAGAAAAGTTACACAGGTGCATGCAGACAAGTTGAAGAAGGTTAGATTATAAACATTAAGACATTAGTATGAATTTGTCATAGATGGAGAATCCAGAAATTATTGTTGAGTAATTTACTTGGATCTTGACCTTTACCAACATGATGAAGGTGTGTGGAGAATTTTAGATGTGAGATAATGGAGAAAGTTTTGAGGATACTAACCTTAAGATTTGACCACAATTAAAGTAATGACTATTGAGAAGTCCAGTAATCTTGAAGATTTAAAGGTTGAAGAGCTATAAGGTTTACTGGAAGCACATGAACAACGTTTGAATGAGAGAAATGTGGAAAAGAATCAAAGTAAGCACAAGCGCTGCATGATCATCAGACCAATAGAAAAGGTACCGGTAGTAGTGAAAAACTTATTTACGAGATCTTCTTGTTCAAGGGTTTTTGAAAAACAAAACTGATATATATCTTATTGATCAAACCATTTGCATTATTCATGGGGCACTAGATGATGTACATGATTGAAAATTTCTTGTGGAATCCAACAGCAAAGCAAGTTTGGGAGATTCATCAACACGTTTGCAAAGGGATTGATAAGTTGATGAATGTACATCTCAAACTTTAGGAGGTGAGTTTGAATATTTGCATGTGATGGAGTCTAAACTATCGAAGATTATGTTACAAGAATTATGAAAAATACTAATCAAATTAAAAGATATAGTGAGAATTTAAAAGACCTTTTTTGTGGTGAATAAAATTATTCTTTTACTTAATTTAAAATTTATTCTTGTTGTTGTGATCATTGATCAATTTCAAAATATAGAAGTTACGATAACTTATGAATTATAAGAATTTTTACAAACTTAGGATGAAAGACTAAAGAAAAAACAACCATTATATTTCAAATAAACATCACTTTGAAAGAAAAAAGAATAAGACTTTTCTATCTTTGGTGGAATAAGAAATGAAAGAAACAATAAATAAAAATCTTATTTCCTTAAAACAAAAGAATCTTAAAATGTGAGTTTTAGTTTAACTCAATCCTAAAAGTTAGTTTAATATTAATAATTATTTTTTATTTATAAACTATTTTTAAACTCTTTCTTTTAATTAACATAAAATTTGAGTTTTTCTCGATAAAAAAGAATAATTCTTATTATTATTCAATAAAGACGAAGAAAAAAAAAGTTATGTTTTATCTTTACATGAATGCCAGCAACCCTAAGTGACAATAAGTGACAACAAGAAGTTATTTAAGTTATTTATAAATCTTAATTGGAAAAGACATATAAGTTATTTATAAATCTTAATTGGAAAAGACATATGAAATTCAAAGAAGAAAGAAAACATTTATGATTTTATCCAGACGTTGACTGAGAGAGATAATAAAGGTCACATTAGTAGGAGGTAAATATGTATCTTGGTAGGAATTGAATTGGTTTCCAGGCCTTTCTTTTTTGGGTTTGGATTAAAGTGCACCTCGTAGCACTTTAGCATATCTTATGCTAAAATGTTCATTTTATTATAATTAAAATTCCTTTTGCTTATATAAAAAAAGAGAGCAAAAAAACGTAAATATCAAATAAGTATTCTATTTTAACTCTTTTACCAATTTCTTTGACTCGCGAACTCTTATAATCTTTTGAATAGAATTCAAGTAAAAGGCCAAGAGGAATGAGAGGCATTCCAGGATTATTTGATGAAACTAATGTTAAATGATTTATTATTATCTTTTTGTCGACAACAAGTCTTTAAACTTTGAAGATGACATGGAAGGAAAAATTAGAGTCATTAAAAAAAACACTTATTTATTATATCTTTCCAAAGATTATGAAGTGTGATTGGAGTCAAATGGATCATGGGTATTTAAAAAATAAAGATAAAAGTGGTGAAAAAAAAATTAGGAAGTATGGTACTGTGTCTCTAAACAACGAGAAGAAGAAAAAGAAGCATGCATGAATTGTCCAAAAAAGAAGAAACTAAAGCATATATTCAAAACCAAATTACGAATCCCTTATTTGAGAATTTAAAAAAATTACAAACATCGATTAAAATCAATTAGAAGAATCAAATTTAGGGAGAGATGTTAGCAAACAGAAACGGTAGTTGAGCTTTTGCTTAAACTTAATTTATTAATTTATTCATATATTTTAAGATTCAAAGTAATTCTCCTATACAGATACCTGTATTTTGTCTGAGTCATGTCCTATTATATAAATGCTCATGTATCAGTACATTAATTTACAAATGACCCAAAAAAAAACAAAAAAAATGTCAAATTGATTCATCGATCCGTGTCCATATTTCGTTGGACACATGTAAAATTTCACAAAGCATAAACTGTATTTTATGTAACATGTTCTTGGTAGCTGCGCAATATGACACCACACTCCCTATCATATCAATGAAAAGGGTGTGGCAAATGCGCACAAGCTATCATATCAACCAAAAGAAGGTGGAGTTTCAACCACGGTAACGTTATTATCCCCATTAACTCTTCTTCAAAGTTTGTCTCTCTTAAGAACATGGGGAACAGAGCAATCCATCAAAGCTTTAGCATGATACCACTGTCTGCTATGATAACCGGCCTCGTAAAGGTGATAAGATGAGAATGATAAGACGTGATCAACTAGACATAGAGATACATACATAATAGACTAAGTTATTAACAAGGTAAAGCGTTATAAGCTAACACTTAACGATGAGTGATTCAATCAGTATCAAAATTTATCACATGCGACATATGAGAGATCAAAAGAAAATTTGTCTAATATCGTACACTTTTTCTTTCGGCTTGTGAATTGGGTGGTCGAATAACATTTCTGTAGTATATGGCCCATAGCCCCCAACACCAACCATCAACATAAATTTGGTATTCTTTTGTATCCAATTCATCTTCACAAAATTAATTTATAAAAAAAAATTATTTTTTATTTATATACTCTATTCAAATCATTATATTAAAAAATGATGGATCTTCCTAACTTATCATTTTATAATTTTAATTTAGGTTAATTATCGAAATCTTGATGAGTAAGGTAAGTAATACACGTTTAATGTGGTTATTGTACATGTCATAGAGTTTAAAAAAAAAAAAAAAGATTTTCACTTGAATAACTTATTAAGTTGACTAATATAAAAAATATGATACAATAAATAATTACATATATTTATATAAATGTAACAAAAATCAACTAATCTCAACTAATAAACTATCTAACTAAAATAAATTATCTCAACTAATCACAACTTACTTACAATCTGTATCAATAATTCAAAGTCAAATATTAGTTTAAGAAATAAGAATTATCTTTTAATTATATATATTATTTTTGTGATATTAATAGTTGGGGTAGATATTTTTGTTAAAGAAAAATGACAGGGCTTAAGCCCAAAATGAACTACAACGAGATGATACGAGGAGTTGGAACTCCTAAAACATAAAAAATATGCAACTGCATAAGTTGAGCTAGAGATTTCCAATTATTAATGTGGCGATCCTTGACATCAAATGACATGCATTTCGTTAACATGTTGGACACTACACTGGTTACGGAGGAATCATTTCATTTTTGTGGGTTGCTCTTGTGCCTATTTTATGTTGGGGTTGATTTACAGGTATAATCTTTGATGGATTCTCTGTCCTAGTAGGGATGGAGTGAAAAAAGTTTTGAGAATTTAAGAGAAGGTTATGGCGAGACGAGTCGTTTCTAATTAACGATAGGTATCAAGTGGAAGTGCAGTGATGTATGCGGTTGAGGCATCCTAACAAATCGGTAGACTTGAACTTTATTCCTACATGATCCGATCAATTCGATTAGGCACTCATCATCTATTTTTATTGTTCAACTCAAGATTTTTGTTTTTATTTTACTACTAATTTTAGCTACCATTTAAATTATTAATTAAATCCTAGTTAATTATATTATTTTTTCTAACTAAATTTAAGTTATATTCATTTATACTTCTTATTACTACAAATTAACTAAAAATTAACTACAAATTTTAAAAATTTACTTTTTCTTAGCTAATTTGTTACTTATTCCATATTATCATTAATATTATAATAATTTTGTAACTAATTATTTTTTACTAGAAATTAATTACAAAATAACTATTGATTTTAAAATTAACCATAAAATTATTTTATAACAAATTTTAAATTTTTCAATGGAAGTTAAATAATGACTTTATTCTACACTCAACTTTGCGAATAGTTGCCAAGCTTGCTAGAATTCTATGTTAAATATGGTTTGGGTAAGTTTACTAGAATAACGCCCTACTTTTATTCATTACAAGATTTTTTTTTATTATTAATTTTAGCTACTATTTAAATTAATAGTTAAATTTTAACTAATTAACTATTAATTAATTAGAATATTATTTTTTTAACTAAATTCAAGTTATATTCATTTATATTTCTTATTACTATAAATTAGCTAGAAAATAATTACAAATTTTTAAAATTTATTACAAATTAATTAAAATTATTTTCTTATCTAATTTGCTACTTATTTCATGTTACCATTAATATTATAGTAATTTTATAACTAATTATTTTTACTAGAAATTAGCTATAAAATAACTATTGATTTTAAAATTAGCCACAAAATTATTTGGTAGCAAATTTTAAATTTTTTCAAAAAAAAAATATTTTACCTTTACTTCTTCATCTGAAATTCTGAATCTAATTACAAAGTGTAAATTTTGACGTACGTAATTAGTAAATGAAAGACAAAAATTAAAAATTAAACAATTTTAAACAGATATAATTTAAATTAGTACAAAATAAAATAATATATAATTTATAGTTAGTATATAAAATATTTTATGAATTTAATAATTTTATCTATAGAATCATATTTAAATAAAATATTTATAACGATTAATATCGTAAACAATTGTTTAATTAAGTATTCTTTCAAATTTAAAAGTAAAATGAATTATTATATTAAATAATTAGAAGAGGTCACGAAAATTTGTGACGAAATAATAATTTTATTTAAAATTTATATTTCAACCCTTTAGTATACAAAATCATTTATTAAAGAATTGTTTGAAGTGGGCAGTCAGTTTTAAGTTTTGAAAATTTTAAAAATTAAAATTAAAATTAATTTTTAGTTTTAATTTTTTATTTTTCAATACCAATAAAATCTAGCTCAATAAAACGGGTGAGTGTTATCAACTCTATAATATTACAAATAAATATAAAATAAAATCTAAAAGTAATACTTGTGGCCATATTTGTAGTAATAATAACCACAATAATCACAATAATGACATTATTACACATTGTAATGATGGATGGTAGGTGATTATAGTAATAATGAAGGTGAAGTAACAATAATGGTTAGGAAGAAAATGGAATCAGACATGACAATGGCAATAATGACCTAAACTGTCGTAATTAAATTTACTTAACAATTCCACTCAATAGATAATAAATTAACTTATTTAATATTTCTTAAGAGATTAGCAATCTTAGCTAAGACTAGAAATATTAATTGTAATAACAATAGTTATGGCATAAAATGTTAACATTATTTTATAAATAAAATATGTATTTATCGAAGAATTAATTATTCTTATGTAATTGAATATATATGTCAATTGGGGTACTAAGTTTTTCACTTATTATCAAATACAACATTGTTATGCTACTGAAAAGAATATATTATCAATAAAGCATATGGAAAAAAACTCTTCCGTATGCATGATGGATCATGTTAAAAATATATAGACTAATTATAAATGGTTACATATAATAAAAAATATTAAATTTTATAATATTATTTTAAAATCATAATATCTAATGTGATTTAAAGTTAATTGGTAATACAAAAATTATAATAATAATATATTAAAATTATACTCATTTATTTAAGAGAAAATTATAGTTATTTCTAATATTTTCTTAAATAACACTTACCCTTTCTCTAGTTTTTAAAAAACAATTTTTCTTTATCATGAGTGTTATTTTAAAAAAAATTAGAAACAATAATTGTAATTTCCCCTTTATTTAGAGAATAACGGATTAAATTTAAAAATGATGGGCCACTGGCTTGTCACATTAAAATTTGAGTGTCTAGTGTGTGGTGCACCATCACAGAAAAAGGTTCTTGCATGGCCCTCGTTCCATCAAACTACTCAAAATAAAGTACTAGCCATCTACACTCTAGGGTACTAGCCTTTTTTGGTAAAAGTTTTAACGAATTAAATTTTGAAGATTTATTAAGAATATGATACACTTTAAGATTAAATAATATTTATAAATTATTAATCAATAAAGATTTTACATCACAACAAAATTTAAACTTACATTCTTATGGATATATATACTATCTTTATCAACTTAATCAATCTCTATTTACAGTGTACTATCCATCTAGACTTTAGTGTACGCACCAGTGGAAAGAAATTAAGGTGCCTGCCTTTATTCCATCAAGCTATTACTTGTCACAAGCATCTACAACCCGATAAGGTTTCATTTTGACTACATCACTTGCACTTTAAAGGAGAAAAACAGGGTGCATTGAAATAAAAATGAGAAAAATAAAATAAAATTTTGAAATGTTCGATTTGAGAGAAATAAAAAAAAGAATATTAACCATCAATTGTTTTTAAAAAGAGGATATAGAAGAGGTAGAATAAAAAATATGTAAAAGTGGATTATAAAAAATTTAGTTTAAATTATTCTGTCAATATAAGTTCACCAAAATTTTAAATAGGTTCTCTTAAAGCTTAAAAACTAATGGTAATTTACACCCAATTTCGTTCTAGTAACATAAAATAAAAAAAAAACTTAAAAGAAAAATAAAACGTAAAAAATAAAAAATGAAAAAAAAATATAAAAAGAGATAATAAAATGAGTTAACGTGAGATGTAAGAATTTTTGTTAAGCAAAAATATAAAAAAAGAAGTTAATAGACTACGCCGTACTTTACAATAAATTTTCTGTTTGAAGTATTCTTGGCACATTGAAATTGTTTGATGAAAAATCTAGAAATCATTTTTCTATCTCAAAAATCAAAATCATTTTTTATCATAATAAAAATCAATCTTAAAGTATATTTTTTAATCATAATAAAAGTTTAAATCTCACGTCTCTTTGAAAAAAAGTCTCATAAAATAATATAAGTTCATACATTTCACTTCTTCTCCTATACAAGAAGTTGGCCACAAAGAAAGAAGACATCCAAAACACAGATTAATGGAAAAAATTGGACTTATGATAGTATAATTTTTTTTTTTTTTTTTTTTCATCTCTTAAAGTTTCCATTAGAAATGAAAGGATTATTTTATTAAAACATTACACTCATAACAGATCATCATTTCAAGGTGACTTTATTTATTTATTATATTTTATATGTTTTCTTTTTATTATGATTATTGTTATTATTTTTATTGTTTTTCTACATTTTTAAATAAAAAATCATTTATATTATTTTATATTTTTGAAAAAAATAAAATAGGTATTAATTATAATTATTTGGATCTCATTTAATTTTCTAGAAATGGTCATTTAAATATGACATTTTCTTGATATTTATATTTTCTTGAGATACAACCTATGACAATTTGATAGTCTTAAGACCTTTCTTAAATAAAATATTTTATAAATTAAAATCAAGTTTTATAATCTATCAAGTAAATAATTTATAATAGAAGTATTAATTGAATATGATATTATCTTAATCCGAAAATTTAAATACCTAAGTTGAGACAACTTGATATCTAAACTCTTTTTTAAAATAAAATTTAAAACTAAAATTAAATTGCTACAAAATGTTAAATAAAAAATAAGATATTCTAATTGATTGACTTGGGTGTACACTTTTATCAATTCTATTTGTGGGACATATGAATTGTGATACTTTAGAAACCCTAAATTAAACAAATATTTTATACTCAAAGAACTATGCGTACTTGTGCAGGCCAACAACGCCTCGGATAGTCGAGCAAGAGTTTGGCCGCTCGCCCTCAATGAGGGACATGTCGAGATATGCGTCAAGATTTTCGAAATCTAGGTAACCAATGGATAATAGGTACAAATCGTGCATCGGAAGATTGATCATTATGGATAACACAACCAAATCCACAAGTACTATAAAAAGAAGGTAAAAGGCCAAATTCAAGTACATTCTAAATCTCGTAACAAAGGCCTCTAGGAGAGATAGCTGACTTGGATGTCGAAGTGTTTCTACAAGTATTCCCCCCTCGCCCCATGAAAAGAAGAGAGCTCAAAGGTCGAGGAGTAAAACAGGAAGGTTGGCAACGAGAGCTCGGAGTGCAAGTTCTTGGAAATTAATCCTAGGTGAGAACACCACGTAATCATGATTTTACATTGCACCGTAGATACGTAGAAGCAAGCCAAAAGTATAATAACCCTCCTTTTTTATAATAATAATAAAATATATTACATTTCTTTTTTATAATAATAATAAGATTAAATTAATCTACAAATCTCTAGAGTCTGTTCAACTTTTTAATTAAGTTTCTATATTTAAAAATACTTTTAAAAATTCTTATAAATTAAAAATCTTTTAATTGAATCCTCTACTCATTAACGCTGATATAATTCCATTAGTTTGTGCCAACTAGATATTATGACATGATAATTTACTTTTTTTATTATGCTGATATGATATCCTAATATAATAATTACCTTTTATTTTCATTTTTTTTATTTTTTTAAGAATTTTTAAAACCCAAATTTTAACTATTGGTAGAGACACAGAAGAAACTTTTTCTGAATATGCACTCTTCCACATTAGTAAAAATTTCAAGTACACACTGCATTGCATATAATGCATATGATTTCCTATTAAAAAAATTAAATTCTTCTTCACAATTGCATATAATGGATACTTGAATTAGTTAGTATTTGAAAAATTCATATTCTTCATTATTTATAAAGTAGCGACAAAAATTGTATCAAAATTTATACTTTTCTCTCATTATAAAGTACTATAACAAGAATATAAAGTTCCAAGAAAATCTTTAATTTAAAAATTAATCTAGCTAATCTTTTTCTTTCCTTTTTTTAATCGTCCAAAATAAGATAATAGAATGAAACTTGAAGTAAAATTTGTCTTCATTCTTTAATTCTTTGTTTTTATTTTTTTCTTGCTCTTTCTTTGTGCAAAAAGTGTCAAATATAAGGATAAAACTTATTCTCTTTGTGACTTTACCAAGAGATGAAATTATGAATTAATAAATCTTTTAAAAAATAAAAATAAATAATAATTACTATATTAAAATACTATGTTAGCAAAATAAAAAAAATTAAATTGCCATACAATATCTAGTCAGCATAAACTAATGGAGATACAATGGTGTTAGTTTTGGAGGATTTAATTATAAAATTTTTAAATTAAAATGACCTTTTTAAAGTGCTTTTAACTTTAGGGACCTAATAAGAAACTAAAAATAAAATTATAAGAATCTATTGATTATTTTAAGGTGAGATAAATATTTTAAAAGTTATAAATATTTTACTTAATTAATTAGAGATAATTGTCTTTGAACAAATGTTGCAAAATGCTAACATCATTCCTACACACAATGAACTTCCAAATTCAAAATTTTATTTTAAAAATCATTTTCTTTTTTAAGTTTTTTAAATATTTTTTCTTAATAAATATTAGTAGCGATTTCTTTATTTTTAATTATTTCCATCATTATGTTGCAACTACAATTGCAACACCTTCTAACCCTACGTACCCATTTACATACGAATAATAATATGTTAAATTATAATTTTGGTAATTTATTTTATGGTAATTAAATAGTTTTTTTGTCTTTTATCTTTTAAAAAATTAATTTTGATTTTTTACTTTCAAATATAAATCAATGTTGTCTTTGTGAAAAAATTATCATTTTTTTAAATTTTTGAACACAATTTTGAAGTATTTTTTTACTGATTCAATATGCGAAGTTTATTTCACTAAATTTATTTATACAAAAAATATAAAAACTAACTATTATTGAAAAAATAGTTATAAACAAGATAAAAATAGTATGAAAAGTAAATCTCATGGACAACTAGAAAACTGAATACCTCTTATAAGATTCTTTTCCAAATGTTCGTAAACTCATTTTTCACGCGATTTCACCATATTTGTTTTTTTTAATTTAAATGTTAATTAAGTTCTATATTTTTCATGTAAATAAATATAATTAATGAGTCAAGTTTCAAATCTTGAATTAATAAAAAAATAATTTAAAATTGTGTCACAAAATAAAAAAAAATATCATTTCTTTGAAAGGATAATTGATTCATATTTAAAAGTTAAAAGACCAAAATAATTATTTTAAAAACAAAAGACCAAAATAATTTTTTGAAAAAATACCAGAACAAAACAATTTTTACTATAAGATAAAAGACAAAAATTATAATTTAACCATAACAATACTCATAATTGCATATACAATAAAAATTATTAAATATTATCTCTCATTTTCCATATATAAAAATATTTATATTTTTTTATTAATTATAAGAAATATATACTCTCTTTTTAATGTATTAATTGTTATTTTTTTATATTTTTAATTTATTATGAAGTCTATTAAAGAGAACTTTACATAAATATGTATTTATTAACTTATTAACAATATATAAACTATACTTGTTCATACAAATTATAAAATATCATTAAATATAATTATTATTTAAATTATTTAATTTTTATACTCATGGTAGATAGTCACTAAGTTAAATTATAAATTTTGTAAATGAGATATGTTAAACTAATTAAAAATATTTATTAAAATCTTTATAGTTTATTTGAACTTTACTTTTAAATGTTTAAAAATGCAAAAGCATTAATTAAATTATCACTAATTTTATTTATTATTATTTCTAAAGTTATACTGAAATGTTATAACTTGTACAAACAAAATAAAAAATTAATATAAAACATCACATCTAAATTAATTAATTCATTCTATTTTATGGTAGGGTGATACAATTAATGTCGGTTTTGTTCGAGATATGAACCAAAATTATTCACGATGCAGTGAATTAAAATATATAAATATGTATCAGTTCAATTTTATTTGGTTCTGTATGAGTTCTTTTAATTGAGGAAAAAATCGGTGGATTTACTTGTACCATTTTAAAATATAAAATTAGATATAACTCAATTCTACAAAAAATAATTTATAAGATATAAGATATCTATTATTATATATTTTATTTAAATTATTTTGGTGCATTATCTTTAATATTCCGAAAGAGGGGTCTTAATATTTGCAGTTGCGTAGGTGATTCATTGGTGGGTCTGATTAAGTCAAAGGAGTTGTAAGGGGTTCAAAGGGACTACTCTATTCTATTTGGTATCCATATAACTCTTGCTTTCTGTACCTCTTTTTTCAAAACTTTGGAAGATCTTGTGCTCTGTTTGGATTTAATTGAATAATACATATTTTGCTTATAAAAAAATAGATACACAAATATTCCTAATAAATATTTTTTAAAGTGTTTTTTCATGAGTTTTTTTTTTTAAGTTTAAACTGAAGTATTATTTAATCATGTTTTTTTAGATCCTCACAAATTTTCCTTTTGAAAAGAGAAAAAATTACAACAATCTTCTTTTGATGATTTGTGAATAGAACAAAGATATTTGTTCTAAGTCTTCACTAAAGAATATACAATAAATATGTAGTTAAAAATCTTGTGAGATACACACTTGGATTTTAATGTGATTTTGAAATGTTCAATAACATCGAATGTTTCGTTATTTTTATTTATATTTTTCCTTCTTCAGAAATATTAGAGACCTCTATTTTGAGGATATTTTTTTTAGAATTGAACTTTTGATACATTAATTGTACATGTAATGATTTGAACCTTGTCATAGTGTCTACAAACTGCTAGTGTTACTTGTATTCTACTGGAGTTGATATGAGATTAGACTAGGTAGAAGTTTCCATTCATATATGCAAGAAGCAAATTTTAATTTAAAGGTTATATTATCCTATCTACTTTTGTGTCGAGAACAATGTTCAAGATAATTGTGCTTTTAAAATTTGAATTTGATGTTTTGTCTTATTTTGATGGGTCATAGAAAAATGTTCCATAATCTTAAAATGAAATAGAGCTAAACTGTAGTTGCGAATAGTCTTAAGGATGATCTTTAATGTGGTAGATCTTTCGGTTTTGGTGAACTGTCACCCTTTTTTTCTACACTTACAATAACACATTAATATTCAATATTTATTCATTTAATCACTTTGTTTGTTATTCATTAAAATTGTAAGATTAGTTCTTTATGTTTATTAATATTATTTATTTACCTATTTTTAATAAAATAAAAAAATTAACATTTAGTTTTGACTTAATGAGATAAATTAAAAACTCTGCCATTTTTTATAAAATAACTATAAAATGGCCGATATTAATTTAAAAAAATAAATTGGTTTCTTTTAAAAAATTAATTCATTTATCGTCTAGATTTCAAGTTAACACAGCTACTCAAGAACACCCTTGTATCTTAAATGACATTGAAGTAATTGCAAGACTATCTACTCAATGATAGTCATTATATCAATTTAAAATGATACACGGAAAGGTTTTTTTTCCTTTTTTTTTCTTTTTTTAATCCTATTTACTAACTTAAGTTTTTTTCTCTTCTTTAAAAAAGAGAAACTAAATTAACCAGACAAAGCATCCTACTGCTGAGAGATATTTGTTAACACACCCTTCCTCTAATAATCATTTTTTTTTTGGCCTTCGCTTCTCACATTCCAAATGCAAACCACGAACGAGAGCATTAATATTTAAAAATATATATCAATGCTAATGATATTTTTAGTATTAATATATAATGAATTTTAAATATTATTAATACTATTTTGCAGTACAATTTAAATCAATATTTTGAGTGAAACATAACTGTCTCCCTTTATTCAAACCATGCATGACATGTATTATAGTGGTCATTCATGGCAAGCAATAATCACCTTCTAATTGCTCATGCTTATTTTGAGTGAAACATAACTGTCTCCCTTTATTCAAACCATGCATGATATGTATCTAGTAGTCTCTTACACATATGATGCATAAACAAGTTTTGTTTGGAATTGACAACACACTTCACTTGATGAAACCACCAAAGTGCACCACCCCCTTTTCTTTCGGTGAGTATTATGATAGAGCAAGATATAGGAGCAGCTTTATGACAACCAAGCAAACACCTAGTTTATCAAGTAAAGATATATCAGCGGAGCTTGAGTTGAGTAGAAAAGATTAATCTCATCCAATATAGTAAATTCAAATTCTCATTTGCAGAAGTGTTTAACACAATTAATTTTTCACCGTGTCTTAAATAGAATTACCTCAGATAAAAAATACTAGTGAAAAAAAACATAAAAGATGTTGTCACCAAATTATAATACCATCTTAACATTGACATGAATCACATGATGGAAGCATAACCTTATTTTCATTAACAAAAAAAGCAACAAGATATTCCTTGCTAATCAATATAACTATAGACTAGCTCAACTTTTTTGACAAACACCTTAATTATATGGGGTCGCTAAAATATTTTTTAAAAATTGAATAATGGATCCATCATCCGTTTTCTTCAGTTATTGAACAATTTATTATTGCCAAGATTTATACCAAGTTCATATCATCAACTCGATAACATGAAATTAAACTAAATAGCAAAAACAAATCCCAACTATGCAATTTACTAGTTCAATCTGCACCCAAACTGGAAAAGGTAATAGGGTGTAAGTTGGGGTTTAAATTAAGCAGATAACGCAGTGCAAACGAAATGCAATCCAAGTGTCAATGTTCAACACAGAGCTGTCTTTTCTTTCTTCTAATTATATATTCTTCTTTTTGTGGTGAGACAAAATTGAGTGCATGTATACACACTATCACACTTAGCACTTGCGTTGCACCCACGTTACTTTTACTTTATAATTTGATAGGTTGTTGTTCTAAGATATTTACTAGTTAATAGTACATATACCACTTTATTGCATTAACATATTTACAAATTCATTACCAAACGAGCATCTCAATTCATATAAGATTATCAATTCATAAAAGATTATTCTTTTATTCAAGTGTAGTCAGTGTTCTTAAAATGGATACTAAGTTAAATATTTAAAAAAGTATTTTAATCATTCATAGTTTTATCTAAGTTGAATAAAATTACTTTTCATTGAAAATATATGTGTATTTTAAAAACCTTATTTATTAAATAATTTAAATATGTTTTTAGTCTCTTAAATTTGGATTAATTTTATTTTTCATCCTTTAAATTTAAAATTATTTTTTTAGTCCTTATATTTTTTTAAATAACTGGTATTTATTTCTTGTCTTATATAACAAATAAAATATAAATTATCATTTGTCACATATATAGGTGAAAATTAAAAAAAATTAAAAAAAATTTTAAAAAAATTTTAAAAAAATTTAAGATTAACAATATTTTTTATTTTTCGATTATATATGTTGATAAATAATTATTTATATTTTATTTTTTACGTAAAGTGAAAACTATAATTAATTATTTTAAAATGTGAAGACTAAAAAATAATTTTAAATTTAAGAGATGAAAAAAAATATAATTTTTAAGAAATAAGAACATATTTAAACCTTACTAAATTATGTCCTTCTCGCTTGGACGGCTGTCTTTTCAATTTTAAAAATTCAAAATTTATTTTTAACAATTGGTAAGTAAAGAAATGTTATGTAGAGTACATATTGTAAAGTACTCTAACTCTTAATATTCATAGAGCAATAGAAGTCTAATTAATTAGAGCACCCATACATGGGTTTATAGTTTATACACTACATCGAAAAGGAGAAAGACCTAGTTCCTATTTTTTAATTATTCTTTTTCTTCTTTCTATATTTGATAAAATTGAGTGCAGAATATATAATGTCACATTGTCACGCAATCAGCACCCACGTTAAAGCTTTATTATATGTTATATAGGTTTAAGAATTAACACTTAGAGTACTAATTACCACTAAATTGCATACTTGCATTAACATATTTACAGATTTTGTCAAACCTACATACTTAGCCCCAGCCATAGGTTGGCAAAGCTTTTACTGTTTATATTTTACTCACAAGGGTGTTTTAAGATAACTGCACTTCTGATATTATATTATTTATATACTTATTACCTAACTCTGATTAATATACAAATGTATAACAAAAACAAACAAACCAATATACAAATGATCGTGGGATAGGACATGGTTGCACTAAATTTTATCTCTTCATTCTACTTGCATCTAAAAGTTGAGATTTATTCGTTAAAACAATATTCACGTGCCCTGATATGAAGACTTTCCAATTCACTGAGGGAAGAACATGACCCCATTCATCATTTTATAATTTAGTGTCGAGAGTACGGATCTAAGTTTTTGTGTACCACATGAATATATAATTCCGACAGACATGAAAATAATATTATATTAGGGATATAAAATATTAATTACATGGAGATAAGATTTTTCGGAAAGAATGGAATAGACTAATGGAAAGTTAAAGAGACGAGTTCATGGAGCTTCTGAAGTAAGTTTCTTTTAATGGTGGGGTATCATGCATGGCTCTAATACCATTTGATTTAATAGGGGGCAAAAAATAAATATAACTCAATAAAGAAAAGTTATTTTTTTACATACATAATATATGTAAAAAAATTAATATATATGCAACAAATAACTATTTTAATTATGGTAATTTCTATTCCATCTCAATTACAATATTAATTGAAGAAGTTTGTTTAGTTCCACGTTAAGTAAAAATATAGTTTAAATTATTTTTTTTAAATTTGAGTAATTCTATTTACATGTCAATTTTATAAAATTAAATTAAATCGAAGTCTAAATTCTAAAATAATAGTGTATCCTAAACTTCTGGACAGCCTCAATTGCTGCTTGATGGCTAACAAGTGTAATTTACATACCAAATTGTAACAAAAAAAATGTAAGAAAAAAGTAGCAACAATAAAGTTAATCAATATTTACGAGACATTCAAGTCCTTAATATGTTCGGGTATAATGCATAATGAAACTGAATTTTTTAAATTGTTTTCCTTTTCCCTTATATATAATCCAAACATTATTTTCAACAAGAATTAATAAATACAAAAAGAACAATAAACATAAAAGAATATAATGGATAGTTATATCAGTAGATAGAGTACTTCCCAATACCAATAATTACCGACATGAATTAAATATTTCTTTTTTATTTGTTATGTTAAGGTGAGGGATAAAAAAATTGTATATTTAGTCATATAATTACATTTCAAAACTTGGAGGTGCTCCCTCCACCTTTGGTTCAGAAGAGATAATTGAGAAAAAAATTATATTGAATAAAATGAATAAAAAAATATTATTTATTATATAATTAATGAGAATAATTAAATTTTTAACTGATGTAATTAATTTCTAATTAATCTTTTATATTTTTTATATTAGAGTCTAAAATATTTGAGATTTCTTGCGCTACAAGAAAAATATTTTTTAACGACCGATACCATTTAATCAACCGTCACTCAATTTAGTTTTAAAAAAATAGTTTTAGCGATTCAACTAACAACCGAATTATTTAAAATAAAAATTTAAAATTAGCAACCAAATTGTTTACAATAAAAATTTAAAATTAACAATTGATTTTTTTATATAAAATAATAAAAATAAAAATTTAGTCACAGACTAACGTGATTTAAAAAAATAACGACCGATTTAGTGACTGAATTTTTGATATACAATTGGCCACCGAATATAATTCGATCGCTAAATTGTTAGTGAGTAGAACTTTACGAAAAAAATCGATACAAATTCACTTACTAAACTATTTAGCCACAAAAATTCAAAATTTAGCTACCAATTTTTTAAGTTTAACAACCAATTTTAGTGATCGCTAAATTTAAAATTTTTTGTAATGTTATTCTCCTATTTGGATCTCAACGTGACAACATTTGAATCTTGCAATTGATATGTTTGTTCTCATCTGAAAGTATATAGCTAGATGGAACCTAGCTAGTAGAAATATGGTGCTCATCAAATCTTGAACCCTGATTGAAGTCATTTTAAACTGGATTATTATGCATATTTCATGAATTTCATTAGTTCTAATTTTTAGTCTTGATGACAAATTATCTCAGTGGATTTTTCATTCTTGGTGAAGTCTTGTTTTGGTTCAATGGCTATTTTTAATGATTTAGTCAAGTTTATTTGGCTATTGTTGTCTTCTTCCTTTTAGAGTGATAAAGTATGTTTATTTTTGTTTAGATGATAAGTCATGAGGTGTGGTTGTTGTTTAATGGTTAATTAAACTTTTACTTTTATTAGTTTAATTTAGGGTCATTTAGAGAAATATTTTAATTAAGATCTTATTCTATCACTTTTATTACATTAGAGCTTATATCATAAGTGATTAAAATTTAATAAATCCATTGTGTTTTGATAGATATGTAGATAAATGTTTACATAGTTTTAAAGTATTTGGATGCATTATTATATAAATGCTTATAAGATATTATCTCATTTAAAAAAATCAAATCATGATTAAAAACTAAATAAATTATTATTATACTAACAATATATATCACAAAAATATTAAAAAATAAAATTATTAGTAACCATTTATCTATTTTAATTTTTTTTAAAAAAATTAAGTATTATAAATTTTAAAAAATTGTGAAACCCATAGAAGGTATTAAAATTATATATATATATATATATATATATATATATATATATATATATATATATATATATATATATATATATATATATATATATATATATATATATATATATATATATATATATATATATATATTCTTAAGATCATTATATAAGCTTTAAAAAATTCATCATTCACATGTATAAATAAATATAACTATGTAAAATAATAAATTATTATAAAAATTAAACTACTACAAACTATTGTAGAAAGAAATATATATAAAAAATATTAGTAATATATAAAAATATAAATTTATTTAATTAGATCATATTTTATAGTGAAAAATAAAAAATTTTACTAGCAAAGAATAATTATAATTTATTTTGTGTAAAAGTTAATATTTATATTAATTTGGATAAATAAATAAAAAAATAAAATATTTAATTTGGAAGAAGAAACAAAAAAAAAATACACCCTCTATATATCTAGTCTTGCTAAGATTCAAAAATGAGTCTTTTTATAAGTTCTGCATAAACTATTCTTATAAGTTATCTCAACAAGCTTATAAAAATGAAGATAAATCCAGTTACTAACTCTAAGAGAGTTACTTCTCATTTTCATCATTCATTTTCTTACAATCTAATGAATAAAAATATGTTACTGTTAAAATTGTTAGATTGCAAAAAAATGAAGAGGGAAGATAAAAAGTAATTCTCTTAAAGTTACTTTAGGAGTAAGTGAACCCCTCTATAAAATTAAGTTAATAACATCTTATAGATCATTCATAAAATATTTTCATAAGTTCTTCCAAACACCCTCACAAGTACTTATAACATACAGATAAGTTCAAATAAGCTATGTATAAGCTCCTCCAAACAGGACTTTGATGGTTCTAACTTATGTCTTATGATGGTTAAGCCTTAGCAGTTATCTTTAGATTGTGCCTTTTTATCAAGTAGTTAAGCATCAATTAATTGTATCATCTGCTTGTGTGGTTAAGCTAGCTTTTGCCTATTGGATTTTTAATGATTCTAGTCATTGTTTTATATCTTTTAGCTGATGTATTTCTATCATTTTTTTTATTACTCTTGGTATTTATACATGTGTGTCTACTTAATATATCTCATATCTATGACCTGTAAAATGCGGTGATTAGTTTGCTCACACAATAGTCTATATGTATGTTTTTCATCATAATTAACAATAATACTTAACTACATAATTTTAAGAATAATGTTTTACTATTTAATAAAATTTCACAATTAAGTCATCCATAATCTATCATTGAATGAATTGTCTAAAGACTTTATTATGCTATACAATATCAATAACATTATAACTAAAAATACTTCATGATAACTTGTTCGATCCACACATATACATATATAAATCTAGTCAAAATAGATTGGCCAGTAAAGCTATACACCAATTGTTTTTATCCTAGTTTTTTCTTACTTCTTAAGCTTTCTCTTTCCCATACTAGCTTAAAAGGAGATGTAGAGTTGTTGAAAAGAAAAACAAACAAGATGATGCAACTAAATAAAGCTTAGAAATTGAACTAAGCAAATCCTTATTGTAAATGGAAAAATGTTTGTCATGCTATCTATGCACGTGAGACTCAATTTTGCTTTGAAGATAAGGGAATGGAAGTGACTAAAGTGAGTTTTTTTTAATTTTATTAATTTTATTAATTTTAAGAATTAAAGTGACATTGTGTTACAATTTAAAATGGTATATTGTGTTATAATTTTAAATACTAAAGTGACATGACATTACAATTTTATGAACCCATGTCATATGGATTTGCCATGTCATCTATAAACATGTATGTCACATGTCATACGTATGCATTTCAATTTAAAAAAATGAAATTCACTTAATAAAGAGACTAAAATGAGTGTTGAATTATAGTTTTAGAATTTATTTTTTTAAAAATTTATTAATTTTAAGGACTAAAGATGATGACAGTGACTAATTCAAGGATTAAATTGGTCATTTATTTTAAAAAAATTATTTTCATTTTTTGTACTTATACATATTATTTTTTATTTCTATATTTTTACAATGAATTTTTTTATTTTAGTAAATATTAAACAAGACAAAGTATTATTTTTAATTATTAATTTTATATTAAATGAATCATTAAAATATTATAAATTCACTCACTAATTAATAAAATTTTCTTACTTAACTAAATTAAGGGTTTTTAATTTATTTATTTAAATAAATTTATAAAACTAAATTAATGTGTTTAATTTTTCTAAAATTATATAAAACAAATATATTATATTTTCTATAATTAGTGTTTGTAACTTGTATTTTTATCATAATATATATTATTATTCATATGTATATAACATAAAGAAGTCAAAATACATTTAAATTGTTAAAAGACAAGAAAAATAAACTAGAGAATAACATTTATTGATTGATTTACTTACTCTTGTTAGTGATTTTAAATGAACAGATAATAAAAAATTAACTATATTTTTTCATGACATTTATTTTCATTAATAATTTTTTAAAATAATCGTTGATAAAGACTCATACCCAGATCAGTATTTATTTTTCTAACTGCTAATAAAAGTTCCCCTTAATTTATTACTACTGTGCATTATAACTGGTAACAAAACTATCTTTATTTTTACCTATGGAATAGACGGAAATATCCACTTCTAATAGTAAATAGACCATGAGTATTTTTGTTTGAGAACCATTACATAATTTGTAGTGTACTAACTTTAATATTTGGTGATAAATACCTTTATATATGTCATAATGACTTTAAAATTACGCTTTATTTAGTTTTAAAAAGCACTATTTACTCACTGTATCCACCTATAATCAAGGAACTAAAATATTAAAAGTTTATAAATTAGCTAATTAAATTGAAAATATTTGATAAAATTTATTGATAAGCTAGTTAATAAATATAAAATAACATAAAAAATATATTTAATTATTTAATTATTTAATTTTTAAATTATTAAAAATATATATTAATTTTTTTATAAAATAATAAAAAAAACTAGTAACTTATAAACTAGTTTATTTTTAAAAACTACTTAAAATGACTGATAAAAATAAAATAGAAACTATTAAAATAAATTTATATATCAAACAAGTTTATTTTAATTAAAATAACTTATAAATTAATCAAAATATATATAGACTATTAAAATAACTTACCAAATACAATGGTACTGCTACCTTTCACCATGTGCCAAGGAGTTTTCATGATAAGTTTTCAGTTCTAACTTGTAAGGATGCTGTACTTCTCTTCCCTTATTTTCCTAACATTTTAAAATATCAACCTCAATCCCTAAAAAGACTCTTACAAAAAAGTTGATAGTTTTGCATGACATAAAGTCCAATTCAAGGACAGGAATTAGGTGTGAGCTTCCAAGTGTGATAAACGTTTGTGCTGTTTTCCTTTTCTAGTTTTGTTGAATTAAATGTTATATATGATTTCTTTAAAGATAATTTGCGCAATATGATTACTATGCTTGATAACGTATATATATATTAAAATGAAATAATGAGAATATGATATTTCACTTTTTATCATTGAGATGCAACGTAATTAATAGTAAGTATATTATTTTAAATAAAGAAAATAGGTTGTATACTTACAGGGTAAAATTATTTTCACTAATAATATAAAATTATTTTATATTATTATATGATCACAAATTGTCAATGATTTATAATTAGATAATTTTTTATATTGATTAACTCTAAGAACTTGTTTGGTGATCAAGATAGGATATGAGAGTAGGATATGATAAGAAAAAAAATAAGATATGACAAACTTTAATTTCATCCAATATTTGGTGCACACTAAGTAATGATAGGATAAGATATAAATTTATTCAAATAAGAAGTATTGTTTCATTAAAATTACATATAATTTTAAAAAATAACATTTAATTAATTGTTTAAATTTTCAAATTATAAAATTATAATTTTTATAATTTTAATTAAATTATACAAAAATATTATTTTATTTATGCAATACATTTTTACAATTTGTTCTCTCGTCTGCGAGCATAGGTAGTTGGACATAGTTGGGAAGTTTTTCCGATCAATCCCTACAACATGGACCAGCCTAGTATTTATGCATTGTGGGATGCATCCAAGGGGTTACTTGCTAGTCAAGCGATCTCCTAACTAACTTGTAACTGCCTTAACAACCTCTTCCTGGGGTTGCAGGTCTCTTAGGGTGGACTGACCTATTGGGCTAGCCCACCTATGCTCTTGTGTGGCTAACTAGGGGTCCTTCCTTCCTTCTGAGTCTTACTGGACCAAGGTGTAGGTGTAATGGGCCTAGGCCGGAAAGCTGGCTGATACACAATTATAAAAAATTATATAAGAATTTTAAAATTATAATTATTATTCAAATATTTTATTTAAAATATTTGTGTGATAATTGTTTAATTTTAATATTTTAATTAATAATATACCTTAAACTTAGACGTTAAAATTATTATAAATAATATAAAAGATAATATTCTGAAAACAAATTTTATAATATATATATTATTCTATGTATTATATAATATATATATATATATATATTATTCTATTATATTTATAATATTGTTATATAAATTTATTGTATATTATATACATTATACATAATAATGTAATATATATTTTATAATATATTATATTATATATCATATATTATATATTATATACAGAGAAAGAAGGATTATATCACGCTTTCTATACCAACTCCCCTATTAAAATAAGAAATATACTAAATCAATAAGATATGATTAGGGATGGGAATAGGTCAAACCACCTACATTTGCCTATGGTCTATCCTCTTTAATGTCTAGCCTAGCCTAATCTCTTTAATAAAAAAAATATGTTTAGACTTTTAAAAAAATTTATTTATTTAAATATATTAGACTTAAGCTTATAAAAATATATATTAACCATAACAGGTCAGTTAATATAATATTACATTTATATATTTAATATCTTAATATTTTTGTATTAAAATAAAATAAATTTAATTTTTAAAAATAAATTATTATTATTATTAACTTATTTTAAAATAAGTCAATTGGTGTATTTAAAAACAGGTATATTAGTCATTTTAACTTGTTATCTTATTTCAAAACAAGTTTTATTGTATTATTTAAAAGTCTTAATATAAAATAAAATTATAAATAGGTTATTACACCAAACTTTTAAAAAAATTATATCAAACTTTAAAAAAAAATTTATATCAAACTTTAAAAAAAAATTTATAAATAATAGATCAAACTTAAACCTTAATTTTATAATATAAATCACATTTACTCACACAAAATCTAGTCTAACTAACATATTTTCGTATCTAAATAAAATTAAATTATTATATCTTCCTTACATAACAAACAATCGAGATACAACATGAAATATCTTATTATATTTTAAATAATTAAACAAGTCTAATAGTATTTCATTATGGGTCGTTTATATTTAATTACTTAGAGTAGACTTCTTTTCGTGCATTTTTGAGATTTTAATAAAATTTCTTATCGTAGTCCTATTATGCTAGAACCTACCCCATATGTAGTTTCCCCAATGTTAAAAAACGAATCCAGTGGCCCGTATGCACTATTTTCTTTTCGAAAAGAGAAAAGAAAAAGAAAACTAATACATATGTAGCTCGAGTACAAATTTGATGCCGTTATTACTTTATATATACTGCACAAGAGATTTGGATTTAGTAAATTATGGAGGATGCACTTGATTAAGTAGGAAAATAGATGTTAATCTAATCATCATCTAATGATTGAGATCACGTCAATTAATTACGAGAGACAGATTCACAATTTTTTTATTTAACCAATTATATCATTTCATATAAAATAATTTTATATTATCAACTAATTATATATTATATTAAAAATATTTTTGTATCGATTAGTATAAGAATTAATAAAATAATTATATATATACATATATCTAATTATTTGATCATATAATTTTTTTATACATTATAATGTATCATACAACTATAATTACACGTCAGCAATTATTAGTATTTTATTATTACTTTGTCTCCAAAGAATTAATCCTCAACTCTGGAAGAATATATTAGGTATAAACAAAAATATGTATTAATTTCTTGTAAAAATTACTTTTAAAGAGAATTATATTAACCCAACCCACTCAACTCGTGACAACGTATATCTCAACCTTTTAATGGAATCAAAATGGAGAGATAAGTTTGGGAGTAAAAACAAAATATCATACCCAACTTAGATATCAATTCATTAATTTAATCTCAATTATCATTATGTTAATGTCTGATTAATGGTGAAAATGACATTGGTCTCACGCGGTAGTTATTTCAAAATTACTTATTAAATGATAAAGCAGAGTGAAGCGACGTAAGTGCAAGTATATGTGTGAGTAACATTTTCAATTAAAAGCTAGTGGTACGTCCTAGATTTAATAAAAATATTTGTCAGTATTCAAAAAAATCTGGTGCCTTTAATTCGAATACAGAAGAAAAAGAATTAACAAATTTTTATTGCGTTCCATAATTCTGATTGGAAACAATTAAAGTTGCCTTTTATAACTTTTATATATTCTCTAGTGTGCATGTGTATATATAATAGAGGGTCACCTTTCACCTAGTGGTGTGAAGTGTCTTGAATAGTTTTCAGCTCTGAGGATGCTGCAATTCTCTTCCACCATTTTCCCAACAAATTAAAATGCTTCTCAATCGGAAAAGGACTTAGAAAAAGTTCATAGCTTTTCGTGGAGCTTTCGAGTTATTAACCCGTGGAAGATTTTTCTTTATAGGGTAAGAATAAGATATGTGATAAATGTTTGTGTTGTTTAAATTTCCTCTTCCAGTTCTGTTGTGTTATATGATATCCTTGTTGCGAATATGCTCAATACGTATTTTTATTATCTGAATGAGTTTGTTACGTGTTTTCCAATTCTTGCTTTCATGGGTCATTTTAATTCACTAAAAACAGCATAGAAAGTAGAAACTTGCTTTTTCTGAAACAAGTGGTGGAACCGTCCATTTATATTTTCTTTGTGAACTTGCATTTTTGAGAGTTTAATAAAGTTTCTTATTATGGTCCTATTTTGCTAGAATCTACGGCATCTACTCTGTTCAACGTTTATTGTTTCAAGTAATCCATTAAGTGGTGCATATACTCGTACTAGTTAAAAAGTTTAACACCAATTACAAGTACATAGGACTTTTTAAGAATATGATAGAAATTCGATTTACATTTGTCCAGAAATATGTTGTCTCTTACATTAAGTGGTACGCAGTATTGACAATGACTTTAAAGAGTGATTATTGTCTTTCTTTTTTATTTTTGACTAAAATGATATGTTTTGCTTTTAAAATTAGTAAAGTAGTATATTTAAAAACTAAATACCTATATGGTATAACTCGATTTTTTTAATGTCAATTTTTGTTTTGTGAAATTAATTTCTGACGGTTTTTACACTTTATGACAGTTAAAAAAATGTTACAATTTTTTTAATTACTGCTAGAAAACCAAACCCACTAATAAAAAAATATTTACACGCAAGTATTTTTTTAAAGTGTATTATTTTGATAATTTTAAAAGCAAATTAAAAAAAAAAAAACCTGGTTATTGGTATTGTTGTTATTTCTCTATTATTGATATTGCTTGGTTTGTTGGTTGGCTACCCATTTTTCAGTTTATTTATGAGTTTGTTAAGTTATTATCCTCCACATGTTTTGCATGATAATTACTCCTTTTATGTTTTATGCTATGCTTTGAAATTCATGTGATTTTGTCTTTTGTTAGTTTTGTACGAAGTTATCATGCTTTATAATACCAAATTCAAATGCCTTATCCATATTTAATTATTAAAAAATTATATTAACATACAGTAAGGTTGGATCTTCATGCATTCTTACCAAGTTAGTAACCAATTGGATTTCCATGTTCAGGAAATTGTACCAAACAAAATTCCATTGTGTTAGCCTAGAGGTGAAGTTTTTAATATTTGTTTGGAAGTTTGGAAATTGTTGCTTGTTCAATCACAACAATGGCACTAGCTCCTACTTCAAAAGTTGTCCTTGGTTCAATAGCCTTTGCAATCTTCTGGGTGTTGGCAGTTTTCCCAGCTGTGCCTTTTCTACCCATTGGGAGAACTGCAGGGTCCCTCCTAGGTGCAATGCTTATGGTCGTATTCCAAGTTCTTAGTGCTGATCAAGCTTATGCTGCAATTGATCTCCCAATTCTTGGTCTTCTTTTTGGGACAATGGTTGTCACTATTTTTCTTGAAAGAGCAAACATGTTTAAGTACCTGGGAAAATTGCTCTCTTGGAAAAGCAGAGGACCAAAGGACTTGCTTTGTAGAATCTGTCTCATTTCTGCCATCTCAAGTGCTTTTTTCACCAATGACACTTCTTGCATTGTGTTGACTGAATTTGTGTTGAAAATTGCAAGGCAGCATAACCTCCCACCCTACCCTTTCCTTCTTGCACTTGCCACAAGTGCTAATATTGGGTCCTCAGCAACCCCAATTGGGAACCCCCAAAATTTGGTTATAGCTATTCAGGGTAAAATATCATTTGGGAGGTTTCTGATTGGTATTCTTCCAGCTATGCTTGTTGGAGTTGTAGTGAATGTTGTAATGCTTATAGCCATGTATTGGAAGGTGCTATCTATTCAAAAGGATGAAGAGGATCCAGTTTCAGAAGTTGTAGTAGAAGAGGAGGTTATTTCCCATCAGTTTTCTCCAGCCTCAATGTCTCATTTTGCATCCTTTAATTCTCAAGAATGCAATGGCAATTTAGAACCTAGTAATAATCTTCAAAGCTCTTCTCAAGTTCATGTTATGAGAGACCAATCAAGTCCAAGTGTGAGTGAAGTTCAGATGGTTCATAGTGGCACAAAGGATTCCACAACAAACTCAAGTGCATCCAAGGAGAGGACAAATGATGCAAATGAGGACACAATTCCTTCAAAAAGTGTTGCAATAGTAGTAGATAAACCTATTGAAGCACATGTTATGCACTCTTCAGAAGGAAAGGACTATATGAACATAAAATGGAAGAGGGTACTATGGAAATCTTGTGTGTATGCAATCACATTAGTAATGTTGATTGCAATGCTTATTGGTTTAAATATGGCATGGACTGCAATTGCAGCAGCAATAACTTTGGTGGTTCTTGATTTCAAAGATGCAGGGCCAAACTTAGACAAGGTAAAACTTATATAACACAAGCTCTTGTACAAAGTCTCGTTTTATCTCTCTTCCATTTGAAATGCTAGCTGTTGTTTCTCTTGTGCCAGTTGAACTTCAGACAATCTCTAAAAAGAGTGATTTTTCTTCTTGTAACAGGTCTCATATTCACTTTTGATATTCTTCTGTGGAATGTTTATCACAGTAGATGGCTTCAAGAAAACAGGAATTCCAAGTGCTATGTGGGACTTAATGGAGCCTTATTCTCGAATAGATCATGCTAGTGGAATAGCTATACTTGCTATAGTTATACTTGTCCTATCAAATTTGGCTTCAAATGTACCAACTGGTAAGTGCATGACCATCCTATCAAAATAATTATCTTTCTTGTACAACATGCTATATGTTTCCCATCTATTTTATGTTGGATTCATGATTAAGAGAAATTCTAATAACTTTCCTTCAGAAATGAGAGTATTGAGTGAATGGTAAATTGTAAAATAACTTATATTGTTTCTAAGAATTTTCCTAGTTTTTAATTAACTTTAGATATCATTACTATTATAAAATGAAAAAATAGGTTATGCAATAACGATATAAAATAATTTTACATAATCATCCGATCACAAATTCTCATATATAATAAGTTTGTTTTTTAGAATAATTATCTTAAAGTCATATTAATAGTCATTTATGGTTAAATGATAATATAAAACTACTTTACATGATGGGTACATAATAATCATTTAACTCTTGTTTTAAACTCTTTCTCTTCATTCTTTTCTTTTAGTAAGTAAATTATTATGATTCTTTTAAATGGTGTCGCAACCTAAGTCATGACGCAGTCGATGAAAAATCGAAGTTTTTAATCTGAATCCCTTTTAAGAAAGAAATAAGGATAAAAGGAGTCTCCACACATTTTTATTGAAAACACCAAGAAACCAAAGGTTAGACAAGGTAGGTTTGGAAATCAGAGTTTAGATTCGGGAGTCGGTTATGCATAAAGAGTACTAGAGTCCAAATGCGCCTACCATGAGGTAGTTACCTTACTAGATGCATAAAATAAAATGATTTCTACATTATGGTGTATGCTTCTTCAAAGGAAGATATTTACAGGAAATGGATGGAAAATGTTTTTTGGGGTTTTTGGGTGAATAACTTGACAAGAGTCGCATCTTACTCTTACGTATCTCCTGATGCAATAAAGAATTCAAAGTTTACGTAGTTTTGGACATAAGAGGGTAAATGAGGAAAGTCAAGACCATCTCGGCCCAGACAAAATGCTGACTATGTGTCGATTATATTATATGCTGAGAAAGGGGAGGTTGTCTCATCCAAACGAGTACTGACTATGTGTCAGCTAAATCTCACTATTGAGTAGTAGCGAGTTCACTTATAAGCTAAGGAATGACTAGATATACTCATTTGAGAATTTGACAACCAACTTGGTATCCAAGAATTTATCTTTGAGTGGCTCCGGTTCTTCCTCTACGAATGCCTATCGTTTTCTTATAACTCTTTTTTCTCTCTAATTGCTTGAATTTTACCTTTAGTAGCACTTCCTTGCTTTCTAGCTCCAAAATTTTAACCCCTTCTCCTTCACTTCTAGGTCCTTTTATAGGCTACTCCACGCTCGAGTCATCATTACGAAAATCTTCGAGGAGATCCATCACATTAATGTGGTGACTCCTTTCCTAAATTCATTAAATGAAGCGGTGTTTCCTTAAGAGTTTACTTCTTTCATTTGCATTCAATGCGGTGGTGACCACTCATCCTTACCTTGGGTTTACCTGATGGTGAAGCGACTTTTCGAGCAGTAGGGTGGCAGACCTGGAGGCTTATCACGGTATCAACGTTGTCCTTTTTGTGCAAACCTTGGGTGGGAATAGAGGCGCAAAAGTCGTCTCTTCGTTCTTATTCTTAGCTGTCACTATCTTTCCTCTTTTAAGAAGGATAATCAATCTGAGATTCTCCATTCTTTTTCTTTTGTTTCTCCTTTTCTAGCTTAAGTATTTCTGCTTGCCTTTTTGCTAGTCTGGACAGACAGAGAAGGCACACCACAATTGGAAAAAATGGGATATCCACAAATGATATGAAATATGTGATTCTCTTGAAGTCTCTAAAATAATTATGTTTCTTGAACATTTGTTTAAAAATCTATTAAATAAAAAATTATCTTATATTTTCTCTCACTTGATATGTTTTTATTAATGACTTTTTTTTATATAAAAGGCCTAATTATAGAGAAGTTTAGACAATATTGGATATTCGTAAAATTTTTAAACCAAGGTTGATATAAACCATATATAGTTGTATGCAAAGAAGAAATATGTAGCGATTTTATTTTCCCTAAAATTCTCAACTTTCATCGACAAAAAAATTGCATTGCACAAGATGAAATCATAGTTTTGTAACTGTGCACAACACAATAAGATTTAGTATATAAAGCTTTTCGAACAAAATTTTGTTCACGTTCTCGTTTTGAAAAAAATATATATATAAAATAAGCCACAATCCATATGCAATCTAGCTTTAGTCATAATGGAGGTTTATATTCATTTCTTGTCTAAACTATATTTGAGTAAATATTTTTACAGATGTCTTAAACTAGATTGATATCCATATTTATTAAAAAATTTAATAATCATATACGAATTGTGTAAAATAATTTTATATTTTAATGTAATTATAAATTATTATTAATAAAATTTGTAAGATATTTATTGTAAAAATCAATTAATTTATCGGAGATAATAATTGTGATAAAATGACAGGAAAATTATTTTAGTAGGAGCTAAATTTTCTTTGCCAATAGTCATTTTCATTCTATGTATCACAATATTCTTTTTATATATCTTCTAGTTCTTTTGCTTGGAGCACGAGTTGCAGCCTCAGCTGCTGCAATTTCCAAAAAGGATGAGGAGAAGGCATGGCTAATCTTAGCTTGGGTTAGCACAATAGCAGGGAACTTTTCACTATTAGGATCAGCTGCAAACTTGATAGTGTGTGAACAAGCTCGTCGAGCTCCAAATCTTGGATACACATTAACCTTTTGGACCCATTTAAAATTTGGCCTTCCTTCTACTCTTATAGTCACTGCTATTGGGTTGGCACTTATAAAATGATACAAAAACTCCTAGAATCTTATCTTAGAAGTTTACACAAGCAAAATCAGTTTATTGTAATATAATATAGGTAGATGAACAAGGAATTTTCTCTGTTTTTATCGTTCATGTCATCAAATAAGTGTATTATATATTATGATAGATTGATAGTCCTAAAAGTTTGTTAGGAATGGTTTGGAATTTCTACTTGTAATAAATATTAGTTTGGGAATTATGTGAAATCTTTGGCCACACAATTTACTTTTCCTCCAAATACTTTTGTGCATGGCATTCTTTTTTGGCACACTACCACGCTAATATAACTAATAAATTGATTTTAAATTTTGCTAATTAGTTGACTTTTTTTTTTTTGCCTAAAATTCTAATGTAAGTTTTAATTTAAATTCTTGTTTTCTCTATTGGATTTTCTAATTGATATAAATCTTAATTCCTTGAGAAATTAAACTTATACTTTTGATTAATGATTCTAATTTCTTTGGTGAAATTAAAAAGAAATAAACATTCAGATTAAAAAAATTTAACTAATAAATTAACATTTAATAACTATTATTAGCCCAAAAGATAAGAGATTAGTTTACCTCTCATAGCACTATAAGATAAATTTTTATTTATAGAATAGATCTAAAATATTTTTAAACATGGTCAAATTTTATGTAACGTTAAGTAAAAGGAATACAAATACAAAGAAAAGAACATCAAACTTTCATTAAAATTTTTAAATTAGAATCCTAAATATACATAGAAAACTAATCCCAACAAAAATGAATTTAACGAAACATAAAAAAATTAAAAATAATAAAAGATAAAAATGAAGAAAAATAACACTATGTATACATTCAGAGACATGAAAATTATAGAAAAGAGAAAAAGAAATCCTTAACTTTTTCTTCTTTTTTTCTTTTCATTTTATGTGTGTCGTAAATAAAGAGTGTGATTAGATAAATTTTTTTATAAGTAATTGTAGAATAGAAAAATAAAAAGAAAAATGAAATAAATTTTTTAATAAATTAAAATTAATTTCTGCATAAGTTAATTAGTAAAAGTTCTTTTGTATTAGTTGTTTTAAAAAATAGAAAAATTTTACAAATTAGCTTATACATATATTAATTTTAATTTATAAAAAAAATTATTTCTATTTTTCCTTCTTATTTTTCTTTTTTAGAAGTATTTATAAAAAGATTATGTAAACAAACTCAAAGTAATCATAACCAATAGCATTACCTGAATAATTTTGAAGTCAATAAACTCAACATTGTCAGTATCCTACGGTCCTATTACTAGGTTAAAAGAAATCAAATATGATGAATATGTTAAAATATTTTAACCAGAAGGAATATTAGTTTACCTCGTTATTGTGGGTGAAGTAGTTGTTGGAAATGGTAATGGCAGTGAAGTCCATAACAGCATTAATATGCAATTGGACAGTGATTTATGCTAAATCCAAATGTTCCAAAGATGGAGATGACATCACCATGGTTTAGTTAGTGTGAACAATATATTTTTAAAAATTAAATAATTATTATTATTATATATAAAAAAAATCATAAAATATCATATATATTAAAAAATATCGAATTTTAACTCCAAATATTTAAATAAAAATTATAAATATAAATAAAAAAATGAGAAAATTAAGACAATAGATTCAAATATATGAAAATAGCGAAAATAAAATACAAAAATTTAAAAGATTTACTTATAATTTTATCTTTAACTACATGTAGGTCAGCCCCTACTTGAGCTTTAAGCTCAGAAGTTTCCTTTACGGGAATGCTCAGAAAACAAATCTCATCCTATCGCAATTATCAATATGTTAATATTAGTGAAAAGTACCTTGGTTATGTAGTAGATATTTCAAAATCAATTATTAAATGATAAAGTGGCGTTACTTGACGTAAGTCCAAGCATAATGGCACATATTCTTATAAATATAGTATAGTATATAAATAAAAAAATTATTTATATTAATTTTAAATATAAATAAATTTTAACTAATTTTATCTTATTTAATAAAATTATCTCTAAATTTTTTATTTATTAAAAATTATGTGTTTGATAATTTTTTATTTTTGATATTCAATTTTAATAAATGAAAGTTTAAAATAATAATAAAATCAAATGAGGTTAATCATATGTAATTAACAAAAAAATAATATTAATTATTTTTTAATAGCATAAAAAAATTCTTATATTTGATATAGATAGATTACTTTTCATCATTAATCAAAATTTATTAAAAATTATAAAAAATCACTTTTTATTTAATTTAATGAGTATAACTTATAATTCAATAATTTTAATAATAATAAAGATTGTATTATAACAAATATATTAAAATATGTGTTACTAGCTTTTTTTTAGCACATTTGATTATAAATAAATATTTTCCAAGTTATCACTAATAAATAGATTGCTAACATGTTTAATTTTGCGATCTAGACGTGATTTTTTACATTTCAGATGTGATTTAAAAAAATCAACAGATATATTAATGAACTCTAGTTCAGAGAACAACAAGTGAGATGTAAATTTCCTGTTACTATATTCGATTAATATGAATAAAAAGAATTAATAGTTATAATTTTTATATCTTAAACATGATCGTTATGTTAAGAACGAGTTTTCAATAAGAAAAAAATAGATACACATAGCTCACAGTTCGAAACTTAAATTCGATGTGATATTGCAATTTGATTGCACAAGAAAGTACATAGATATTTGTATTGTGTCCCACAATTATGATAGGAAGCTATGAGTGTAGTTGCCGTATATGACTTTTATACTACATCTCAGAGGGTACGTATAAATAAGGGTCCCCTCCTCTTCCACCAAGTGGTACGAAGGTGGCACTCCTGACTTTATACTCCAGACTGTACGTATAATCAAAAGGTCACTTTTCTTCTTCACCAAGTGGCACACAGTTGCCTTTTTTGACTTATCCTCTTCACTCACAAGTGTGCACATATATAATCACATTACAGCCTCACCTTAATTTCTCACCAAGTGTCTTCACTACTTCTGACAATGTTGCAATTCTCTTCCTCCATTTTCCTACCAAACTAAAATATGTCTCTCATTCCAATTCTGAAAAACACTCACAAAAAGTTGTTAAGGTAAGAATAGGGTGTGAGGTGTGTGATAAATGTTTGTGTTGTGTTCCTTTTCCAGTTCTCTTGAATTAACTGTTATATTATATGATACCCTTTGCTGAAAGGAAGTTGGTTTTTCAGTTTTTCATGCATTTTCTTTGTGTACTTATGGATTCCATGCATATTGAGAGTTTAATAAAATTTCTTGCTGTAGTTCAATTTTGCTAGAATGTACGCCATGTACTTTTTTCAACCTGTACTGTGTTTGTACTTCATTAAGTGATACATACACATACTAGGTACCCATTGAGGCATTGACTAGACTATGGATACATAGCCATTGGAAAAAGAAAACTAGCATGCAGCTTGTGTACGTCTAATATGTACCATTTTTTTTTTACCAAAAAGCTTATATACTGCTTAGGTATATCTTTGATGCGGTTGGGCCATACCAATATACTTTTTTTTTTTTTTTGACAAAGAAAAAAGATGTTTTTTCTCCCAATAAGATAACGAAACAATGGCACCCAGGGTTGACAATGACTTGAAAAAGTGATTATTACTATTGGTGAGATTCCTCTATCATTGGTTCCCATATCATTGGTTCCCAAGTGTATGAACATCTTTACATATTTTTTATTATTATTGAAATTTATTATTAATTATAAAAATCCTACTGGTCATAATCTTTTTAATAAATTTCACTAATGATTTTGTAATTTTTATTAAATTTTATCAATAAAAAGTATATTAAAATATGTGTTACTAGTGTTCTTTTATATTGCACGGTTTGTTGGTGGGTCAACCAGTTTTGTTTGTTTGTTTTTTTTTTGTTATTTCCATTTATTTATGAGCTTGTTAATTTCTTATCCTCCAGTTGTTTTTCATGATAATTAACAGTATAGGGTACCCGTATTCATGTAACAATGTTGATCATTAATCTTCAACGATAATGAGTGACTTAATTCATGTCTCAATGTAGTAGATAGAATAAGAAATGGAGTCTCATGGTTTATATTTTCTTGCATTCTTGCTAAGTTACTAACCAATTGGCTTTCCATGTTCAGGAAATTCTACCAAACAAAGTTCAATTGTGTTGTTGACCTAGAGGTGGAGGTTTGAATATTTGTCTGAAAAAATTTTGGAAATTGTTGCTACCACAATAATGGCACTAGCTCCTCCTCCAACAGTGGTGTTTGGTTCAATAGCCTTTGCAATTTTTTGGGTTCTAGCAGTTTTCCCATGTGTGTCTTTTCTACCCATAGGGAGAACTGCAGGGTCCCTACTAGGTGCAATGCTTATGGTCATATTCAAAGTTCTTAGTCCAGACCAAGCTTTTGCTGCAATTGATCTCCCAATTCTTGGTCTTCTTTTTGGGACAATGGTTGTCACTGTTTTTCTTGAAAGAGCAGACATGTTCAAGTACTTGGGGAAACTGCTCTCTTGGAAAAGCAGAGGACCAAAGGACTTGCTCTGTAGAATCTGTCTCATTTCTGCCATCTCAAGTGCTTTTTTCACCAATGACACTTCTTGTGTTGTGTTGACTGAATTTGTGTTGAAAATTGCAAGGCAGCATAACCTCCCACCCTACCCTTTTCTTCTTGCACTTGCTTCAAGTGCTAATATTGGGTCCTCAGCAACCCCAATTGGGAACCCTCAGAATCTGGTTATAGCTATTCAAGGGAAAATATCATTTGGGAGTTTTCTAACTGGTATTCTTCCAGCTATGCTTGTAGGAGTTATAGTGAATGTTGTAATTCTTATAGCCATGTATTGGAGGGTTTTAACTATTCACAAGGATGAAGAGGATCCAGTTTCAGAAGTTGTAGCAGAAGAGGAGGTTATTTCCCATCACTTTTCTCCAGCCACAATGTCTCATTGTTTATCCTTTAATTCTCAAGAATGCAATAACAATCCAGAACCTACTAATAATCTTCAAAACCCTTCTCATCAAGTTCATGTGATGAGAGACCAAACAACTCCAAGTGAAAGCGAAGTTCAAATGGCTATAAAGAATTCCACAACAAACTCAAATGCATCCAAGGAAGAGACACATGATACAAAGGAGGAAACAAATCCTTCAAGAATTGTTGCAATAGTTGTAGATAAACCTATAGAAGTACATGTTGTGCACTCTTCAGAAGGAAAGGACTACATGAGCATGAAATGGAAAAGGATACTGTGGAAATCTTGTGTTTATGCAATCACATTGGTAATGTTGGTTGCAATGCTTATTGGTGTGAATATGGCATGGGCTGCAATTGCAGCTGCAATAATTTTGGTGGTTCTTGATTTCAAAGATGCAGGACCAAGCTTAGAGAAGGTAAAACCTATATAATAGAACCTCTTGTACAAAATCTCCTTGTATCTCTTCCATTTGAAACACTAGCTATTGTTGTTCTTGTGCTAGTTGAATTTTGAACAATCTCTTAGAGTGATTTATTTTTCTTCTTGGAACAGGTCTCATATTCACTCTTGATATTCTTCTGTGGAATGTTTATCACAGTAGATGGATTCAAGAGAACCGGAATTCCAAGTGCTCTCTGGGACTTAATGGAGCCTTATTCTCGAATAGATCATGCTAGTGGAATAGCTATACTTGCTATAGTTATACTTGTCCTATCAAATGTGGCTTCAAATGTACCAACTGGTAAGTGCATGATCATCTTGTCAATATAATTATTTGTAGTACAACTTACTTCTATGTTTTCTATCTATTTTTCATTGATTGAAATTTACGTAGGTTCTACAACTTTGAGAATAGTATATTTAGTGGGATTCACATTAATTGATTGAATAAAAAAAAGTGTGGATGCATGAAGCACTTTGCCATGTTTTACTACTCATTATTAGCTATACTTAATATGTAGCAAAATTTGTTAATTAAATTTATACTTCATTACTATTATAAGTTATTAATTTTTACCAAGAGCCATTTTCATCTGATGTATCACAACTTTGTATTTATGTTTTCCAGTTCTATTGCTTGGAGCACGAGTTGCAGCCTCAGCTGCTGCAATTTCCAAAGAAGACGAGAAGAAAGCATGGTTAATCTTAGCTTGGGTTAGCACTATAGCAGGGAATTTTTCACTGTTAGGATCAGCTGCTAACTTGGTAGTGTGTGAACAAGCTCGTCGAGCTCCAAACCTTGGATACACATTAACCTTCTGGACCCATCTAAAATTTGGCCTTCCTTCTACTCTTATAGTTACTGCTATTGGATTGACACTCATAAAATGATAAAAATTTGTTAAATATTGCAAAAATTCTTTTCATAGGAGTTTATACAAGTTATTTGACGTGACACCAATGAGATGTTATTTTTACCGTTAAAAGCGTGAAAGGAAGAGATGTGTAAGATATAATAAACACAGAAAATGATATTGTATCAAGTTGTTGTATAAATAACATATTTCAAATCAGTTTGTTGTGATATATTTAGAAAATATATGTAGATGAAGAAGGGATTTCTCTATTTTTATCATTTAGATCACAACATAAATGTATGACCATGATGGTCCTAAAAGTTTGTTAGGATGTCTTTAAGATTTCAACTTGTAATAAATGTTAGTTTAGGAATTATGTGAAATTTTATACTGCTTTAGTTTCTTAACTTTCTCTAAGATAGATCCAATTAGTGCACTCACATCACATTCTACCCTTTTGCAACTTTATGTCCCTCCTCCTGTTACCATGATCTAAAAGCTTTTTATCAAAGGCTAGGTGGTTTGGTTTCAACACATTTTAGGAGATCAAAGTGTGGATCTCTTAGCTAAACATGTACATTCTCGGGTTGCCAATTGCTATTAACAATGCTAATTTTGCCAATACAATTAACAAAATAAAAGTTTATAATTAGTCAATATTGATCCAAAATAAAAATGATAATTAAGAATAAAAGAAACAATTTGGGAATTATTAAGAGTAATAAGCACTATTACAAATTTATGAATTTCCTCTTAGGTACTGTGTATCTTTTGCAAATCTTCTTATCTTAGGTGATCTTAGATATATTATGGAATATTCATCTAAGTTATTAGTAGTAGTAAAATTCATCCTTAACTCCAATTAATGTTTATCATCAATGCCTTGCAATTTCAACTTCAACAAGATAAACTTTATTTATGGAATTGAATCTTAATTGGATATCAACTCAATTTAGCTCATTATCAAATAAATTGACTTTGACCATTTCAAATCAACTTTGTCTTTAAGAATTAACTAAAAAATATTTAATAAATTATTTAATTAATCACTTTAATATATTTTTAAACCTCAATAGTTGTCTAACTAAAATCCAAGTTCTATTTCACCCACAGTTAATCTAGATTAATTAGAGTTTAGCCATATTCAATTCTGACCCTTTACTTAGGGTTTTCATGTCTAATTTATTACTTGGATCTTAAAAGTCATTAAGGTGGGTTCATTTTATCATTAATAGGTAAAGATAATTCTACATATTTTATTTCTCAATACTTGGCCTATTTTTCCTAGAATAATTCTCTCTAAGTGTCTTTTATTTCAATTGATTATTGATCTTTATTATTTCAAGTTGCTGAAGTCTTTAAATATTCCAAACTTGTTCTATTATAATCCTTAATTAATTTACACTTCATATTGAGATGTCATTAGTTGAATAGAAAATTAATGATAATTGTGACTTCTTAATTGTCCTATGATTTGTAAGTTGTGTTTAACACTTCAATTCTTGATTTAGGGGATTTTTACATCTTTATATTCAATATTACATCACATACATTTTAATATAGGTTTCCACATTAATCCAAATAAAGTCATATATCACCTTGGCATTTCAATTAAGATAACGCGCAGTATTCATTCACACATAATTCAAGCTCACACCCATTTTCACTTTAGGCAGTCAAATAAAATTCACATTGTCTAGTCATATATCATTTTAAATCTCCAGACGTCTAGTTCCTAGAACTAAAAAAACATTTTTCCAAACAGAAATCTATAAAAATTACTAAAAATGTGAATAAGTACACAAAAGTAGGCTGAAGACGAAATCTCATCCATTGTAAGACTTCAACTTTGAAAATTATTTTCACCCATCAAATTATATTTAAAAATTACATATATCTTTTGTTGAAATTCAAGACATGGAAATCTAGTTTCCATAAATATGTCTACTTTTTTAAGATAAAATTTCTACAAAGAAAAATGTGTGAAACATTTTAACATAGGTCATTTTTGGACCATTACAAAAATAATTTTTTGTATTAGTTCTTAAAGAATTGATGTAAATATGATATTTTTATAAATATCATATATTTATTTACATCAATTTCTTTTTAGAATTGATGTAAAAAAATATTTTTTCATCAATTATTTTTAGAATTGGTGTAAAAAATAAATTTTATATTAGTTGTAATGTAAAAATTGGTTGTAAAAATAATTAATGCAAAAAATATTTTAAATCTTCTTATGAGTTGTAACAGTTTGTCTTTTCCATTCAAAACTTATTTATTTCACGAGAAAATTTCATCCATTTGAAATCATAATTTGAAACATCATTGATTGAAACACCAATAATTAAAAATTTTATTAATGTCACTATTCATTTATCTTTGTCCACATTATCATCTTTTTTTGCTACACCTTTGTCTTTCTTTTTTTGGACATTTTTGTTTTCTTAAGGTAATGTTTTTTTCTTTTGATTCACTTTGTTATTTTTGTTTATTTTATTTTTATTTATCTCATTTTTGTTTGTATGAGAAATGTGGATGTGTGATATTTACAAATACAACAACAAATTTATGATATATAAGACAAATTCACTAAACTTCCCATAAACTCAAAATCATCAAACCTTATTTACTATAAAAAATTAAAATATAAATCTACATTATTAAAAAAATCAAAATTTTTACATCAATTATAAAAGAACAAAGGTAAAAAGTAACATTTTTTATATCTATTATAAAATAATCAACATTAAAAGTCATACTTTTATATCGAGTAATTTACAAAAGTCAATTTTAATTAATATATAAAAAATTTACACTAATACTAAAAATAACTAAAAGTTGTCGTACATTAAAACAAACATTTAATTACAGAGTCTATATAAAAGTCAATTTTAATTAATATATAAAAAATTTACACTAATACTAAAAACAACTAAAAGTTGTCGTACATTAAAACAAACATTTTTTTGAGAAAAGAAGACAATGAAACATTAAACATAGATTTGACCATTTAAATAAATGGATTTTTGAGAAAAATGTATAGTTTTCAACTTGTTCGGAAGAGCTTAAAATGTAATGACATGGTAATTTGAACATAGGAAATAGACACGTACATGGTTATGTGTAGATGATTGGACCCCACGAAAATAAGGAAGGAAATGTGGGACCATGGCACGTGGGAGGGAGCCTTAAGGACCTAACGAGCCACCCGTGGACTGTCCAATACATCTCCCCTTGCCTTGTTCGTAAGTTTCCAATCAAAAAGATTGGATGTTATTGTACCTTGTCTCATTGCTTAATTCTTTATTTCAATTTGCATATACTCAATTCTTTATATTATTTTGTGTTTCTTTTCGCAATCAAACTCCTCCTATCATAATCATATATCGAAGATTAAGTAGAGCATGTGCACTCATCCTTGTTTAACTATACCTATCACATTTTTTGTTGGAAAATGTCTCCTCTCCCCCTTCAACATTATTACAAATGTCTTTATAAATTTAATTACCGAGTGAATTTGATATAAAAAAAATTCTCATAGTTATTTCCTATAAGATTTTTGATTTTACTACTAATTTTAATTATTATTTAAATTAAAAGTTAAATTTTAATTAATTAATTATTAATTAATTAAAATATTATTTTTTAAATTAAATTTAAATTATATTTATTTATATTTTTTATTATTGCAAATTAACTAGAAAATAACTATAAATTTTAAAATTACTATAAATTAATTAAGATTATTTTCTTAACTAATTTGCTACTTATTTTATACTACCACCAATATTATAATAATTTTGTAGTTAATAATTTTTATTAAAATTAGCTACAAAATTTATTTTGTAACAAATTTTAAATTTTGTAACAATGATTTTCATTCGAAAATAATATTGTTTATGAAAATTTTTCTTAACAAGAATTTGAATATTAATTCGTGAGTAAAATTCTAGTTCTTTTTATTAAATCTAATTCATATTGGTTTATTATAAATTAATTTATCTAATTTAAATCAAATAAATAAAAATTATTTTTAAATACCATTCATAAAAAATAGTATCTGATTTAAATTATGAAACAAATTCACATAAAAAGCAAACACTATATATGATTGATTTTACAGAGAAAGTAACGTATTGTTTTTCCAGTTTTGTATCCAAAATCAATGGAATGACTTAACATGATTGTGTGACAAATTTAAGGAACAGTTGAGACCAATTTTGGGCACATTTGATGCGTCAATTGAATACGAAGCAAACATCATGTAAGATTATATCATAATGTACTAGAAGAGAATGGAAGATTGCTTGCGTAGCACCCTGAAACTCTATATGCAGCATTACTAACATTAACATTGAATACACCTATGACAGTTGCCAACCTGATACAGCAAAAATAACTTGCCCTTCATTGAGTTATTGTGTATCCCTTCCTAAGGCTGATACTTCTAACTTCTTTCAATTGTGTTCAATAAAAGATAGATAGCTAATTAAACAGCTAAGTACAAGATTCCTCTACTTTTTAGTCTATAAAATTGTGAGACGGATAATAGTTTTTGCAATTAGAAAATATCAAATAAATATTTCAAATTAATATTAATGTCATTATAATCTTTAACATGTATAATTTATTTTTTTTTTAGTAGTTGTAACATATACGCTTATATAATAAAAATTTATTGAATAACATTTTATTTCAACTGTTTTTTCAAATGTCCCAAATCCACGATATATCTTCTACAAACTACCTCTTAACTTGGAATTTGAGACTTCATTAATTAGGAACTTGAACAAATCTTTGAAGCCTCCAAATTACCTATTTGTGGCCCAACTCACTCTTCCAACTAGGTCTCAATAATCTTGGATTTCCATTTTCCACATCATAGAAGGATTTATTAAACATAGTAGCTATATATGTGAAAAAACAACACCATCAATCATGATCTCTGATGATTTCAGCATGTGGTGATAAGTGGTAAGAAATATATCAATATGCTTCCTTACTATAATACAAATCAAAATGATTTTATTATGTCTTCTTTAAATCTATACAAATATAATTAAATTTTATTTTAATAATCTATTTTTTTTCTTAATTTTAATCTTTATAAATATAGTAAAATTTAATTACACTGAATCATATAGTATCAAGTATTAATAATTTATTTTTGAATCTCCAAAGTTACGCAAATATTCACCCAAGGGATATTATGTAAGGCGAGTTAGTCACTCAAAATATTCTCTTACGTGTAAATTACTCAATGTGTTAAAAGAGACTTTTCAAGAGAAAGATAACCCCACCTGATTAGATTATTAATTAAAAAGAAATTTAAACATGTTGTCCATAAACATCATTTTCCCCGTCTTTTAGGATCTAAAAATAAATAAAAAATTAAGATTTAAATAGTTATGTAGATGTCACTTTATCTGATGTTAGTTTTATAAAAATTTTGTCATTTTTTATTCTAATATTTTCTTAGTGTTATGTTTAGTTTTTATTATTAATTCTAATTAGTTTAACGTTATTATTAAAATTAATAATATTAATTAAGATAATTAATGTAATAAAAATATTTTAAATTAAGATAATTAAATTATTTCTAAATAGATAATTCTATTAATTAATGTATTTTTTATTATAATTAATATATTTATTATTTTATATAAATAAGATAATTATATATAATTTAATTTTGTAATTCATTTTTTAATATATTATGAATAATAATTTTATTATTTTTAATATTATTCTTATTTTTGATTTACTGATTTATTTTTAACATTTATTTTAAAAATTATAAATTTGTTTTAATAAATTATTTTTATAATTTATTAATTTTGATTTATTGTAATATAATATTTCAATTTATTTTTTCCTCTAGAGATAAAATTACACTTGAGATATATTTTAAAAATAAATTATATTAAAATAAGTCAAAATTAATAAATTAAAATATAAAAATAACATCAAAAATAATATACTAAATTAAATTATATTTTTTTCAAAATACAATAGTAAAAATATATTAGTGAATTGAAAAATAAAAATAATATTAAAAAATTAAAATTATTGTTCATAATATATCAAAAAATAAATTATAAAAGTAAATTATATGTAATTATCTTATTTATATAAAATAATAAATACAATATTTAATTTAATTCAACTCTTATAAATAATTTAATTATCTTAATTTAAAATATTTTTGTTACCTTAATTACCTCAATTAATATTATTTATTTTGTTAATCATGTCAGTATTAAACTAACTAGAATTGGTGGTAAAGACTAAAAGATGACACTAAGTAAGATATAAAAATAAAAAATAAAATTTACAAGCATTGAAAACAAAAAGACTATATTTGCATAAACCTAAAACATATTTAAGTAAAAAATTAATATGAAACAAACTTTATAAAATTAAACATTAACTCATACATACAAAAATTTTAAAAAAATTAAAATTTAAGTGACCTAAATAAAGACAAATTCAACAAATGCTTATAAAATATTTACAAAGTACTTATAAGTAAATATATACTTGTCTATTGAACTATCTTTTGTTATTATAAAAAAAAAAACTAAATTATCACTGGATAATAATTCAAAATGATAACTACTTTGAATTATATTAAACCAGCTTAGTTACAAAATAATTATATCTCTTTTTTGTCGAAAAGGAGTTTAAATAGCCAGCAGACCCTCGGAAAAGCAAAATAAAGCATATAAGGTCAACATCACGCACTAGCTAAATCAACCAACAACAATATAAAATAAAATTCAAAGACTATATTGTATGGACAATCCATGCTTAACAAACCATCAAACACGAAAATTATATAACATAAAATTGTTTTAACTTAATCAATTATTTTAAATTTAGATCTTAACTATACAATTAGGATAAATACTTGAACAAAAATTTTGCTCACCATAATAATTATATTTGATTCCGACATTTTATCTCCAGTAAAAAATATATGCAGTTGGAACAAAAAAAAAATGCATGTTTAAAAAGGCACAACCAACATCATTGAACTCTTTGTGTGTATGTTTCCAAGAAACAGAAAATGCATGACAGAAGCATGACTAATGAGAGAGTGAACAAGTTGGTGGCAAGAGTGATTAAAATGGTAGCCGTTGGTGAGAAGTATCACCGCAACTTTGCGAATGAGATTCAATCAAAATCCCTCCTCAAAGTGGATAGAACATAATTATGCATGCACAAACAATAGTTGCCAATAGTAGACCAATTAATATCTAAAGATAAATTAACCATAGTGAGATTATGGCGGAAGAAGAGGGTGATCGATCCAGTGAAGTCATGGTTATTTCTAATTTTCTAAGTGTACTTAAATTATTATAAAAAAAAAACTTGTAACCTCGTTAAAATATATTTAAAAAAAAGTTATTTTATGCATCTAATCTATGAGTTTATTTTGTTTTATGTATTATTAATATAAAGATGTTTGGTAAACTAATTAAAAATATTATGAGTGTAAGTTTTAAAGTAATTGTTATAAAATTTAAATATTTTATTGTACATGATAGTTTATAATTAAATGATAATAAAAAATTATTTATATTATTTTATATTTTTAAATCAAATCCTTCCTTGATTTCTTTTTTTATATATTATTTTTGTATTTAATATAATTATGTATTTTTTATTTATAAAATATTAGTTTTATGTTATAATTTTTGCATATGTTATGTTTAAACTTTAAATTTTTTTTACTGGATCATGTATTTTTGTTTTTGACTCATTTAAGTTTTGTTGCTTTTACTTGACAACTTAAGGAGAATACGTAGAAAGTTTTAATTTCAATTGAAAACTCTTATTAATTATTTGTGACAAATTTTCACATAAGCATCATACAATATATAGTTTTATTTAATAATAAACAATAAACTAAATTGTATATAAATTTTCTCTATTAAATACATCGTATGACAAATATATAATATTGCCTAAAAACATGACCTTATTTATATAGATACAAATATATTTCACAAGTATAAAATAATCTTTTTATAATCCATATTTTTCTATTGTTGATCATAACAAGAATTAAAACCAATCAAAGTCTTCAACGAGATTCCTTTTTGTCCAAGGAGGTCTCTTGTCAAAAGGGATCTTCATTTGGACACATAAACGTCTTCAAGCCATATGCTAGAGATGAATGTGAATGTCATGATTATCATAGTCACATACACACCAACATTGCAATGATATGCTTACAAAATAAACATAGATAATACACAAATTATGTCCATTTTAAAAGGAGATTTAAACATAAAAGATATTTCTTACATTGAAAGGTAAACCAAAATTCCAAATTTAATGCTACACATCATATTCAAATAGATTCATGTTTAGTTGATGATCATATGCATATGTTATACATCCAACAATGATAACAATCATGCATGTGCATGTAGACTTGACTCCATGAAGATTTTTATCAAATTGAGTAACCAACCAAACATATCTCTTAAACATGACATAACGACAAAAAGGACCATACAAATTCACAAGGCAACCCTTGCCACAAACCATTAGGATGGTATCATACCTTACCTTAGAGTAAATTTGACTTTGGGATATATGTATGTGAGTGGTTGCCACCATGACTTAGGGTTTGCAAAAAGTCCTGGCCTCATATGGATTCATGTATCCACATATCCCTAAGGTTATTAATAGTACATTCACTAGCTTTCATGATGCTTGTTTAGTGTTCTTTTATACTTGTACATGAATGTATGTCAACCAACAACACTCAATCCTCAATCAACAAGTTCAACAACCTCACCATTTTGTTTTCTCATATACATGTTAGACATATCAACCATATGTTTGTCACCTTAATTTAGCTGAGTCTTCCCATGAGGTACTAAACAAAACATCACCTTAGATGGAAGGTATAACATTTAAGAAGTCCTTTTGAGTTTTTCCTTCAACAACTCTCCAAATTTAATGTTTTTTGTCCATAATCACACACATTATAAAATTTTATGGGATAATCTAATAAAATTTTACTTGTATATTTTTAATTTTTTTAATAGGTTAATATCTCTTAAATTTCACCTCTAATATTGAATTATATGATGAAATTAGAAAAGACCTATAAATTTACTAAAATAATATTAAATATTTTATACTTACTATTTAAAACATTATAATTAATTCAAATCTATTTAATAATTTCTAAATATTTATTTTAAGCTAATGGAATTAGTTTGAACACATAAAGTTTTCTTTAGAATTTTTTAAGTTCATCTTAGAGGTGGAATTACTAGATTTCCCTGCTTAATTAATTGTTTAAAGTAAATGGGAATTCGAAATAAATCCAAAATACTCATAATTGGAAATATTGTAACAATTTACATTGAGATGTATTATTCTTTAGCTTAAAGAAAATTCTCCCCAATCCTTAATTCTTAGAGCATAATATATTTATTAATTGTAAAAAGGATGAGATGTTACTAAAATAGCCTTACTTTCTCTAAAATGTCATTAAATTATAAGGTTTGAGATAAAATACAAAATGACGTAATAAAAATCCAATCTTATGTTGAATCAAAATCCTAAGTGTTGGTAAAAACTTTTTAGAAACGATGATGTTTCTTTTGAGTACACAAGTAAATATTTATGATTTTTTTATATATAAAATCTAAATTTAAACTTTATTTTGATATTTTTTTTATAAAAATAAATATAAAAAATATTATATATTAATTACTTTTTCACAAAATAACATTAACTATAAGTCATTTTTTAATACTAATAAATAATAAGTAGAATACGTTAATATATTAGATTATTTGAAACTCTAACTTTACATTATATAAAAATATTTCAAAAAATATTACATAGTCGATAAAATAATAAATATATTAATGATAGAAAACTAATAAAAAAAATGTTTATAAGAAAAGAAGAATATGCTTGATTAAAGTTAAGAATAATTTTGAAAAAAAAACATACTTTTTTCAATTCTTTTTACCTAATTAATAATTCATGAATATCGAAGAAATTAATGTATTTAAGTCATAATATTAAATTTGTCATAAATTTATATATTTTCTAAAATTATTCTTAATATCAATAAGATATATTTTTATTTCTTCTATAAATAATTTTTTATTTTTTTTAATCTTTCATCATTGATATGTTTATTTTTTAAGTTTTATTGATTATGTATGTAGAAAGTCAAAATAAAATTATTAAAATACTTTTATAAAAGATAAAATTAAACTTTTGAAGAGTTTAAAACATAAATATATTCAATTTATTATTAATTTATTGTTAAAATATTCATAATTAATAATATTTTTAAGAAAAATAATTAATGTATGAGATATTCTAAATTAATTCTTATAAAAATTAAAAAAATTAAAATTTGAGTCTTATAAAAAAAAAAGTAGAGAAGATATAAATTTAGGATAAATTAATACTACCTAAATAATTTAGTTAATTTTAGTAAATTAATTAATTAAGACTTATAAAAGAAATTACATAAATAAAAGATATTATAACATTTAGGAGTCCGTTTAGATTGTCATCTAAAAGCTTTAAAACATATGTTGCACTTTCCAAGAAAACAAATGAAAAAGGAGCACTTTTGGTTTCGAATTTAATAATTATGCACGGAAAATCTAAAGTCACAATTATCTGTCATAATATTTTTTTTATAAATATGAGAAAATATATATAAAATAAATTTATATTATAATTTATGATGTGTAGTAATTTTATTAATTTTATAATAATTATTTTAAAATTTATAACAATAATAATTTATGAATGAATAAAAATATAAAAAATATGTGAATATTTACCTGTGTAATTCACCATTTTTAACCACTAAAGAAAAATATCATAGTTCCTAAAAGATTCTGACCAAAACTTGGGATTTTATTATTATAATATGTTTTTATAAAACGATTATTTATATTCTTCTTATTTATTTAGTAGAGGTGAAAATCAAATTATAATATCATAATATTCTCATTACAAAAGAAACAATATTTTTTTAAATAAGATAGTTATAGAGATTATGATAAAAATGTTGATCCACTATTTTTTTATTTTCTTATTTTATTAATTTTAATATAAAACTAATTACTACAAATGATTTTCTATCCCTTGTTTTGTAATTTTATTATAAAAATTGATTACTTTAGTTAATTCAAACAAATCAAATTATCTTAAAAAAAAATACGTTTTTATCTAACATATCAAAATATAAAACTTAGAAAAAAAATAGTATATCAATTATGTTTAACAAGATATTTTAATAAATTTCTAACTTCTTTTACTAGTAGAAAAAAATTATTTGACCTTGTAATATTTGTTAAATGAATTTTTTTAGTAATTTGTAGTCTTTAAGTAAATATTTGCTAAATAATTTTTTTTAACTTGCAGTCTTTTTTTGGGACACTATTTTAAGTAATATTTTTTTAAATACTAGCTACTAGTTTCTAATTTCTTGTATTTTATTTTATTTTTTATTCTTAAAGTATTTATTTAATTTTTTCTACTTTTTTTAAATAAGGTAGAATTTTATTATATATATTTTTTTCTCTTCTTCCATCTATATAATAGGATTTTATTATTTTTTTACATAAGGTAGGATTTTTTTATTCTTATCCTTTTATTACATAACATTAATAAGTTTATTTTATTTTATTATTTTTATTACTTTTTTGGATTTTTTATATTATATTTTTTATTTTAACTATTATACTATTTGTAATATTTATTTTAATATTTTAACATTATACTTTAAGGTATTAATATGATAAATGATAAATTTATTTATTTATTTAAATATTTTATATTGTACTATTTATTTTAACCATTATACTATTTACATTATTTATTCTATTATTTTTAACATTATACTTCAAGATATTTTAATTATTATATTAATTAACATAATGAAAGTATTATATATACTTAAATGTATGTTACTTACTTTATTTAAAATTGATTAAAAATATTTTAAGATATAATATAAGATTAATAGTAAATATATATTTATAAAAATATAATAATTGAAATCAAAAAATGTAATTAAGATAATATATCATTCATAAAAAATTAAAAGAGGTTAAAATTAATTAAAAATAAATTTATAATTACCCCAAAATATAATTTTATCAATAAAATAAAATTAAAATTTATATATAAATATTATATAAACATGTCTATTTTCATATTTTATATTTATCAATTACCTTAGTAAATATTTTTATCAAATACTTATAATTTAATAAGTTAGCTTATCAACTTTTTAATTATTCACTTCTAGTTAGGTTTTACAAAAAAATAAGTAAAAAGTTAGTCCAAAATGAAAAAATTAAGTGGTAGTTGATAGTTAATTACTAAAAATCGTGAAACTAACTTAATGAATTATAATTATTTGATAAAATTATTTGATGAATTTTGTTGATAAATATAAAATAAAAAATATAAATATTTATATAATATTTTAATATAAATTTAATTTACGTTAATTAATGTAGTGATTAAAATATCTTATAATATAGTATTAAAAATAATATAATAAATAAAATAAACAGTTAATATAAAAATCATTCAAACAATAACATAAAAATAAAATAAATATATCATCTATAAATATCAATATCTTGAAATATAATATTAAAATAATAAAATAAATATTATAAATAATATAATAATTAAAATAAATAGCGTAACATAAAATATCTAAAAGAATAAAATATACCTACGGTTTATTATTATCAATATATTATTTAATAAAAGGATAAAAATAATAAAACTTTTTTATATAAAAAGATAAAAATAATAATATTATATCTTATGAATAGAAGAAAAAATAAAAAAAACAAAAAATAAAATCCTACCTTATTTAAAAAAAAGTAAATGCTTTTTTTATAATTACATTTTAGAAAACATATAGTTTCTCAAAAGACATGGTAAATTTAGTAAAATAACTTATTTATTAAAAACTACTAATAAAATTAAACAAAATTTTCAACAAATGCAAATTAGAAACAAGTTTGACATGACATGATTTATATTAGTAGTGTAAAAAATTTATATATTGTCTTTAGGAATAATTTATCACATATAATAAACAATTTAAAAGTCATATCTATAAAAAAATTTAATTGATTGGTAGTATAGTATTTTTTAGACTAACTATGAAAATAAATTAAACTCTAAAACTTATTTAAATAATTAATTATATCAGCAATCAATTATTAAAATAACCTCCAAAAACCATTCAATCCAAATAGTATCCTTATTATTGTACCATTAAACTTGTGCTAGTAACCTTCAAGGTAAGGTTCCATCATTCAATGTCGATATCTCTCGAGTGACTCAGGTTACAAATAACCACGTAGCAGTGTTCTGTGTTCATAATAATAATAACAATGATACAAAAGTGTAACCTAAGAATCTCTTCCGAAATAATCTCCAATAAATTATAATATTCATAGTTGTGCCTTGTAATAATTTCGAACAGCAAAAAATGTAATAAAAACAATGTAATAATTACGTTTCATAGTTTTTAATTATTTTGTGTGCAATTTGTTAATTAATTAATTATTAACTATTAAGAATCAACGCTCAAGAGACCCTCTTCTTCCAGGTCTTGGCACGGAGAAAAACTCTCTCTCTCTTTTTTTCTCTCTCTTCTTCTTCTTCCGTACGCGATCTCTTTCACTATCTTCCAATTCCCGAATTTTCACCACTCACCACTGCAAATCCCTCTCCATTTTCTTGCATTTTGGGTATCTGGGTCTTTCTCCTTTTTGGGTTTCTGAAAGGTTCAGAAAAAAAAATGTTTTTCTTTTTATACCCAGATTTGAACTGAATATCACAGTGTGGGGTTGAGTTCAGATTCACGGCGTGGAGCAATTCGAAGTAAGTTTCTACCTTTGTTGCATTTTGGGTCTGTTCTAATTTCAGTGAACGATGATCAAGTTGGTTGATTTGGCTGTTTTTTATGTATTCAGTTTTATGTGTTGGTGGATGAGTGGATCTGTGTTTTGATTTGATTGCTTCTAACAATGGGGTGGTGGTTTCACTTGGGGTTATGAGAAATTTTGGTGTAGTTAAAGGGTGTGAAGTTAAAAGTTGAAGTTTTTTTTTTTTTTTTTACTTTTGTTTTTTGGGGTGGGGTTAGGAATCTGGGTATTGGAACTCACGCAAAAGGTAATCTATATATGAAGATTAGTTTGATTGGGAGATGGGTTTCTGTTGTTTTGACGATCTGTGCATAAATTTTTATGTTTTTAATATTTTCATCTGCATTTAAAAAAAATTAGGTTAGAACTTTGCAGTTGGGATATATTAAACTTTGTTTTTGAAAGTTGCAAAATAAGGAATTTGAGCTGATGCAAAGTAGTGGATGTTATTGTCTAACTAATGCTTTCAAGTTTTGGAGAGTTTTAGAATCTACATACAAGAGTTGTACAGTAAATGATGTCACGTTGCATTAGTTTGAACTTTGTATTTATTAGGATTATGAAGGTTAGAGGTGTTTTCACTTTACTGAATTGTACTGATACTGTGCTAGGTTTTGGGCTTGGGATTCTGGGGTTTGCTGATGGAATTGTTGATTTTTATTATTCTTAGTTAACACGATATTAGGTCAGATGAGGTGTATGATATTTGTCTTACCATGCACTGTTTGTTATCCAACTTAGTGAAAAAAGCAGATGACTAGTTGTAGCATAAACTAGAGAATCGTTGAATTGTTATCTTATGCTATTATTGCATCTTTTGGCAATATATCGTTTAGGATGGTTTTGTCATAGGTAACTGGTTAAGAAGAGATGCACATGTAAAAGAATTTGGATAAAATATATATTTTTTTAGCAGTTGAATACATGTTATTTTCTTTTGCAGGGTTTTAGCAACCATTTTCAGTCACTAATTTCTGTCTCTGACTCTGAAGTACTGCTTTTGGAATTGTTGGATTCTTCATTTGGTGAGGGTTTTGGCAGGATCTTAATGCTTATAACTCCACATACTGATGTGAAATGATAGATATTTTGAACTATTAATGGGATTCTTTTAAGAAACTTGTTTGCCACATTGCAATCTATAAAATACAAATATGCTTTCATCATGGTGGGTGAAATTATCGCCAAAAGAAACCAAGAAGAAAGCAAATAAGGAAAGTTTTATCGATGCACTTCACCGAAAATTTAAAATCCCATCCGAAGGTAAACCAAGTAGTAGGTCTGGAGGATCTCGTAGACATTGCAATGACTCAATATCAGAGAAAGGGGCCCGGTCTCCTGAATCAAGATCTCCTTCGCCTTCCAAAGTGGCAAGGTGTCAAAGTTTTGCTGAAAGGCCTCATGCTCAGCCACTACCACTTCCTGGCCTGCACCCAGCAAAAATAAGCCGAGCAGATTCTGAAATTAGCATATCATCTAAATCAAGGCTTGAAAAGGGCTCCAAGGCATCATTGCTTCTTCCGCTACCAAAACCGGCATGCATGCGTGGTAGCCTGAACCGTGCCGATTTAGATGGAGATCTGGTCACTGTTTCAGTCTTTAGTGAGAGCTCTGCTGATAGCGATGAACCAGTAGATTCTCGCAATCGTAGTCCTCTGGCAACTGACATTGAGACTGGGACTAGAATTGCTGCCAGCAGTTCTTCCAGGTATACTCTACAAGCATTTGTGGTTATGTGCTTCGAGATTGCATATTTTGTTGAATATGCATGCCTAGGTTATGTATTGTTAGAGAGTAGAGATGTAATATAAACCATTCACGTGTCTTCACCAAAAAGCTTAAGCTTTCGGGGTAGTTGGTTCATGGCATGGTATCAAAGCCTCTCAGTTCAATCCTTGCTGTCCCCATTATATAAAAAGATGAAATTCAGCACAAGGTAGGTGGACCAGTGCATTATCCATGCATCAAGTTCGATGGGCTCTTATATGAGGGCATGTGTTAGAGATATAAAGTAAAACCACTCCTGTGTCTTCACCTAAAGCTTAAGCTTTTGGGATAGTTGGTGACATTTATGATTACTTGCAAATAATTTTTTACTTTACTCATTTTGGATGTTGACTTTTTTATGAAGCTTGATGCCCAAGGATCAATCATCTACTGTTTCCCAAATAAATTCAAGAGAAGCCAAAAAACCGGCAAACATTCTGGGTAATCATACAACCTCTACCTCACCAAAACGGAGGCCTTTAAGCAACCATGTTTCCAATCTTCATATTCCACCTCCTGGTGCCTTCTGCAGTGCGCCTGACAGTTCCAAATCAAGTCCATCAAGAAGTCCATTGAGAGCATTTGGCACAGAACAGGTGTTGAACTCTGCTTTTTGGGCTGGAAAGCCGTATTCAGAGGTCAATTTAGGAGGATCTGGGCACTGCTCAAGCCCAGGTTCTGGTCACAATTCTGGGCACAATTCAATGGGAGGGGATCTGTCAGGGCAGTTATTTTGGCAACCTAGCAGGGGTAGCCCAGAATATTCTCCTGTCCCTAGTCCCAGAATGACTAGCCCTGGTCCTAGCTCTAGAATTCAGAGTGGCGCTGTTACACCTATTCATCCAAGAGCTGGGGGAACACCCAATGAATCACAGACAGGACGAGTTGATGACGGAAAACAACAGAGTCATCGTTTGCCCCTTCCTCCCTTAGCAGTTACCAATACTTTGCCTTTCTCGCATTCAAATTCTGCAGCAACTTCTCCATCTATGCCAAGAAGTCCAGGAAGAGCAGATAATCCAATAAGCCCTGGATCGTGTTGGAAAAAAGGAAAGCTGCTTGGCAGAGGCACCTTTGGACATGTCTATGTTGGCTTTAATAAGTATGTGCTTTAGACCAAAAGTTCCTGATTCTATTATGAAGATTTTTTCTTTCTATTTATAAATCCATTAATGTATGCATCTTATTAGTTGTTTGGTTAAATTGTTTTGTCACGTTTAGGGAAAGTGGTGAAATGTGTGCTATGAAAGAGGTAACTCTATTTTCAGATGATGCCAAATCTAAAGAAAGTGCTAAGCAATTAATGCAGGTAAACTAATTTCCTTTTTGACCTAGGGAAATTTTCATAGGACTGAATAATCCTTATTCTCTTTGTGCAATACACCAGTATCTATTTCTGTTTCAAATTTAATGTAGCTTTGAAAAGCTAACTCCCAGATTCTGGCAGGAAATTGCCTTGTTGAGCCGCTTACGGCATCAAAATATTGTGCAGTATTATGGCTCTGAAACAGTAAGTTCTCCATTTCCTGTTTCATTCACAGTCTGATGTTTATATTAGCTGCTTGTGAGTAATCATGAATGTTTTTTGGATGCTAATTTCTAATGTTTGCATGATCATCTAGTTACAAGATTATTAGTTGCTGGTGATTTACATATTTATACACCTGACACCATAATATTAGAAACTCGTGTACACTATTTGTCTTTTTAGTCTACTTATAGAAGCTGCTGAATCATCCCTTAAACAGGTAGGCGACAAGCTTTACATATATCTAGAGTATGTTGCTGGAGGCTCCATATATAAACTACTTCAGGAATATGGACAATTTGGTGAACTAGCTATTCGCAGTTTTACTCAACAAATTCTGTCAGGACTTGCTTTTTTACATGCTAAAAATACGGTCCACAGGTGAACCAAGTCACTTATTCATTTTTTAAAACTTAAAATTTTACTGCTGCCACATAATGGTCAATTTTCTATACTTCTAAGTTCTGATATATCTATCGCTTAAATTGCATTTCTTGTAAAGGGACATCAAAGGAGCAAATATACTGGTAGATACTAATGGCCGGGTTAAGTTGGCAGACTTTGGCATGGCAAAGCATGTAAGCTTGGAGATATAATTATCCTTTTTATTTGCATTTAACCTAATTGTAGGATATGAAAATTGGTTTCTGTTGCTTAGTGAAATTATTAATTAAGGTTAAAAAATCACTAATTCACTGACTCAAGGGAGTTATTTCCAATTGAGTGGAGTTTATTCATGTTCCTTTTTTTTTTTAATCTTGTTTTGGAGGATATCTTTCCTGTCCCAACTCCTACCAGTTTATCATGTATGACTCCAACTTGAAAAAAGAGCCCTGTGAATCCAAAAGACATAAATGAAGACATTAGATTCTTTTGGTTTTATTGAGTTCATGGTATATTATTTTCCTGCATAATTTCCGTTTGATATTGCATCTGGAATAAATGATCACAAGATTGCATGATCTATCCCGTTTCCCCAACTATTAACTTTTGCATATTTTGCAGATAACAGGGCAATCATGTCCATTATCATTCAAGGGAAGCCCCTATTGGATGGCTCCTGAGGTTGTAATATTTTCTGTTAGTCTCAGTTCTTTATAGGTTCAATTACATCTTGGTTTTGTGACTTGATAGCTTTGCATTCTGATTTTTCAGGTTATAAAAAACTCTAATGGTTGCAACCTTGCTGTTGATATATGGAGCCTTGGATGCACAGTTTTGGAAATGGCTACAACTAAGCCTCCTTGGAGTCAGTATGAAGGGGTTTGTAATCTATGCCAATATATTGGAACTTATAGTTAGTTTTTATTTTTCTTTTTTTCCCATTATTTTATGTAGTTTGTTCCTTTCATTTATAAAGCACTGATGATATTTCTTGTATTAATTTATGCCTTTACTTGATGTATTATTGTCTTTGCATGTTGACATAACAGGTTGCTGCTATGTTCAAGATTGGTAATAGCAAGGAACTCCCAACAATCCCAGATCATCTCTCTAGTGAAGGAAAGGATTTTGTTAGGAAATGCCTACAACGGAATCCACACAATCGCCCTTCAGCCAATGATTTATTGGACCACCCTTTTGTAAAATGTGCTGCACCTTTAGAAAGACCTATTCTGGGTCCTGATGCTTTTTCAGACCCAGCAGTATCTGGTGGGATCACACAAGGAATTACAGCTCTGGTAGAGAAGCTATTTCCAACATAAATCATATAAAAAGTTTATTTGTTTCTATTTCCATATTCTTAGTGTGAAGTGGTGGGGCATAGCCTGTCTGTCATGCATTGCATATCATGCTTGTGTCAAATATTTGTGTCGTCTTATTCCCCCCTCACATGATAGGAATAAAATAGAAAGCCATCTCCTCTGCTACATGAAAATGTCACGAGATTTTTGTGCACTTCATACATTGATAGACAATTGATTCTCTTGGAAATTTAAACTTGAATAATTGAATCTATTAGAGACCATAATATTGGGGGAAAATGCATGATATTTATTCTCATCCATTGTTCATAAATGTTGCCATAGAAATTGTTTTACATTTTTTCTGAGGCAGCCTGATGCAGAAGGGACACTAGCTTGAGCCAGATTTAATGTTGAGGGATTTAGAGCAGATTAAAGGTTCTAGGTTTAGAAGCCCCTCATCTCTGGAATCCACTGGATTAGAAAGAAAATCCTAGTATTTATTGATGAAAAATATGATTTCTAAACCATTTTACAGATAGTGGGCTTTATATGGACATGGTACGACTTGATTGACTCTTTTAGGACTTCCTGATCTGTATTGTATCACAATTTACCATCATAATTACCTTTAAATTATCTAACATAAGTTGTCATAAAATCCTAAAAAAAATTCCTAGAAGAATTACTGAAATATTCAAAATGGTAAGTAACTATAATTGGCCTCTCTTTGTCCTGCATCAATAAATTTTCTTTGTTTTGATATCATGACTGTATAAAACTAAACTTTTCAATATCCTGTCATAGTATTGCGTTATAAAGAGAAAACCTTCATCTGATGAATTTATGTTTCAGACTCATGACTTACTAATAACTAACACTTTTTGTGTCACTGTTTGGAGAAAAGGGTTCTTATTCTTGTTGAAATGTGTAAGATGTTGATCAATGGTTCATCCTGTCATTTGACTCTGTTGGGAAGTAGAGAATAAAGACAGAGCTAGGCACATGCAGCTAGATATGAAACTAATTACTTACTAGAAACTGTAAGATAGAATTTTTCCATTACCTTGGAGTAAAGATAAGGGACCGTTGTCCTCATAAGAATTGTGGTGGTGATTCTTTTATCAGCAAAATAAATTATCTTATCCGGGTACTGGAAAACTTTGCCTGCATAATGAAATGATCTTTGAAGTTGTTTTTCTTTTATGGTTTCTCCTTTATTCCTCTTGTAATTATTGTGGTAATTTCATTCATCTGTGATACATTTTCAGGGCATGGGACAAGGAAGGAGTCCTACGTTGGGTTCAGATAGACTTTCTCTTCATTCTTCTAGGTTTTTGAAAACTAATCCTCATGCAAGGTCTCTCTCTCTTTCTCTCATACACACTGCACACACAAGGTTGTAGACATTACCAATGGTGGTTTGAAATTATTTCATTAATCTGCAGTGAAATCCACATTCCAAGGAACATATCATGCCCTGTCTCACCCATTGGAAGCCCACTTTTGAGGCCAAGATCGCCCCAACATATGAATGGGAGAATGTCTCCCTCTCCTATTTCTAGCCCTCGGACCGCTTCCGGTGCATCCACGCCTCTCAATGGTGGCAGTGGTGCCATTCCATTTAGCAATCACTTAGTTTACGTTCAAGAGGGTCTTGGAAAGCTGCCAAAGTCCTCAAATGGTGTCTACGTTAGTGGCCCTGCTCATCATGACTCGAATGTTGATATTTTTCGAGGAATGCAACAGACGACTCACATCACATCAGAACTGATTCCAAGTGAAGGTGATGTTCTTGGGAAGCAGTTTGCACGGTCTCCTCATAGTGAGCCGTATGATGTTCAATCGGTCTTGGCCGATCGAGTTTGCCGGCAGCTGCTGGGGGATAATGGGAAAATTAACTCCTCCCTTGATCTGAGCCCCAACTCTTTGCTCAGCCGGGCTAATGGTTTATGACGTGGAGCATTTTCCTTGGCCCACTTATGCGAGCAAGTCTTTGAAGTTTGTCAGAATGATCCATTCATTGTTCTATTTGCTGAGGAAGTAATTGTAAAATAAGGAGCCAAAGCATAGGAGAATCAATGCAATAAATTTTGATCTGAGAATAGGGGAGCTGGGGCACATAATTCCATTTTGCATGGCTTCTAGCTCAGGCTTGTGGAGTTCAGATCCCTTTTCAGGAGAGGTGCCAAACTAAGCCATAGGATGAAACTTCCTGACATTTGATTTGTCTATATCAACTGAAGCAAATGCTCACTTGTTGCAAAAAGAGGAGCTTATGTTTGTATGTAGAATTTTCAAGATGCAACATCAATGCATGATGAGTAGGGAGCTCGGATTTCTCTCTCTGGTGCTTAAGATATGAGAAATGATAGGTTTAATGTTAATATTAGCTCAAGGAATGAGTTTTTCTAATCATATGTATGCAGTTCCTTCAGTTAAAGAATTCATGCAATGATGATAAGTGTATCTTCTAGACCATCATATAGATGCCAAAAAAAAGTGAAATTGGTACAAAATTTAGCTTCTAGACTATTTTTTGTGAGGTGATATTGCTGTACAGAATATGGGAGACTATTGTGATTCTGCATTTATTGATGGGAAGCCAAGGATTTGTGGAACCCCATAAATCTCTTATTGCATGCTCAGATGTATTACTGTCATTCTAGACTCTGCTTTGTTTATTTTGTACATTATTATTTGAAGTAAAAATTGAAGATGTATGATTTGTGATCCTCTCAACTGGTTTATACAGTGCTTATCTGATGGTTTAACCTTTTTATTATTTACTATTTTCCCTAGAGTGATTAACGCGTGTGCAGTGCTTATAGGCCCAATTAATCATGAAGTCTGTTGAAATTATTTTTATGTTATCTTGAACTTATGATTGGTTTTATCTATACCGGTTCTCGTGCAAGAATTGTCCTATAAATAAAAAACCTGTTAGCAACTTCCCACATAAGGTGGACTTGAGACATTTTACCGTTGCAGGCTGATGATCTCTATATTTCTCTGCTGTTAAGCCACTGTATTAGGATAAAGTTAGATTCAAACTTTGTTATTTTTTTAAGGCTTAAATATGTTGTCTCCAACAATATGATTATTTTGTCTTCATAAAAATCTTAGTCGTTTAAGTCCTAAAATTTATAAAATTAGTGTTTTTCACATACTAAAATCACATTTTTTGTTAAATGTGATTTAAAATAAATAAATTTTGATAAAAAGTAAATTTAAAAGAACCATGATAATATTATATATTTTTAGGAATTAAAATAGTAATTTACTCGTAACAAAATAGATAAGGACGTACCAAAAAGGATGATGTGAACAACCCAGTTACTTGTTAGTGTAAAAGAATACATTCAGCAATAACGTGAACAGTCAAATCCCACAGGATTATTTAATCCCCAAATGGATACATAATAAAAAAGTTGCGTTTACTTTTAGGCCATGTGATTCGGCTAGGTAATTAATCTTGAGCGTGACACAAATCATTAGGTGATTGAAATTGGAGCAGAATCAGATACCTGTAGATACAAGTCAAATTAGTCGGAAGTTAATGAAATTGTTTAATGTAGTTATAGTTTGGTGCTTCTTTTTCTCTCTCTTGACTGTCATGTCGTGAGATTATTCAAATCCTAGTTGAAGATAGTTTTATCTGAATTATAGAATAATGAAAAAAAATAGATGACAGTAAATAATTGTTACAAAAGTCACAATCAAATATATACCTTAGCTCATCCACAAGGAGTTTATTTAGAGACATAAAATCAGATTACAAGTATCTCAAAATTTGTGATTGTTATATGTTACATGGAGTGAGTTAAACTAAGCATATAATTCTCTGTAATGAGGTACTGTACAATGGAAAAGTCTAGTGAAGGTTAAATGGATCATTCATATGTCTGGAAATTATGACCAGATATAAGTCCCTATTCCCTAGGGATCATAATATCAACCAACAAGGTTCAACACCAGTAGTGTTAGTGGGAGCAAATTATAAAAATAAAAATTAATGGATTTAAATATATAAAAATAAAGGAGATAAAATACAAAAACAGAAAACTTTACTTACAATTTTCTGTCAAAGAAGATCTATTTGTGATTTTTTAAAATTGAGCAGGTGCAAGTGCCTACCCTCGAAGATAGTATGGTCTGCCACTGTTCAGTATGGTTGTAGAAATTTCGTTGATAACTGAATTTTTTAAGAAAGTTGTCAAAAGTTCGATTCCAAGTCATATATGGAAAAAATTGTTAGGAGAGACAAAACTCACTTCGATAATCTTTACGTCTCAAAAGAGTGTCTAATTATCGGTGGAGAGATTAACCAAATTTGAGCTACACTCCCACAGTTTCCTTGCCAGCTCTGTATCAATTGCCTGTGAACTTGTTTCAGCTAAGTTACTGTCTGCAAAGTAGCAGCCAGTCAACCCTTTGACTTGTGGATGCAATGCAACATAACATGTGGTTGCTGCTCCCTATGTTGAAAGGAAGACAAGGCAAAAGTATATAGGGAACTTATGAGTAGATAATTTAATTAAGCGTTTAGTCAATAAATTCTTATTGCATGAAAGCTTATGTCATGAATTTGATATGTTAACTTAGTGAAATAAGTTTAAAAGAGCTTACAGCAGTTATAAGCTATTTTCATTAGTAGCTTAAATGCTCTTGCAAAATTTCCTTTTACCCGTAAATTATCCTTGATGAAATTGTTACTAACAAGGAAGAACTAGCCAAACCTACTACAGCAAGCTTTTTCATTTGTAAATTCTATAACATGGATACTCCTTTTTTTCTTTTGGAAATAACATATAATGCATCTAATATTTCTTCCCAGTTCCCACCCTTTTTTCTTTATTATTTCAAATAGGCATCAGTTACCTGCTGTATATTTTTCATTACATATTTACCAAGTAGACCAACAAACACTGCACAAAAATAGGAGCAAGATGTCAATATAACAAGCTAAACAACAAGCATAACTTCAGATCCAAAGAAGAAGAAACCTGAAACACAACCATATTGAATATATTTAATATGGTGGGATGATAAAGAAACCCAAGTAGTGATTAGTGTGAAGGAGTATCATAAAATTAAAAAAAATAATAAAAAATCTTGTGTCTCGTGACATTTCCTTCCATTTTCTCTACTGTTTCAGGGCACCATTTCTATCTCAATTCGTGACTGATTGGCATAAATACCAATGAAGTGCAATTTAGCTATTAAATAAATTTGGCAGAACAGGAAGATACAATGTTAAAGCATAAGGTCCTAGAATTCTCTATATAGAATTTAGATACTCAAACATGTGCAAAACCCCACAAAGTTTCTACACTGATGGTAACACATAATTTCAGATGATAATTTTTGTATATAGTCATGCAATTTTTCATATGAAAACATAACATATTAAGAAAAATAACTTTAATTTGATAAATAGAGGAATGAGTTAAAATGTTAAATTGACCCAATCTCTCTCTAGATTCACACATGAGGGTAGAAAAAGGCTGTAAGCAAACAATCTAACCAATGTTGTTATGTAGCTTTTCACGTAAAAAAAAGTTTTTTAAAAAATAAAACACAAAAGAAAAAAAGGAATTACCATCCATTAAACCGTGATAACGGAATAGATTGGTGGCAATTGGTCCTGGGCTAACTGAGTTTGCAGTTATCTCTGTGCCCTCCTCCTGCTACAAGTAAACATCAATTAGCCAGATGAATGTTCTATGTTGCTTTAACTTGATGACAATGACAATATTTTCATAGATACAAAGATTCTTTTTCAAAATAACAGAAATGGCTGCAACTTGTGATTTGTAGAAACCTCAGATGTGAAGACTATAATTGAAGTCTTACCATAAATAACAAGCTCGTGGATATACATGAATGATTTGATATCTGAGTTAACTATCATGTGTCACATCTTATTTAGTCTATGACATCTTGACCTATCTATATAACTACTTATTCAGGGATTTGGCATAAAGCACCAAACCTTTGATTTATCACGTACATAATATTAGATTACCCCCAAAATCATCCATGTGTATTGTTATGCCCAGGTTCACCCCCTCCCATCTCCATTCACCACCTAACTGATGTACCACAATGAGAGAATCACTAAAAGGCTTTACACTAACACGAGTTACAAAACATTCTAAAAACAGAATGTCAAGAAGAAAAATGTTGCCTAACCAAAAGAAGGTAAATGATCTTTAGCATAAGAAGAATCAGGAAATCCTCTTAATTTGCTCTAAAATTGAGCCAGTTTTAAAAGTCAAAAACAAAGAGTCCAGACCAACCAGATCATTGCTACCTTCCAAGGTCCAACCAACCTAACAGCCAGCACAAAACAACCACTTCTATAGCTGATATCTTATATGTTGCATTACTCAATTTTTAAATAAATTGCAATGATGAACAGGAGGATAAATCACTATAACCTTGTAATGTTCAAAGACAAAAAGCTCACGACATAGAATACGCTCTCCCTACACATTGCAATAATTCACTTCACAGATTCTGTCTTAACAAAAATTGCACTGCATAATGGGTTTCAGTGTACCAGAAATAACGTTTTCAAGCTGAACTCAACCTTCTCATCGTAAGTATCCTGGTTACCATGAAGTCACCACAATCTTAGCACACTGTAAGAGTGATTATGACACCTACCACACAAAAAGTAGCACTCTTACCTCTGGTCGGTATTAGAGTGATAAGAAATAAGAATTTTCATTTTCCAAAGGTAACTCTTTTATCAACACACCCTCAGGAAAATATCTTACAATCCCCAATTCTAGTTGAACCACTCCTAACTTTTTTTTATGCAAACAAATTGCATCTCACGTTGGTGTCAGTAGTCCACCTCCACAACCATTTTCTTGATAAGTTGGATTAGTCCCCCACCTCCCTCCTCTCATGTTTCCTTTTTTTTTTTTGCTGGGGACCTGGGGTAAATAAAATAAAATCTTACAATTTGGATTTGGACCTTAACTCGATTGTATAAAACTGACTTGTAAGATGAGGATTGTCTCCCTTATATATTCTATTTTGGTAATATCACTAGTTGATATGAGATCTCCAACACTTCCTAATACCAAGGAGTAAACATCTCAAGTGTAAAGTTTGCAGGATTGGATATGTGCAGGTGGTCCGATTCCGATAGCTGATAGCTTGATTGGTCTAAGTGTCCAACAATAGTTACTAGAATAGACTTTGATATCATTTTACAATTTAGATTTGAGTCTAATTCTATTCTACAAAACTAGCTTATAAGGTAAAAGTTACCCCGCTTGTATCTCTATTTTGGTCATATCATTAGTCGTAGGATCTTCAACACAGAACAACACATTATGAAACATACAACTAGCAGATATAACATATAATCAATAACCTCAAATATGTAAGTCACCTTTAGCCGTCTTGCAAGCTCATTGGCATGCAAAACATTAGCAAGCTTTGACTGCCCATATGCAGACAAACTGTTATACCTGTACATTGTTAAGAGAATTGAAAATATCAATCACTCAATATATGCTTGGATGGAGGGATTTGAAGAGAAAGCAAATGAATGGTTAGTTTTTCAATTCAATTTAACTACTTGAGCATTTTTAAAATAGAAAGAATAAAATGAGATATTACTATGTAACCTTCCAATCATGCTTTATTCATTTTCATAAACATTTTTAATTCTTTCAAATTTAAAACCTCCCTTCCCTTTCTCTCCAAACCCCTCCATCCCAGCATATTATTAGTTTCAGAAAGAATTAGTAATTATCAACGAAAAGGGAGTGGGCTGAGGGGAACTCATAAAGCTAAAAGCCTAAAAACTGTTGACAGTAAATATAAATATAGTTGACCCTACCAAATTTTAGGCAATTAAACTTATTTTACCCTGATTCATCATTGACTTTGTCGAATCTAATCCCTTCCGGATATGATAATTTATGACGTCTTGATGAGACATTTACGATCCTTCCTTCCTTCCTCTGTTCAATAGCAGTCTGCTTCATTGTTTGCAGCAATAAGTTTGTCAAAAGGAAATGACCTGCATGGAAAGATCCTTGTATCTCAAATTCTGTTATAAAAACAACAAGGTATTATGTTTCTGTTTCTGCATACAACTCAATGACTATAAATAAACATTTCCGGTTATAATTTACCAAAAAAAGAAGGAATTGAAATTGATAGAATATAGTCTATACAAATATACAAATTCATAAAATTCAAAGTATCAAATGGAGTTAAGAAAGTATCCTCAGTATGTATCTCTTTACATAACAATTTGAAACAATTATTGATTTAAGTCCACTGAGTAAAGATGATGTATCAAAATCCATATTTGTACATGAGTATGTGCTGTCTTTGGACAGTTTAAGATACAAATCTCACCCACGTGGTTTGTTGCAAATTGTAATTCTATATAGTCTTTGGAAAGCTGGAATGGTGTTGCCATGATTCCTGCATTATTACTTTGAACAACAAAAGAAACAAATAATTCTAGTGTATACAACAGCATATGTTAAAATTTACCATCTAGCATTCCTGAAGTGAAACAGCATTTTGGTGAATGGACAAAGTCACAAAGAACACCAAAACTTCCATTCACAAAGTCAATATTACATGAGCAAGAAGAAAAGTATCTGCAGTAACATACACAAGTATATTCAGAGGAAGACCATGAGAATTGAATTGTGATGCAAATTTCCTCACTGATTCCAATGAGCTTAGGTCCAGCTCCATCAAGTCAATTTTTGCAGTTGGGTTATCTCTTATTATTGCTTCCTTGATCTTCCCACCAGCTGCCATATTTCTGATTCCCATGACTACATGGACACCGCGTAATGCAAGTACACGTGCAGTTTCAACACCAATACCACTAGTTGCCCCTGCAGCAACATGGGCCACACAATCAAGAGAAGTCATTTGCACCAAAAAACAAAGAAAAAAGACAAACTACCAGAAACAAATTGAGCACCATGATGAATTAATTCCACCAACATGTATCTCCCAAATCTACAACAACACACATGACCTAGCCTCTCATACCCAAATATATTCTAGCCAACAGCAACCATAACTATAGCAATTAGAAATACATTAACTTTTACCTCCTTATCCACAACCACAATTGCAACCGTAACGTCAAGGTTTCTGGGGTTTGGTCACAACTACAATTGTGGTCACATTGTCACATTTGTCCACAATTTTTCACAGTATCAAGAATTGCAATAGAACCACGACCGCGACCACAATTTAAAATCTTGTTGACAAGACATAATAGCATAAAACACTAATACTCATTAAATGAAGCAAAACAATGCATGCAAGCCTCAAGCATAAGAAAGATACAGATAAGAACTTCATAAGACATGTAGCAGGCCAAAAAGTGTGAAGTCTTGTACAATAATCATCAAGAAAGAAAAAAAATTATAGCATTTCATCTTCCTCCTCTCTGTTCTCATTCCTACAAAGCAAAAATCTCAAAATAAAGGTTGAAATGTGGAAACATGTTAAGGGGGTTGAAAATAATATACCCCATTCAAATAAAGTTAACATTTTTAACATGAAGGGGAATTTCCCATCTCAGAAGAACAACAGACCAATCATGAGTAAATTCAGAACAGAACAAATAAAGGAAACCCATTAATTCCATCCACAGTTAACCTGTAACAATGGCAGTGAGGTCAGTGCCATCAATTTCCTGAGTAACTTCCTCAGCAGTTGAAGAAGCTGAGAATCCAGAAGGCCCTTTTCTTCCCAACCACCACATTTTTTCTCTTATCTTTGACCAGAGAGAAGTTCACAGATGCGTCTCACTTCAATTTCTCACTTTAAAATCCTACTTTACAAAATCGTGTTCATTTTAATTTTTTGACATTAAAGAGCAAAATAAATGACGTTGAATAATTATAAAATTTGTTTATTGTTTTCTACAATTAAGTATTGTTTTTATTTTTGGGAAGTTAAGAATCTTCCTCCCACGAGGTACAGAGGTCGATGTCTATCTTTATGAACTGTAACTTCAATTTTTAAGTGGAAAATCCAACTCCACAAATGTCAAATATTTTGTTCTAACAACTTTTTGGTTAAGTATTTTTGTTTTCCAAACAATCGTTCTAATGGTTCAAATGTAACATTGACAGCAAAATTATTGATAATAAAATAAAATATCTCATCATTATAATAAGTTAATTAAAATCAAATTTTTATAATTTAGATAAAAATAAAAATAATAAAAATTTTCAATTAAAGAAGAGTTACTAAGATGTGACATTTTTTTTATCTTTAGGATTTTTGGGACAAAGTTGTGAACATTTATTATGCCCAAAGTTTTTTTTTCTTAATTTTGTTGTCATCAGTGATTATAATATTTTTATGTATGTATTAATTTATTTTGTGTTTATTTTTTATTTTATCATTATTATAGTGAACTTTATCTTCACGTAATTAGAATCAAGTATATATATATATTCTTCTTTTTTTTTTCATCCATTTATCGTATTTAATTATCATGTTTATAAAAAAATTTTGGAATCATGTTTATCAATAATACAATAGGTTAATTTGAGATTAAATAATTATAATTTAATTAAGATAAAATATTTTCAAATAATAATCAAATAAGTAAAAAGTAAATCAACAAACAGTTGATCCGAGTAATATTATATCCAAGCTCCTTTAAGGGTGGTAAAAAATTTGAACCCTGACTTATGTTTATAAAAAAAATCCTTGTTCGAAAGAAGTGACTCACTTATAATTACTAATGAATTTTTTTAAAAGAGATTCAAAATATCATTGATAATGGTACATTTTTACAAGTGTTATACCAAAATTGGTCGGGGGTTTAGAGAATGGTAAAGGCATAAAGTCGCGAGGTGGCCAGGAGAAGCCAGACCCGGTCAAACTAGGCAAGAATCCACTCACCTCGGATTACCGGTCAGTCAAGCAAAATCTCGCCAATTTCGGATTGGGAGAATCTCAACCGGACAAAGTCGGCCTTTATCCAACCCCACAAGACCTCGGAGAATCCTCAGAGGGCAAGTCGATCTGTCCAAATCCAGGGATATTAGGAATCTCGACCACCGGCTCCCCCATTTGGGTGATCAGATTCACCAGGCCCAACTCTAATCACCGGCCCAAGAGAAACCAATTCCACCACCATCCAAGCCTATATAAACCCCTCGCTACGGCGAGAAAGGGAGACAACAAGGGAGGAGAAGAGAGAACACGAGAAGAGGTGAAAAGCCTGACATTGCTAAAGAAGAAAAAAAGCCGCCCTAAGTCCGCATCAAGGAGCAAACCGGCATTGGACCACAAGCAAAGGTCATCTACTCACTTCGATATCCAGGTTGGTTAACTCTCCCTTTTTTTTTTTTCTTGGTTAATACAGCTCGCGTCATCAACACGATCCTCCCCGAACCCTTTTAGCCCGGTAAGCGTAACGTCAAATGGAACCTAAACCCCAAGGTAGAAGTATGTCTCGGGCCTGGAATCAGCGATTGAAACACGACTCGGCGAATATGATGAGACCACGTCCATTCTAACCCCTCACTTGCCTAAACCCAGGAAGCTACGTGAACTTTTCAATCCTCGTAACCTATAAGTGCGTGACTGTAGAAGACGCCTCTATCAAGTCGATGACCATAAACCCCAAAACCTCAATCCTAAATCCCGAGAATCCAACAACACCTCACGGACCTTCCCTTCCCAAGACTTAAACCAAGAACATCGCCCCAAATATAAATGACATCCCTGCGCCTATATGACCAGCCAGGGTGGTAACTATCGAAGTGGGGACCTTGCCTAGAGGCCCATTGCCCCTTGCGTGTAACCAGTCCAGAACCCATGCCTCGACGTCGGACCCGCCTTTCCTTAGGTTTCCCAGGTTCCGTAAAAACGTAGGTGGCGACTCCATATGGCGAAAGGCATTCGGTTGGAAAGATCCCAGGGGCCGGGTTATCCGTCGCAAATTTAGGTTGTGACAGATGGCGACTCCACAGGGGACGTAAAACGAGAATTGAGCCCTATCAGGTTAGCCCCGCCCAGGGAGGGATGGTGCTTGTGATGCTAAGTCTTGTATGGTTTTAGCTTTACCTGTCTTTTGTATGTATTGTATGGAATCATAGGATAGATAACCATATTCTGCTATTATGCTTTATTGTGGGAGGGTGCATACGAGGCGTCTTTTAAAAAAAAAAGGGGGGGAGAGCAAACATATCCATGAGTGCAGTCCTATGCCGGACACGAGAGCTAAGGAGTGCAGGCGTGTAAGCGGTACCCCCTTGGAGATTTCTGCATGCGGTGACCAGCGATAGTTCCACCAGGGCCGATAACCTGAGGAGCCAAGACACTCTGGGAAATTGGTCCTGATCGTCTTTGAAACCTCGGGGAGTCCATAGACCAGGAGCCTAATGGTGAGGAAGTCTAGATATCTGATGGTGAGAACCTTGGGGGATTCTTCTAGAAGCTTATTGGATAAACCTAGACCAAGTCAATCGGATAAACCCCAGTCCGAGTCATAAACCTTTGTCCAAGTCAACCAAATAAACCTTAAACCGAGTCTACCAAGCAAACCTTAACCGAAATCCACCTAAAACATAGCCCAAATCCTGAACCTAAGTCCTAGACAAACCAGACCTAAGTCCAAGTCTAAACCCTAATCCGAGTCCCCCCAGTCCAATAACCCAAGTCGGTCACCAAGTCCACTCGGCCCGAATCCTAAACCCGAGCCCAAGTCCAACCAAAACCTAAACCCTAATCCGAGTCCCCCCAATCCAATAGCCCAAGTCGGTCACCAAGTCCACTCGGCCCGAATCCTAAACCCGAGCCCAAGTCCAACCGAAACCTAAGCCCTAATCCGAGTCCCCTGCTAAACCTTAGCCCATAGCCCAAGTCGGCCACCCGAGTAAGCCAAGCCCACTCGATCCGAGTCCCGAACCCAAATCTGAAAAAACTGGACGACCCAACCATTCCTACCCGGTACGGGTCATCGAACCTTGACCCAAATCAACCCCAAACAGTAAGCCTCACACGAGTCGGCCCGCCCTAGCCGAAAGCCCTAAATCTACGATAAAACTGTGGGGAGTGTCGCCTCCAACTTTGCAGACTTAGTGACCGTAGGGGAACGAATCGAGGTAGGAATCAAGCGGGGAAAATTCACTAGCAACCCCACCAACCCAAAGAAGGAAATTCCTGCCCGAAAGGAAGAAGGGGGAGGCCACGCTGTATCCTGCGGAGAGGGCCCGAACACTCCTGCCGATAACCCCGCCCTCAGTGGATCATCATCTCCCAAGTATCTCAAACTCGAGCAACAGGCCGCCCAAACCAACCAACGCCCAGGATCCTGTGACCAACCGCCTCGGGAGAAATTTTACCCACATACCAATGTCGTACCCGCGGCCTTCTCCACCAACCTCCAAAAGCGGATGATCTCGGCCCGTGCCCTACGACCCCTAGAACCCCATACCCGCGAATTACAACCCAATGCCAAATGCGAATACCACGGGGCGAGGCCGGGCCATACCACGAAAATGTTTGGCTTTTAAACACAAAGTGCAAGATCTCCTGAGCAAGGGTGGCTCAAGTGGGGAAGCAAACAAGACCAATGTAAGTACCAACCCCTCCCATCCCATGAGGGAGCATCAATCAACACCTTGGACCACGCGCCCACCGAGCAGTAAGACGGGAACAGACCATACCCCCAAATCGCAGAATAGGACAGAACCCCTCAAGAGAACCCGTCATCATTTACTACGATCCGGTGCAAATGACAAGTCCTTCCCTCACCATCAATGTCGCGCCTCAACCAACTTATCAAGATAACCATGTTGTACCTTGGTTGTATGAGCCAAGACCGGAAATGGAACCCATGGAGGAGGTCATTAATATAGCCGAGGAAGGGGGCCTCACCAGAAGTGGGCGCATCTACACACCCGAGGCTCTCCGGGGCCCGAAAGCCCAAACTCCCGATGTGCCCGTCCAGACATCAGGAAAAGAAGACGAAGAGTTCCTGAAAATCATAAGGCGTAGTGAGCACCAGCTCCTCGATCAAATGAACAAAACTCCAGCACGGATCTCACTCCTATCCCTGCTACTTCATTCGGAGGCCCACCGTAACCTCCTCCTGAAAGTCTTACAGGAAGCTCACGTGGCCCATAACATAACTACAGAGAAATTCGGCACTTTGGTTAACAACATCGCCAGTAAAGGCCATTTAACCTTTTCTGATGATGAGATACCCAAAGAAGGAAAAGGCCACAACCAGCCACTCCATATCTCGGTAAAATGTGGTGGTTACATGATCGCCAGAGTCCTCATCGATAATGGATCTTCCCCTGAATGTCCTCCCCAAGGCAACACTGGACAAGCTTCGCCTCCATAGACGCCTGATTAAAAGCTAGCCCGTAATAGTACGAGCGTTCGACGGATCAAAGCGAGAGGTCATGGGAGATATTGCCCTACCCATCCTCATTGGGCCATCTTATTCCACATCGATTTCCAGGTCATGGACATCCACCCGGCCCATGTTGCCTCCTCGGACGACCTTGGATACACGCCGTAGGCGCCTGTACCCTCCTCTCTTCACCGGCAGGTAAAATTCATCGATGATCATCACATCATCAGCATCACGGGAGAAAAAGAGCTAGTGATTACCACTCCCGAAAGAAGAATACATCGAAGGGGACGAAGAGGCACCGAGACCTCCCTTTCAGATCACTAGAGATCGAGAGCGGACATAAACCCAAGGGTGTCACATCTCCCCGGGACAGATGCGGCATTTCAAATCATGATCAAGGAAGGATACCAGCCGGGCAAAGGACTAGGCCCCGGTGATGGGTACACCCGCCCCCAATTCGGATATCGAAAATCTAGGGCCTGGTTGAATAGTACCAAGCAAAAGACCTCCAAGAAAGCACTCTGGGGACCTCATTCGTACAAGGAAGCGTGTCGGCAATCGTGGAAGGACATAAGGACCAGGACCCTTGGGTATACGCTTACACAAAAGTAGGCTTCACCAACTGGACCACGGAAGAACTACTAGACCTAGACTTTGTGGAAATTCCAATGAACGACCCACCCCTAGGGAATGAAGAACTTGACCAACCTGACGCATCAGGCGAGGACATCGACACCGAAGCCGAAGCCCTCGAGGACATAGAGCGGGATGGGAACAGAGAAAAACCAAGGTTCGAGGCCCCAATAGAGGACCTCGAAAGTGTGAGCCTGCAGAACGAAATAAGCGGGAGGGAAATTCGCATAGGCAGATAAATACCCCCAGCATCAAAAGCCAAACTCCTAGAGCTCCTGGAAGAATACGCAGACATCTTCGCTTGGTCATACCAAAGACATGCCTGGCTTAGACCGCAAATTGTGGAACATCGATTGCCCTTGCCCCGGAGTCACTCTGTCGAGCAACAACTACGGAGAATGAGACCGAAGTGGCCCTCAAAATTAAAGAGGAGGTAGAAAAAAACAGTGGGAACGGGGTTCCTCGCAGTGCCCACTACCCCAAATGGGTAGCCAACATAGTACCTGGGTCCCCAAGAAAGATGGAAAGGTGCGCGTAATGCGTGGATTATAGGGATTTAAACAAGGCCAGTCCCAAGGACAACTTCCCACTACCCCACATCGACATCCTTGTCGACAACACCGCCCAAACTCCTTCTTCTCCTTCATGGGCCGGTTCTCGGGCTACAACCAAATCATGATGCTCCCAGAAGACCAAGAAAAGACTACGTTCATCACGCTATGGGGAACCTTACATTTACAAGGTAATGCCCCGGACTCAAGAAGCAGGGTGCAACATAGTGAGCCATGGTAGCCTTATTTCACGACATGATGCACAAGGAAATCGAGGTTTACGTGGACGACATGATCGCAAAGTCAAAAACAATAGAGCAGCATATAGAAGACTTGCGAAAGCTCTTCACCAGACTCCGCAAATACAAACTTCGGTTGAACCCCGCCAAATGCACCTTCGGAGTAAAAACAGGCAAGTTGCTCGGTTTTGTGGTCAATGAAGATGCATATCGAGGTAGACAGACAAGGTCAAGGCCATCAGGAAATGCCACCCCCTAAAACAGAGGCGGAGGTCGGGGGCTTCTGGGCGAGTAAATTTCATATCTCGTTTCATTTCCCAGCTAACACCACTTGTAGCCCCATTTTCAAATTCTTGCGAAAGAAGCAAAGAAAAGAATGGGATCTAGAATGCCGAGAAGCCAACCGACAAAATCAAACGCTACCTAGAAAATCCCCCAAGACTAACGTGAGGCCCACGCCGGGGCGACCTCTAATACTGTATCTAGCGTGTTAGAAGAGTCCATGGGCGATATGCTAGGTCAGCAAGATGCCGCCCGGAAAAAGGAGCATGCCATCTACTACTACGAGCAAAAAAATTCACAGACTGCGAGACAAGGTACTCAAAGCCTCGAAACGGACTTGTTGTGCCTCGTGCAGGCCGCCAAAGACTCCGACCATACATGATGGCTCACACGACCTGGTTGGTGGCCAAAACGACCCGGTCAAATACATCTTGAAAAAGCCAGCCCTCATGGGACGATCGCACGTTGGCAAATGGCCCTATCCGAGTACGACATCCTCTATGTGAACAAACAGCCGTCAAAAGCGCCACGGCTGACCAACTTCGGCCACCCCTTGCCGAAGAGCCAAGAACCATGGAACCATGAGTTCCCGACGAGCACCTCATGACCGCCTCCGGTGGACCGGGCCAACATAGTGACGAATGGACAATGTGGTTTGACGGGGCCTCTAATGTAAATCGGAAATGGGATCGGAGTTGTCCCTAGTCTCACCAAACAACCAGTGCTTCCCTTTTGCTGCCAAGTTAGGCTTTTTGTACCAACAATATGGCGAATACGAGGCATGCACCATGGGACTCTTGATGGCCCTAGACCACTAAGTAAGGAGACTCAAGGTTTTGAGACTCAAGATCGGGTTATCTACCGACTCGTGGAGAATGGGAGGCGAGGACGCCAAATTAATCCCGCCTGCCATGATTATGCAAAGGAAATTATGTCAGCATTTGATGTGATCACCTTCAACCACGCCCACCGCCGAAGAAAATCAAGCGGCGGATGCCTTGCCACCCTATCCGCCATAGTGCGGATAAATGAGGGGCAGAAATGGTGATCCAAGTCCGACAACAGCCCTGAACTGCGTATTGCCAATGTCTTTCCGTGAAACGGCAATGTCGAGTAATACAGAACCATGGTATTTCGACATAAAAGGTACCTCGAAACTGGTAAATATAGGATGACACCAGAGAACAGCAAGCGAACTCTACGACGCCTAGCTTCTAATTTCCTACTACGGGACCCACGCTCTACAAAAAAACTCCGATATGACACTTCTCCGTTGTGTAGATGAACAAGAAGCTAAGCAAATTCTAGAAGAAGTACGAGGGAATATTCGGCACTCACGAACGGACATGCCCTAGCTCGCAAGATACTCGGGCGGGGTTACTCTGGACCCGGATGGAGGCGATTGCTACCAAGCAGCGTCAGAAAATGCGCAAAGTGCCAAATATACGCCCAACCGCCTCAACGCTGCCCCCTCCACACTACACAACCTCACCCCCCGGCCATTCTCTATGTGGGGCATTGGCGTGATCGGCCCCATCGAGCCAAAGCGTCAATGGGCACAGGTTCATTTTAGTGGCCATCCATTACTTCCTTAAATGGGTAGAGGCATCCTCCTACCCCTCGTTCAGCGCAGGACGGTGATACGATTTATCAAGAGGGACATCGTATCTTCGAAATCGGCCTCACCGCTCACATCATCACGGACGGCGGCACCAATCTCAACAACGGGATGATGTCGGAACTCGTGAGCAATTCCATATCACCCACCACAACTCCACACCTTACCGTCCCAAGATGAATGAAGTAGTAGAAGCGGCCAATAAAAACCTGAAAAAGATAATACAAAAGATGGTGGTCACTTACAAGGACTGGCACGAGATGTTACCATACGCGCTGCATGGATACCGTACCTCGATGCGAACATCATGGGGCAACCCCATACTCGCTCGTATATGGCATGGGCAGTCACGCAATAGAGGTGGAGATACCCTCCCTAAAGTGCTGGCGAAGCTTGAGTTAGGCGAAACCGAATGGGCCCAGACAACGCTTCGACCAACTAAACCTCATCGAGGAAAAGCGACTCACCGCTTTGTGCCATGGCCAACTATATCAGCGTGGCGGGTGAAAAGAGCGTTCGATAAGAAGGTAAAGCCCGTACCTTCCAAAAAGGGGACATGGTGCTGAAAAGGGTTCGCCCAACGTCAAAGACCAAAGGGGTAAATGGGCACCTAACTATGAGGGACCATGCGTGGTGAAACAGGCCTTCTGCGGAGGAGCATTGGTTTTAACCAACGCCGAGGGACAAGACCTAGCCTACCCGTCAATGCGGATGCGGTTAGAATGTTCTACCCCTGAAATGTCCCAGAAGGCACGGTGATAAGTGAAGACCCTCGCCCGGGCGATGGAAGGTCAAGGAAAACCACGGTCCAAGTAGTCTTCATTTCATTCCCGGATCAGTTGTTAAATGTTATTACCGAAATAATTTGTAATCTTTCCAACAAAGTAATAACATTATCCTTTTTTTCTTCTTATTTCTATTTTGAGTCCAAGGCATGCTAAAATTGTCATAAACAAAATACATTTCCAAACACGTCACGAATTGGTCGTTCTCTAAGTCCAGAAGGACCCACGCCTGAACCCAGCCTATACCTCACAGGAGCAATTGGGACCGAGTCCACCACGACGCCGAGTCGGTCTCGGATCTCTAGAGCACCGAGACCCACCCGGCACCGCCTCCCTAATGACCAACTCGCACCTCGACCTGAGTAGACTGATAAACTCCACCCACCTATAGTTCAAACAACTGTTTCTCCCCATACCTTCAAACCGCTTTCCCCAAGCCCAAACCGAGTAAAGAGCAAAGCTAGCTAGGTGCCATACCATTGCACCTCCCAAAACTCAACCACAAGGCCGAGTCCGAACCAAAAACCACCCACCAACCCCCCTACAGAGTGGCAACCTTAACCTCATTCTCAGTCCCCTCCACTAAGCCAAGTTTAGAAATCATTAGGCGTTGGCCCCATTAGCCCATGATCCCAGATGTCGAGTCTAGAAACCGCCTTCCTCTTAGTCAATCCCGTCAAGTCATGACACCTTAATGTTAGTTATCCCTCCTCCACTAAGCCGAGTGCAGAGGTCATTGTTCCCTATAAAGGTTAGTCTCATTAGCCCATTAAGTCATTTACAGTCCCCCATTAAGCCGAGTACAGAAGTCATTGTTTCTTATTACGTTCCCATTACCCCCAAACCCGGAGTCCGAGTCAAGACCAACATCCCAATCCGATTGACCAAAATAAAGCAAAAATATGAAAAAAAAATATAATAAAATAAAAAAACACAGAACACAAGAAAATGCCAAAATCATTTCATTAATAAATAAGTTCATTACAAGATTCAAGGAGAGTCCAAGAGGGAAATCAATTTCCCATCTTGAACATCCTTTGTCATAACATCTGGCTGAGGTCGAAATCCGGGGCCAATAGAGCTATCTGCCTAAGGGCTTTGTTGAAGCCATCTTCATCTTTGCTCCTGATGGCTCCTTCCAAGCAAGCCACCCTCTCGGCAAGATTAGCGTTCTCCTCTTTTAACTTGCCCGCCTCGGACTTCATTGACCACGATGATCTTAGCCTCTGCTGCCTTCAAAGCTCCCCCGTTGGAAGCAAGAGTAGCCTCCACCTCAACCACCCTTGGAGAATCAGTCGGTGCGGTTTCGGTGAAACAATCTCCGCCTCCAATGAAGAGGTCTTTGTCTTCGGCCGAAGAGGACTCGGCTTGAGAAGCAGCAAGCTGAGTCTTGGTCTTGACCTCGGCACAAGCCTTCGACTAGCTTCTTTCGGCCTGCCAACCTCGGCCAAAGACTCGGCCTTAGCCTCTTGAGCCTTCTCCAACTCCTTCTTGGCGGCCTCTTTGGCCTTATCCGCCTTTCGACTTTCGCGGCATACCTCTCAAACTTCCAAAGAGGCCATGGGGCGGGCCATGTAGCGATCACCATGTCAACGCATTGTCAACCCCAGTAGACACCGACAACACGGTCATGGGAAGGTATCTTGTTAACGGAAGCGGTGCGCATATCAAACCCAGCCCCCATAGAGCCAATGGAAGGGCGGGCCACATAACAAGGCAGGCCCCAAGAGGCATGCTACCAGGGCCCCCGTTACCACCACTTGCCACGAGATTGTGAAGGCAAGGTGGAGGAGAAAGAAGCAAACAACCTTCCCCCCTTAGCGGCCGCCTCCTCGGTGAGGCGGAGTTGGCTTTAAACCGCCGCCCTCCTTGTCTGCGCAATTTGGGGCGTTGCTTCTCGGCCAATCGGTGGCCGGCCTTTCTCAGCAGATGGCAAGTAGCGATCTCGGCTCGGCGGAACTCGGCATCGTTGGTCGACAGGCCTTCTTGATCGGCTTCGGCCATGTCAATACCTTGCTTCTTCAACATACCTGCAAACCAAAACACAGGACATCAGCACATTCGGCGCAAGGCCAACTCTGTAAATGACTCAAAAAAAGAAAGGACTCACTCTTCAGACGGAGAGTAGCATTGTTGGAAGACATCCAAGAGACGATGTCTCGGCAGCTCATCCCCCTCGGCAGATTGTCCAGCAATTGCAGATCAACCTTAGCTTCCAGGGGGAGTTGACTCCTCGCCAATCCCTTAAACTTTGGGGGTTCTTGCCAATATAGCGGCAACGGCCGAGGGTCAATGCAGAAGTGACCTGCGTCAACCGCCTTGATCTTCACGAACCGGCTCTTGAAGCCCTTGTAGGAGGCGGTGTAGGAAGTGAAGAGACCCGAGTTGGGCAGAGGAGTCAGTGAGACCCACCCTATAGATGGGCCGACTCGTGCAGTGTAGTGACTCAGGAAGACGGGGGCAGTGGGCAGAACCCCTAATGCCAAACAGACTACCCTAAATGCCTGAATGGCCGCCCTGGGAACCGTTGGGATGCGATTGAGAGGGGCTATCGGCATCCTCAAGGCGTCGCCTCAAAAAATTCAAAGGGAGAATCACCCCAAATCCGCCAACAAGTCGCCGTACATAAAAAGCGACGGTGCCTTCCCTTCCTCGGCGGCATCACACACGCGCTCCCGCCTCCCACAGCGCACCATCTCCAGCAAACCAACATGGGAATCACGAACCCATTTCCCGTCCATCGCCAAAGACTCCACCTCAGAGCGGGTCATCTCCGACATATTTTCCAGAACATCCTTGTGGACCCACGCTGGAGGACCCACTTTGGGCCCCAAAGGCCTGGGGGCCAATGTGGCCCCCGCCTCAGCCACAGCCACGGGCATAGCTTCCAAAGCCTCACCCGACGAAGACGAAGAAGACGAAGACGAGGAAGAAGAAAAAGAAGAGGAAGAAGAACGTGACTCAGAACTCGAAGTACCTGACATGGTGCTCGAGGAGGCAAGACTGATGGAAGAAGGCGAAGAGTCAAGAAGAAAAAGGGCCAGAGCGAAGAAAGAAAGGACCAAAAGAAAGAGCAAGTTCGAGTTCGAGAAGCAAATGGGAAATGAACGCGCCTCGATCTATTAACCTTCCCCTCGGAACCCCGCAACCCATGATTCTGACCACGCTTCCCATGCTTGGCGCAATGATGGCGCCACCTCGCCATCAATGCGGCCAAAACACGGCGTGTCGAAGGGTGGCTTGACGTGCCATTATACCCCAAATCGTCCGCCCAGTTTACGAGAATGGGCCAAGACCTCCCAGAGTCAACCCCCCTGAGTCAACTCAGGCAACCACCTAGACCTAGTCAAAACTAGACCGAATCCACTCACCTCTCGGATTCTCAGCCGAGTCAAACAAAATCTCACCAACTCGGATTCGGGAGAATCTCAACCGAGACCAAGTCAACCTTTATCCAACCCCACAAGACCTCGGAGAAAGAGACCCGAGTCAATCCTATCCAAATCACCCAGGATATTAGGAATCTCAACCACCCACTCCCCATGCTGGGTGATCACCGTTACCAGCCCAACTCTAATCACCGGCCCAAGAGAAACCACCCCACCACCATCCAAGCCTATATAAACCCCTGCTACGAGGAGAAAGGGGAGACAACAAGAAGGAGGAGAAGAGAGAACGACGAGAAGAGGTGAAAAGCTGACGACTGCTAAAGAAGAAAAGAAGCGTCCTAAGTCCAGACTGAAGGGCAAACCGAAGTATTGGACCACAAGCAAAGGTCATCTACTCACTTCGATATCCAGGTTGGTTAACTCTCCTTTTTTTTTTTTCTTGGTTAATACAGCTCGCGTCATCAAGCACGATCCTCCCCTGAACCCTTTTAGCCTGGTAAGCATAACGTCAAATGGAACCTAAACCCCCACCCCGAAGTGCGTCTCGGCCTGAATCCCTTGACCGAGCACGACTCGGCGAATATGATGAGACCACGTCCATTCTAACCCCTCACTTGCCTAAACCCCCAGAACTACGTGGACTTTGAATCCTCTGTAACCGAGGTACGTAGGCCTAGAGGGCACACCTCTATCAAGTCAATGACCATAAACCCCAAAACCTCCAATCCTAAATCCCAGAATCCAACAACACCTCACCCGAACCTTCCCCTTCCCAAGACTTAAACCAAGAACATCGCCCAAATATAAATGACATCCCTCTGCCTATACAGCTAGCCAAGGGTAACTATCAAGTGATAGACACGCTAGGGGAGCCCCATTGCCCCTTTGCGTGTAACCAATTCCCGAACCCATGCCTCTGACGTCAGACCCGCCTTTCCTTAGGTTTCCCTAGGTTCCAGAAAAACGTAGGTGGCGACTCCAGATGGCTGAAAGGCATTCGGTTGGAAGATCTGAGGGAGCCGGTTATCTATCGCAAATTTAGGTTGTGACAACAAGTATATGTATTACCAAAAAATAATCAAAATGAAATATGCCAAAAATTGTTTATTACTTATAAATGGTAATCTAATGACAACCACTAACATTAACCTAAGGATAGAACATTTTGGTAGTATGTTTGAGGTTCTAAATATAATTCTTGTTGTCATCTTTATATTTTATTCTCTTATAAAAAAAATTTAGTAATATGATGTGATACTAATTATTTAATTTTTATAAATTAAATTATTTAATATAAAATTTGAATATCACAACTTTTTTCCTTAATTGTTTCAGTTATATAAATATCTCACAATATTTTTAATGTCAACAACGAGTTAAGAATAATATTGAACCACAAATAATTGGTATACATTCCACACCAATACTAAACACACTAAATTGTAGGTTTGAACGAACGACAAGACTCTCCTGAAAAATAGTAACAACATAACAACATATATATTAAAAGTCTGGCATTTTTATTCATTAAAAAGTACTCTATGTGCATTGAGAATTGCCACGGTGGTTTTACTTGGTCAAATTTATGCTATAATCCCATAATTTCTTGGCCAAATCCATGTCTTTTCCATGTGAGTGTGCTTCCACAAAGATTATTATCTACAAAATACTTGCCACTGATTCCACTTACTTGTGGATGCAATGCCACATAGCATATTGTTGATGCACCCTATAGTCAGGTTGTGAAGTTGGTGATTATGGAAGACAAAAAGTTTTTTTATTTTTTTAACTTCGTGTCTAGAGTTGGCAAATGGTCCTTTGGATCATAAAAAAAAAATTAGACTGAACTGGTCAGATTATTATGAGTTAACATTGTTTTTGTCAGTTTGAATACAATTTTGTTTTAAAAAAACTAAAAATTTTAAAAGATTTATATAAAAAAATTAAGACAAAATGGATCCAATATATTTTGGATAAATTTTTTTAGAGTTCAACCTAATATTCAGGCGAAATACGGGGTGCTAATTCAAAACCTTCCGGTAAAATAAGAACAACCCCCACATTCAAAGTCCCTTTTTTACCATTAGTAAGAACTTGTTTCACTTGCATATCATAAAGAATTCGAACAACTGTTTCAAATACAGTATCAGGAAGTACCGCTTGTGGAACCTTTATATCCACGGACTTATTAGCTAAATGGCAATTGGCACAGACAATACGACCGGTTGCTTCTCGCGGATTTTCATAATCCTGCTGTGAAAAATGAGATATGCATTTGAAATTGGTGCTCTAATTATTATATAAAGCTAATTTGTTTTTTTAGCATAGAGGACCAATGGGCTAGTCCACCGAGATAAGTGATTTTATTATATATATCACAAACAACTAAGGGATACTTTTTCTCATAAACATAAGAGAAGGAAGGTTACCAAGATAAATAAAGAATAGAACTAATGAGAAACTAAATAGTCTTTTGGTTTGAGAAAATTTTTTATTTTTTATTTTAATTAAAAATTCACTTTATTTCCTCCATTCAAAACTTTATATAAGAAACAATGAAAATAATTTTAATTGTTCTTTGTTTTCAATGTTTCTTAAACAAGTTTTTAAATATAAGGAACAAAATAAAAATAAGATAGAAAATTGTAATTAAAAATAAAAATAGAAAACATTTTCTTCAACCAAATGACCTCTAAAGAAAATAAGAATTGTTTTATAATTATATTACTGCAAGATGGAATATAAAGTTTTAGTATTTGTAAACTTGATTGGCCACAAAACCTACTCAACCTAAAAATTGGTAACTAGTAATTATAAAATTTTGTCAAATACTTGTTAACAATTATCTACTCAAAAATAGACAATTCCAACTAATATAAGGATGTTTAAGAGTCAAAATCACTGTCTAATTTCAAAACACAAACATACACTTGTATGAAAATCACTAGGTATGCAGCAGATGCAATGTAAGGTTATGTCAAAGTGATAGGCTTGTTTGCATTGAAACCTACGCTAAAATGGCCATTAATAAGCTTAGGAATAGGTCATCTCATAATATTAAAATATTCATTAAAAAATAATAGTTTCTTAAGTAAATATTGAAAGCCTAATAGAAAATAAAAACATGCCAAATTAGGGATATTTTTCTTAGTAATTAATTAGTCGAAGGATTAGAGAAATCAATGGGAGATAATAGTGTTTACTTGTACTGGTTATCAATAACCAGCCACAATATTATGGTAAAATAATTAACAATTGACTCTTAACATCCACTACAAAATTTTTTAATTTAACTACCATTTAAATTTATAGTTAAATTCTAGGTAATCAATTATTAATTAATTATTATATTATTCTTCGTAATTAAAAATAAAATAATATTTTTTTTATATAATTAGTACTTTTATATATTTATATTTCTATATTTAATATTTAAAAATTATATTTAAATTTAATTAATGTGAATCAAATCACTGTAAATTCATTTAAAGGAATAATCTCTCATGATATTTATTTATTTATAAAATTCAAGACATTATTATTAAATAAAAATTAAAAAATCTTTATTATTTTAACTAATTATTATATATATTTGATTTATGATGTGGTATTTCTGGGTATTCTATGTCACCTTTAAAATCCTAGTTAAACCTTTCACCAAAAGTTTCTCCATCACTAATCTTGTTATGCAATCTCCATCTTACAATTTCAGTTTTAAATTTCTAAGGCTTCGTTGAAGTGTTATTGTCGTCGTACTTGCATAAATTAAGTACTTTAAAATTGGTTGAATTCGATTCGACATGTCAATTTTCAAGGAGAAATTTAACCTCACCAAACACGATGAAATTTTCAAATGCATTTTTTTTCTTCTCTAGAAACTTCCTTGCATTTATAGATTCATGAATGGTTAAATTTCTTTTCCTTGATTGTTTATATTAATTTATTTTCAAATTCATGAATGTGAAACTTCTTACAAAAAGAGGATTGATGTCAATCTTTGTGTTCTTTAGTTTTGATGTTAATGTTAATGCTTATTCAATAGTGATTTTCTGTAATAACAAAAGACAAAAGTTAACCCTTGTGTGTGCTTCAAAATGGAAAATGGTGTGCATAGAGAAGAGCTCTGGTAATTAGTTAGCATTTATTTGTTGCATGTACTGCACTAGTCACAATCTGCAGTTTCCACATCTGCAACAAGTAGCAAAGAAACTCACTTCTGCACCTTGGCCATCTTTTTTTAAAAAAATAAAATAATAAAAATTCACGGGCTTCTTATAAAGAATTAGACAAATGTTTTTTCTTTCAAAGTAATTGGTGATCTCGAAATCTTGGATCTACCTTTGGTCTTAATAGGGAAGAAGGAAGTTATTAGGACATTCAGTTTGCCTAATATTCAAGCATGAGAATTTTGTTCCTATTAAAATCGTTGCATTTACTGCCTTCGTAGTTTTGTTATTTAGCTGATCATATTTGCAAAATTTTATCCCTCTATATTATATATTATATACGTGTGTATAATATTTTGATGAGTTATTTGGTTAGTTCTCCCTGTACAATACTAATTATGTATCGTGTTCTGGTCACATTCTTTTAATACATTGACTTATTTCTAAATCAAGTTCACTTCTGCATGTTAATGACTCAATTTTTGATAAATTTATCTCTTTTGTGTTTCTAGATGTTAAAACATTTCACAAAATAAGTTGCTTTAAACTATGCTTATTATATTTTTTTTATTTGAATGGGGTATATTATTTTCAACCCCCTTAACATGTTTCGACATTTCAACCTTTATTTTGAGATTCTTGCTTTGTAGGAATGAGAACAGAGAGGAGGAAGATGAAATGCTATAATTTTTTTTCTTTCTTGATGATTATTGTACAAGACTTCACACTTTTTGGCCTGCTACATGTCTTGTGAAGTTCTCATCTGTATCTTTCTTATGCTTGAGGTTTGCATGCATTGTTTTGCTTCATTTAATGAGTATTAGTGTTTTATGCTATTTATGTCTTGTCAACAAGACACTAAATTGTGGTCGCGGTCGTGGTTCTGTTGCAATTCTTGATACTGTGAAAAATTGTGGACAAATGTGACAATGTGACCACAATTGTAGTTGTGACCAAACCCCAGAAACCTTGACGTTACGGCTGCAATTGTGGTTGTGGATAAGGAGGAAAAAGTTAATATATTTCTAATTGCTATAGTTATGGTTGCTGTTGGCTAGAATATATTTAGGTATGAGTGGCTAGGTCATGTGTGTTGTTGTAGATTTGGGAGATACATGTTGGTGGAATTAATTCATCATGGTGCTCAATTTGTTTCTAGTAGTTTGATACTTGTGTATAATATTTTGATGAGTTGTTTGGTTAGTTGTCCTTGTGCAACACTAATTATGTATCGTGTTCTGGTCACCTTCTTTAATACATTGACTTATTTCTAAACCAAGTTTACTTTTGCAAGTTAATGGCTCAATTTCCAATAAGTTTATCTCTTTTGTGTTTCTAGATATTGAAACATTTCACAAAATAAGTTGCTTTAAGCTATGCTTATTATATTTTGATGCATGAAATAGTTCACAAAATAAGCTGCTTTAAGCTATGCTTGTTGTATTTTGATGCATAAAGTTATAAAGAACTTGAAAACAGGCATCTCCTGCATTTAAAAGCAACGATAGACTTTAAGATTTAAGGCAATGCTGATTATCCTTAACACTCATTCTTTTTTTTGTCCCAAAATGAATTAAAAAGGTTTTAGTGATTTCCAAATAGTAGTAGACTCACTGTCATCTTTGCTACATCTGCATTTCTTGTGACAAATTCATGTAAATCTCATATCAGACTTGACTCATCTGTATGATGAAATTGTTGATAACAGTTCTGCATGTTAACCAATTGTTTGCAACCAAGATAAGAAATACCCTTTTTTTATTGTAAGTGCAGATTGTGGTAAACATGACCTTGTTTTGAATGAGAAAATGAATAAAGATCTTTTGACAATGCTATTTGAGGAGCTAAATTTGCACAAAATTGTGGCCAACGAGACCTAGCATCGCCAATAGTGGACAAACCCAAGATCATGCACATAGAGACTGAGAATTGGGAATGAATGACACCCATCTAGAACTACCTATACCATGACACCTCCTTGGAGGGTAAAGCCAAGGCAACCAAAGTACGCCGGACGACGAGCCGATATGTCATCGAGGTCGTCCACCTGTATAAGAGGGGGTTCTCCACCCTTCTCCTGAAATGCCTAATGAAAGCTCAAGTAGACTATGTCCTGAACAAAATTCACAAAGGCATATGCGGATTCCACTTTGGCAGTCGAACCATGGCGGCACGGATACTCCAGGCTGGCTACTATTAGCCGACCATGAGGGGGGACTATTGACAATATGTGCGTAACTGCTAGGAGTGCTAGGCCCACGACCTCATCGACCACTCCCCCACCAACTACAACATGTTACCGTGCCATGACCTTTCTTGACTTGGGGCATGGACATCCTTGGACCCTTTCTTAAGGCTAAGGGACAAGTAAAATTCCTACTCATTGGTGTGGATTACTTCACAAAATGGATCGAGATTGAACCTCTAGCCAAGATCACCACCTAGAAAGCCCAACATTTCGTGTGGCGACACATTATATGCCGATATGAGATCCTTAACTCGGTGGTAACCGACAATGACACCCAATACGTCAGTAAGAACCTGCATGAATTCTACGAGCACTTGCACATTACACATAAGGTAACATCAGTTGAACACCCCTAGGCGAATGGCCAAGTCGAAGCCGCCAACAAGATCATCCTAGGTGAACTCCAACGACGCCTTGACAAAGCAAAAGGGCTGTAGGTCAAACACCTGCCCAGCATCCTATGGGCCTATCACTATTCCTCGCAATTTGCCACTAGAGAAACCAATTATCAACTCACGTATAGAACCAACACCATGATTTCGATCAAGGTCGATGAACTCTCACTTAGGAAGAGCTCTTTTGATCCTTTCAAAAACCCCTCTTCTCTAAGGGTAGACCTCGACCTATTGGAAGAAGTTAGGGAACAAGCATGCATTGGACAAGAGGCCAACAGGCAACGAGCAGCCCGTCGATAAAACTCTAGGGTCTACCCCTGAGACCTCGACCAAAGTGATCTCGTGTGGAGGAGGGGAAACTAGCCCCCAATTAGAAAGGACCCTTCTGGATTCGTGAATCCCTTGACAAGGCGTATATTGCTTGAAACAACTAGACGACACGACCATCCCGAGTACATGAAACTCCACGGTCATGTCCCTTAACAAAAAAAAAATCAAGTACATATATAACAATAAAAAAATCTAATTTAAAAATGTTCCAAAGAAAAAAATTTTTACTTATTGAAATAAATTGTGTTATAATTAAAATTTGTAATAAATAATTTTTTTTAAATATATAAATTATATTTTAAATTTATGATAAATAATTTAAATTGTGATATAAAATTATTTTTTAACTATTTGATAATTTCTTTTAAAAATGTTAAAAATAAAGATGAGAATAATGATTTCTAAAAATAATTTTATTTAAATTTTTTTAAAACATCCTCGTTTAATATAATTATTTTTAATTTTTTCTCCATATAAATTATAATAAGAGAATAAGAGTGTTCGAATGAATTTCTTTTTAAAATTTAATGACAATGTATCAGTATAAACAAGTTTTATGTCTATGTTTTTATTTTTCTTAATTTCATATCTCATTCAATCTATTATTTTCAATATTTTTAGTTATAAATTAAATTTTAATATTTAAAATTATTAATAATTAAATATAATATTATGTCACAATATACATTATTTATTATTAATTTAAAATATAATTTTTATGTTCAGAAACATTTGTTTATACTGTAAAATTTACTTGTTGAAATATTAGTCTGTAAATATAATGGAAGGATTGAGAAAGAATATACCGGTAAGTTGACAACTACGTTTTATTTTCAATTCAACTTTCAACTCATCTTTGTTATTTTTGGATGAATATATATTATATTTAAAACATTTTCTTTCCACTATTTTCTTGAGTCAGTTGGCACTAGACCTGAACCCAAACAAACCCGTTGTTGACAAAGTAATTAACCTCGTTTCTAAAAAAAAACTTAATTTCAATTCCTATTTAATGGTTGATCGACGTCAAGTTCAACTACTCTCATCTATCATCTTTCTCTCTCTTACCATGACTCTCAATACATAATCATTGAAATTACCACGTCTCCCAATACATGATCATTGAAATGAAAGTCTCAGCATCTACCTTGTTCTTTGGCATCATCCCATTGTGGACTTCGCTGCTCGTCGCCTCAATTGTAGCATTCATTATTGTGACATGGGTCATCCTGTGCTTTTGCTTCCTATACTAATTTGTAAAATACATATTCTTTAGTATTAGTTATAAAAATTATTAGTAGTATCTTCAAATAAAAAAAAGTAAAATATATATATGTATCATACCCAAAAAATAAGTAATTATCAAAGTAATTTATATTAGTTTTTATTTTATTAATAAACAAATGATACAAAGTGGAGTTATATAATCATTAAATTTTATGTTATATTTTATAAATTTAAAAAATATATTCAAGGGAGAGGAGTAGAAAAGTTAAAATTCACGATACAACTAAAATAGATTATCAAAAAATAAGAAATATAAATATAAAAAAAATACACAATATCAAACTGTATTTTTAGAAAAATGCCATTCATGGAGTTAAGTACACACGTGGGTGATAAAAGCGTGTGCAGTTAGACACGGAAGAAGACATTCTAAGGAGCTAAATAAAGGGAAGCGAGAGCTGTTATAGGAGATTTTGAACGAAACAACCGAGTGAGGTATATATAGGGGGTTCACAGAGAAAGTATGATGCAGTGTTCCTCACATCAAGTTTAAGAAAGAAGACATGGGTGCGGTGAAAAAGTTTTCGTTTATGTTGCTATGCCTCTTGGCCGGGTCAATGTCCCCTGTGAAGGGTGAAGACCCTTATTTCTATTTCACATGGAACATTACCTATGGCACCCTCTCTCCAGCTGGTGTTCCCCAGCAGGTTATTCTCATCAACGGAGAATTTCCAGGCCCCAACATCAATTCCACCAGCAACAACAACATTGTCGTCAATGTCTTCAACAACCTGGACGAGCCCTTCCTTTTACACTGGTATATGATATCTATTTCTGTTAAACAAGGGATTAATCATTAATTATATGGCATTTATTATTTATATTTCTATTACACACGTGATTAGTTATATTATATGGCACTTATTATTATTTATTATATTGACAGGGCGGGAATCCAACTAAGGAAGAACTCATGGCAAGACGGAAGTGCAGCGACGAATTGCCCCATCCAGCCAGGCACAAACTTCACCTATCACTTTCAAGTGAAGGACCAGATTGGTAGCTACTTCTACTACCCCAGCCTGGGCATGCACCGCGCAGCCGGAGGCTTTGGCGGTTTCCGCATAAACAGCCGTCTGCTCATCCCCGTCCCCTACGCCGACCCCGAAGACGACTACACCGTCCTCGTCGGTGATTGGTACACCAAGAGCCATTCCACCTTGAGCAAGCTCCTCGACAGCGGACGCGCCCTTGGTCGTCCCCAAGCCGTCCTCATCAACGGTCAGAATGCCAAGGGTGACGGCACTGACAACCCCCTTTTCACCATGAAGCCTGGCAAGACCTACAAGTATCGCATCTGCAATGTGGGCCTCAAGAATTCCATCAACTTCCGCATCCAGAACCACCCCATGACCCTGGTCGAAATGGAAGGCTCCCACACCGTCCAGAACACCTACGACTCCCTCGACGTCCACTTGGGCCAGTGCTTCGGGGTCCTCGTAACCGCTGACAAGGAACCAAAAGACTATTACATGGTCGCCTCCTCCAGGTTCACCAAAACCATCATCACCAGCAAGGGTATCATCCGCTATGCCGACGGAAAGGGCCCAGCCTCCCCCGAAATCCCTGAGGCCCCAGTGGGCTGGGCCTGGTCTCTCAACCAGTTTCGCTCCTTCCGCTGGAACTTGACTGCCAGCGCGGCTAGGCCCAACCCACAAGGGTCCTACCACTACGGCCAGATCAACATCACCCGCACCGTGAAGCTAGTTAACACTGTCAGCAGGGACAATGGCAAGCTCCGCTACGCCCTTAACGGAGTCTCCCATGTTGAGCCCGACACCCCTGCTAAGCTGGCTGAATACTTTGGAGTGGCTGACAAGGTGTTCAAGTACGACACCATTCCCGATGATCCCCCACAGAACGTGGGAAACAGCATCGTCATTCAACCCAATGTGGTGAAATTCGAATACCGCACCTTCATCGAGATCATCTTCGAGAACCACGAGAAGAGCGTCCAGTCTTACAATCTCAACGGTTACTCATTCTTCGCAGTGGCGTGAGTATATACATACATACATACATTCACATATATATTCTCAATCTCCATTCACTGCATGCATGTAATTAATTAACCATAATGATTATGGTCCGTTGACAGGATTGAGCCTGGGACATGGACTCCGGAGAAGAGGAAGAACTATAACCTTCTGGACGGTGTGAGCAGACACACAATTCAGGTGTTCCCCAAGTCTTGGGCTGCAATCATGTTGACATTCGACAACGTTGGCGTGTGGAACTTGAGGTCCGAGATTGCTGAGAATCGTTACCTGGGCCAACAACTTTACATCAGCGTTCCCACTCCTGAACGTTCTCTCAGGGACGAGTACAACATTCCAGAGAACGCCTTGTTGTGTGGCATTGTCAAGGGGCTGCCAAAGCCAGAGCCATATCACTAAGTAAATGTCCGTTGGAGATTTCCTGCTCTTTTAGATGGCAGATGATCTTATTACGTCATATTAGATTACATCGTATTTTTTAACTAATTTTCATAAATTCAGATATTTATATAAATTTTAAATTTTTTGATGATATAATGTAAGATAATAAAAAATATAAAAATAAAAAAGCTCTAACAAGTAACATGTGAACTACTTTTAATGCTAGATCTTTAGGTACTATAATTATTAACTCTTTAAAATGGCTAAACTTCTTTATTTTTTAATTGTATAAATTGATTATGTCTTCGAATAAAATTGCATATGCACTATTTAGAAATCAAGTTGCAGTGCCTCGCGGGTAGTGGCCGACAGTCGCAGCTCCATTGTCGACAGAGGTGGCCGGTACCGTCGTCGGAGATAGCATTCTGTATCTCAGCGCTTTTGACAACAACGCTGTGGTCGTTAATGCCTTCTTCTTCTTCCTTCGTCGTGCGGGGAATCGCAGCGCGGATGGAAGGGAAACGACGATTCCGATAACGGTGCACACCGAAACCTAACTTCGTCGGTGACTTGAACGAAAAAAAAAATGCTGCGTTCGACGGAACAAAGGTAGTCACAGAGAACGTGAGGGTAGCTGTTTCTCAAAAGGGCCACCTGTTTCGATGAGAGAGAAGAAAAGGAAAAGCGACCCAGCCTTAGGCGTCAATTTTCGATTTCCGTTTTTTTCTTTTTCTTTTTTCAACTTCCTTCTGCGGGGGTTTTATTTTATTTTTTTATTAAACTCATCACGTTTTTCTCTTTTATGAATTCAGTTTTATTTATTTATTATTATTATTATTTAATAATAATAATATATGTTATAAAAAACATATATTATACTATATGATTTAATTTTGAACTCTTCTCTTTCGTTTAAATTGTTTGATAATTTTTTAAATTAAATTAATTGAAGTAATATATTTTTAAAGTAATTTCTGTTGTGTAAATTAATTTAATTTAAATTTTATAAATGTATGTTAGAATGAAATTATTTATACAAATTGTGTTTGGTCCAAAGGAAGACACAAATTGACTAAATAATAACATACATGTGATAATAAATGAGACAATTATAGAGTTTTATTTTTTATGTAAATAATAGTCGGTTCAAAGAAAATTATTATTTGACATAACTATTTGTTATTATTTGATTATTACATTGAGAGTACCACTTACAAATTAATTTTTCTGTACAAGGATTAAAAATTAATGATGTACTAGATATCTTGTAAATGATCTATTATGTGGTTTATTTGGACATGTCTTGTTGTATATTTTGTATGTCTTACTTATCTTAAAAAATCTAACCGTTAGACAATGACATCAATTTACAATGTTAGGTTTTGCGCTTATACGTCAAACTTAAGACCTCTCATTTGAATTAAATTGCTTATTAACTTTGGTTGGATTAATTGAAACAACATGCTGTCAAAGTAATATTTATTGTGTAGATTAATTTGATTAAATTTACATAATATTATGTGAGATTATTCATGTGAATTGCCAAAGGAAGACACAATTTAACCGAATAATTATATATTTGTAATGGTAAATGTGTGCTAATTATAAGATTATTTTTCTATGTGAATAATGGAGTGTTCAAAGACAATTATTGTTTGACAAGACTTATGTTTAATCATTGTGTTAAGAGTACCACTTGTAGTTAGTTCTTTCAATCCAAAGATTGAGGATTAATGATGCACTAGGTATCTTATTTAGGTCTTTAAATTTATCATAAAGATTAATTGTGCTTTGCATGTATTGGAAATATTGTAAATATTTCATTAGGAGATCGTGAATATTGTATTTTATCTACATAGATTATCTTTTCTTTTTGTAAGTTATATTATCTTTAAGTAGTTCACATTACCCTATAAAAAAGGGAAATTAGAAATTGTATTATTCAATTAAATCAATACACAATTCTTTTTACTTTCAATTTGGTATTAGAACTCCAGATCTTGAGAGCTCTGTTTTCGCTGCCTTATTTCAGTGAACTATTACCCTCTCATGAGATCCAGTAAAAGATCCCCTCAGGAGAAAATGAAGACACTGAGAGAGGCGGTCCAAAGAGTGTTGGAGATATTATAAATGTCTGATAAGATATGGTAGGTAACTCATTAAGAGGTTACAAACATCTAAATATTTTATTAGATTAAGTGATTACAAATATTTAAATATCTCATTAGGAGATTGTAAATATCACATATTATCTAGTTATCTTTTAATTTGTTATTAGTTATAATATCTTTAGGTAGTTTACATTTACCCTATAAAAAGGAATATTAAAAATTGTATAATTCAATTTAATCAATACACAGTTTTTTTTACTTCCAATTTGGTATTAGAGCTTTATATCTTGGGAGCTTTGTTTTTGCTGCCTCACTTCAATGAACTACTACCCTTGACAAGACTCACACGTCGGTGCGAGACTAGTAAAAATCTTCTTTATTGTTCCCAACTATCAATGATAATGACAGAATACCTTGAGACCTAATGAACTTCCAAATTTGATGAGTTCTTCTCACCTTGATGACTGCAATTATCTACAATGGGTACAATATATTCGTACTACTATTAAAGGGTGCAAGAAGTTGAGTCATCTTGAAGGAAATGACCCACCTAGAGATGATCCAAAGTTTGAAGCATGTGATGATGATGATTCTCTCATTATGACATGGTTATGAAACTCTATGACTCCGAAAATAAGTCAAAATTATATGTTCTATTTTTCTGTATGTGAGATATGGGAGAATCTCATCGAGATATGATTTAATAAAAAGGACTCTAATTGTTTGCTATGATATTGAAAGCAAAATCTTCAACTCTAGACAAGTAACCCTCTCCGTAATAGAGTACTACGAGATTCTGAATGGGTTATGGATCGAGTTGGACCAGTACTGTAACAACCTAAAATTTATTTAATTATTTTTAGAAATAAATTTCATTATTATTATTATCAATTTTATTTTAATTATTAACTACTGTAGGAAATTATTTTATTAAATAATTACATTGTGAAACTGAAATGTTATTATTATTATTATTATTCTTAATGATGGCAAAAAATTAATTTAGAACTTAAATATTTACATTTAATTTTATTTTAATAGAGGAGTTAATGGTTTTATAAACTGATGAGACATTAATCTAAATCATTTTAATTTATTGATTTAATTAATTGAATTAATGTGGGGCTGACGGGTGGGTCAGGATTGACCCGACCCAGTTAGAATATTAGACAGGAGGTAATCAGTTTACCCCAATTTGTGTTTTGCAATTAAGATGACCAGACCTAGAGGAGAGAGAACGCAGATCTGTAGGGAGGAGGAGCTAGGGTGTTCAGATTGTCTTAGAGTTGCATTAGATCATCATTGTTCTTCGCATCTAAGGTACGTGGGAGATAGGTTCTGTTATATGTGAATGCGGGGGGTGTAGGGGTAGTGAGGGCAATCCCTAAGTCCCTATAGGATCTAAATTCTCAAATTTGTTTGGTTATTAATGTTCTAAAAATGTTTTAGTCGGTAGAAAAGATTCGTCAATGTGTACCGTGATTTTGGTTGACTTAATTAATTGATAATGTAATCGGTTACCTTTAGTGTGAAAGAAAACCTCTAGATGGAATCCCAAAGGAATAAGAAGAATGACTTTGATGAACATGTTTTCTTCATTATGCTTCCAAGTATGCAGAGATGTTAGTTCTATCTCACTATTTGGGTTTCATTTACATAAGAAAGAGCAGTAGGGTCTTCCCTAGGACCTTTATTAATAATTTTTATTGTATGGTTTCTTGTGGCATTTGAAGGGGGATTAAATTCTTGGATTAACGTTTTGCCTTAATGTGATTTTTGTTTGAAACTGTATGGTTAATTGTTTTAATTACTTGATTCTTGTGGTTGTTCATGGTTATTCGTTGAGGTTCAATTTGGGACTCTTGTGTGTAATGGTGAAATTGGGTGGAATTCAATGACGTTTTATGTGCGTTTATGGTAATGATGACTAAATTGATATGATTTTGACATGATTATGGACTGTGAGAATGATTTATGAATCATGAGAATGAGAATGTGGATGAGAATGCATTGAGCATGGACATGAGATGCATGAGAAGCATGAGAAGTCAGACGTGGCTATAATACCTTGGCCATATATGGTATTTAATAGGGGACCTTGGCCAAAAGTGTTGTTTAATAAGGAGGACTACTGATAGGGGACATTCATATGCATGAGCCATAGGTGGTGTTTAACCATGCTACACGCCGGCCATAGGTGGTGTTTAACGATTGTGTAGAATGTCTTCGTATGAGCCATAGGTGGTATTTAACTGTGCGACACACCGGCCATACGGGATGTTTAATGGTGTGGCCATCATTAGTGATAACTATGGGGATTGAGGAGGTTCGCTCATGGTGTGAAGTTCTGAATCGAGACTCTTAGGTGTGATGATAAGCATATGCATTGTGCGAGCACGTGCATTTTGTAAACATGAATGAAATGTGATTGATTTTGAATGCGATGGGTAGGGTTTTGGGTACTATCCGCATTTATATATGATTGATTGCTATTTCTCACCGTACTCTCTTGTGGTTTTCTTTTAGGTAATGTTGAGGGCACTCGTGGTGCCGAGTTTTGAAGAGGTAGGGTCTTGCTCTGATTTGTATGACATCGGGACTTGGGATTTAGAATAGTGGTTCTATGTCATTTCATACGTACTTTTACATCTTAAATATTTGAAAATGATGGGCATATCAATAACTTACTAAATGTATACAGAAATAAAAGTGATTTATATATTTGAAATATGTGTCAAACACATGAATGAAATGTTTAGATCAACATTAATAATTTATGTGATAAATTTTTTATGTGTACTTAATGTTTGAACATGATAATGACCATGTGAACCTTTTATCCTTAATACGAATTGAGTTTCCTTGGCTTTATCTATTACCTTGTCTTCCTTTTTATTTACTTGATTATTTTGATTTAAGTATTCAGGGTAAAAGGGTGTCACAAGTACCAAGGATTGGAGATGTGCAAAGCTGATTCTATTGCATATATTTGACTCGTTGGAAGAGGGAGAATCTTTAAGTTCCTTCATGGCTTAAATTCTGAATACAATCCTATTCGGGTTCAGATTCTAAGTATGCAAAAGCTTCCTTCTTTGTTTGAGGTATTTTTAATTGTGTGGAGTGAAGAGATCCAACGATCAGTCATGCTTGATAAAGGAAACTTTATGGAAAGGAGAAAGTTTTTGAACGAATGGGTGGAAAGAAAGGCTCAACTCAGATGTGGGTGAATTAAACAACCTCTGACAAGGAGAATGTAGTTGAACATCCTTCTACCTTGCAACTTGACCAGGATATTCAAGCCTTTAGTAAGGAAGAGATGGACCGCCTTTGAGCCCTCCTAAACTCAACAAGTAAGTCTCTTGGCTCGTGTGACTTGACCATGAAAGGTAAGAGTTCTTTCAATATATCTGGTTTAGTTCCACAAAGCATCTTGATCCTTGATTCTGGGGCAACATATCATATGACCTCGTTTCCTTTATATTTTACATCATACCTTAAAGTATTCAAAGAGCAACTCATTACTGTTGCTAATGAAGATCATGTTCCTATTGTTGGATCTGACAACGTCCAATTTCAGTCCTCTTTATCCCTACACAATGTTCTTCATGTTCCGAAACTGGCTAACAACCTTATCTCTATACATAGGCTTATACAAGATTGGAATTGTGTAGTAACACTTTTTCGTTCTCATTGTGTTATTCAGGAACTTATAATGAGGAGGACGATTGGAGTTGCTAAAGAGTAGGGTGAGTTATACTACTTACAACATACAAAGGTAGATAACAACATCAATAAGAAAGATTTGCCTTCCAATCAACGAGCAACCTCAGAAACATGGGATGCTTCTCAAATTTGGCTTTACCATAAACATCTTGGACATCCATAGTTTGTGTTACTTAAGACAATGTTTCCACATTTATTTACAAAAGAGTCTGTGGAGTTCTTGAAGTGTGATGTTTTTCAGTTTTTAAAGCACCATTGTGTAACATTTTCTCCTAGTAATAATAAAAGTCTTGAACCTTTTGACCTTATTCATTCTGATGTGTGGGGGTCAGCTAGTAACTCTATATCAGAGACTAAGTAGTTTGTATCATTTATTGATGATTGTACCTGTGTGACATGAATATTTCTTGTGAAACATAAATTTGAGGTTTGTCAAATATTTGTCAATTTTTTTCGTCTTGTTAAAAACCAATTCGGTAAATCTATTAAAAGACTACAGCCAAATAATGGTACCAAATTTGTAAATCTTGAGTTCTCCAAGTTTCTTAAAGATAATGGTGTGGTTCATGAATTGACGTGTGTGAATACTCCTCAACAAAATGAGGTTATAGAAAGGAAAAATCGTCATCTCCTTGAGGTTGTTAGAGTCCTCCTCTTCCAAATGTTTGTTCCTAATGTTTATTGGGGAGAAGTTATCCTAACTGCCATCTATCTCATCAACAAGTTACCCACTTGTGTTTTAAACGGTATTAGTCCAATTAAACATATGTTATCCTTCTTTCCTAACTCTCCCCTAATGTTAAGCTTACCAAGTCGTGTCTTTGGGTGTGTTGTCTTTGTCCACTCCCATAATCCATATTGTGGGAAGTTAGACTCTAGAATTGTCAAATGTGTTTTCATTGATTATCCCTCAAATAAAAAAGGGGTTTAAGTGTTATCATCCTCCTAGTCGTCAAATCTTTATCTCAATAGATGTTACTTTTTATGAGTCATTCTTTGTTAGCCCTTCACTTCAGGGGGAGAGTTATTTAGAAGTTGAGCTTGTCATCGAGTCATTACCTTATCCTACTTAGGATGTCATCGAGTCATTACCTGTTCCTACTCAAGATGTTCAAGTTCAAGAAGTCACAGAACCCACTCTAGTCCTAGAGCAAGTCCAATTGTTTGAGCCAGAGGTAAGTATTCTTGAGAACCCCATTAAGGATGTTACTGATGATATGGATATTGCTTTGAGGAAAGGAAAACAATCATGTGTCAAGTATTTTATTTCTCAATTTGTGTGTAATGACCATCTCTTTGTACAACATCCGACTTTTATTGTTGTCATTGATGCAATCAAAACACCTATATCAGTACATGAAGCTTTGAAATATGAGAATTGAGTTCAAGCAATGAAAGAAGAGATGAAGGCATTAGAGAAAAACTCAACTTGGGAGATTGTTGATAGGCCCAAAGACAAAGAACTGTAGGCTGTAGATGGATACACACTATGAAGTGTAAATCTGATGGACCCTTGAGTGATACAAAGCAAGATTGGTTGCTAAAGGGTATACACAAACTTATGGAATAGATTATGAGGAAACATTTGCCCCTATAGTAAAGATAAACACGGTAAGAGTTATTCTTTTCTTAGCCACCCACTTTGGCTGGAACTTGCAACAGTTTGATGCTAAAAATGCCTTCCATCATGGAGACCTAGAAGAAGAAGTCTACTTGGAGATTCCCTCAGGATTCTATTCTCATAATGAAAAGAACAAGGTATGTAGACTCAAAAAGGCATTGTATAGATTTAAATAGTTTCCCTGAACATGGTTTGGAAGATTTGCTCAAGTCATGATATCCCTATGATACAAGCAAAGTCAAGGTGATCATATTCTCTTTATAAAACATTTTCTTGATGGTAAACTCACTCTTCTTCTAGTATATGTAGATGATATCATTGTTACAGGTGATGATGAGGTTGAGAAACTAACTCTGAAAGAAAAGTTGGCAACATAATTTGAAATGAATGAGTTAGGAAAGTTGAAATACTTCCTCGGGATAGAGGTTGCATATTCCAAACAAGGTACCTTTATCTCCTAAAGGAAGTATGTACTCGATCTCCTCAAAGAAACAGGAAAATTGGGATGCAAGACCTTAAGGGTACCTATTGAACAGAACTATAGGATTAGTGTGAAGAAAGTCCAACCATAGAGAAGTCCTAATATCAAAGATTGATAGGGAAATTGATCTACTTATTCCACACTAGGCCAAATATTGCTTATGTTGTTAGTGTAGTTAGCCAATTTATGCATAATCCTAGGAAAAGGCACCTTTAGGCAGTTGAAAGGATCCTCCAATATTTGAAGGCAAATCTAGGAAAAGGATTGTTGTTCAAAAAAGAAGGTACATTGTCCATGGAGATATAGACAAATGTAGACTATGTAGGATTAGTTGTAGATAGAAGATCCACTTCCGGATATTATATGTTTCTGGGAGGAAATCTAGTAACTTGGAAGAGCAAGAAGCAAAATGTGGTTGCTCGATCTAGTGCAAAAACAAAATTTTGAGCCATGACACATAGTATATGTAAAGGATTGTGGATGAAGATTATTTTTTATGACCTCAAAGTAAAATATGAGGGACCTATAAAGTTTTTCTATGACAATAACTCAGCTATTAGTATTGCCCATAATCTAGTCCAACATGACAGGGCAAAGCACATAGAGATTGACAAACACTTCATTGAAGAGAAGTTGAACAGTGGACTTGTAGTCATAACACATGTTCCTATAGGGCTCCAAGTAGCAAATATTTTCACCAAAGGGCTCTCTACAGCTAGATTTCAAGAACTCAATGACAAGTTAGGAATGATTGATATTCATTTACCAACTTGAGAGGGGAGTGTTGGAGATATTGTAAATATCTGATAAGATATGGTAGGTAACTCATTAAGAGGTTACAAACATCTAAATATCTTATTAAATTAAGTGGCTACAAATATTTAAATATCTCATTAGGAGATCGTGAATATCACATATTATCTAGTTATCTTTTAATTTGTTATTAGTTATAATATCTTTAGGTAGTTTACATTTACCTTATAAAAATGGATATTAAGAATTATATTATTCAATTCAATCAATACACAGTTTCTTTTACTTCCAATTAAGACCCCCATGTGAAAATGAAGACCCTAAGAGAGGCAGTCCCAAGACCCCACAAGGTGAAAATGAAGACCTTGAGAGAGACGGTTCAAAAACCCCCCCAGGATAAATTAAAGATCTTTGAGAGAGATGATCCAAAGACCCTCCAAGAAAAAATGAAGACCCTAAGAGAGGTGTTCCAAAGACCCCCCTAGGATGAATTGAAGACCTTGAGAAAGGTGGTCCAAAGACTCCCCAAGCGAAAATGAAGACCTTGAGAGAGGCAGTCCAAAGATCTGAATTGAAGACCTTGAGAGAGGCGGTCCAAAGACCCCCAAAGGCAAAAATGAAGACCTTAAGAGAGGCTGTCCAAAGACCACCCCAAGATAGCACCCCCTCAAGTAAAAGCTTTTACAACCGGTTGAGGTGATCCAAAGAACCCCAAGGCGAAAATGAAGACTTTGAGAAAGGTAGTCCAAAGACTCCCCAAGATGAATTGAAAACCTTGAGAGAGGTGTTCCAATGACCCCTAAGATGAATTGAAGACCACGAGAGAGGTGGTCCAAAGAACCCCCCCAAAAAATGAACTGAAGTCTCAAAGAGAGGCAGTCCAAAGACACCTCTAGGATGACTACCTAGGGAAAAAGATCTGTGAATGACGGTCGGCTAGCGATCACCCAAGGAACACTTCAAAGAGAACTACCAAGAAAAAGCCAACTATGCAGAACAACTAGGCTCATCCCAATTGCCAAGAAAAAGAACTAAACCTGCGATACTTTAGATTGACGCACCCTTCGTCTCAATCGGCACTTGGGGACTGTGTACCGGTTAGCCTTCGATCTTCTTGGCCATTCAAACCCATTCTGGTTATGAACTGGGTTGGCAAAGTGGACCAAAGAGTTAACCAACCTCAATAAAACTAACCGGTCGAATACCAGAACATCGGTATGATCACTAAACGACAACCTGATCATTCAAAGCGCCTGTCGTTTCACTTGGTACTTGAGAGGCTGTGTACTGGTCAGCCTTTGATCTTCTTGGCCATTCCAACCCATTCCGCTCGGTTCTTTAGAAGTGGCCGACATAGTACATCCCAAGAAATGAGTATAAATAAAGAATAAAGAGAAGGAAAAAAGGGGGATCTCAGATTATGTACACTTTATGACTCTGTAATGAGGAACCTTAGGTTACATACGTGAACAATTTTCTCACATAAAAAACAAAAGTATTGTATATAATTTCCTTTTGATTTATATTTAATAAAACTTAATAAAAGTGTAAAAATAAACAAAACTAAACACACCAAGATCTTTGTAGACAATAATATCACTACTCTACCGAGGCATTGACAAAAACAAAACTTCTATATAAACTTGGTTAATTTGAAAATGATTATTTAATTAAGCTATTTTAAACTTGTACCGTCGACCTTCGACCTTCCCGATCATTCAAACTCATCTCGGTCGATTCTCCAAAAGTGATCAATATAGTACAGCTCAAAAAGTAAATATAAATAGGGAATAGAGAAGAAAAAAAGAAGATCTCAAATTATGTACACTTTGAGACTTTGTAACGAGGAACCCTAGATTACAATAACTAATATATACAACTTTAAAATTTTGAATTGATCTTCCATTCAATTGAGATATTAGATAACTAGTTCAATTGAAAAATTACTAATTAATTTACATGAACTAGTTTAAATTATTAAAATTAATATATATTAATTATATTATATTATATTATATTAAATATCTTGACAACCTTTCTTATTGAGATTGTGTGTTCAATTGTGCTTAAATGTTATTATATTTTAAAATATAAAATATAAATATAATCATTATCCTAATTGCTAAATAAGCATCATATGACCCAACCAATAATGATAAATTCAATTATTAGTTTATTTTATACATCATAATAATAAAATATTTTAAAATTAATGTTATTATATATATTATATGTATTATTATTTTTATTAAAAAAATTATAAAAATTAATTTATTAATAATTAAGTTTTATAAATGATCAAAGTAAAAATTAAAACAATAAATTAAATCATTTGATATGATTTAATTAATTGTTAAAAGATGATTAATTAAATATCACAAAATTGGTTAGAATTATTGTATATATTAAGATATTATAAACCATCAAATTATTTTATATTAATTGTTAAAATTTACTATAACTCTTCTAAAGTTATTATGTTGTCATATATATATATATATTAAATAATTATTTTTTGAACATAACATGCGCATTAACATGTCTCATTTTTTACTAATTGTTTCAGTTATATAAATATCACAATATTTCAATATCAACGAGGAGCAAGTAATTGGTATACATTCCACACCTATACTAAACACACTAAATTTTAAGCTTGATCGACATGACTCTCTTCAGAAATAGTAACAACATATAGATTAACAATCATTATATCATTGACTCACATTCCATGTGTATTGAGAATTGCCAAGATGGTTTTACTTGGTCAAATTTATGCTATAATCCCATAGTTTCTTCGCCAAATCTATGTCCTTTCCATGTGAGTGTGCGTCCGCAAGATTATTATCTACAAAATACTTGCCACTAATTCCACTCACTTGTGGATGCAATGCCAAATAGCATGTTGTTGATGCACCCTATAGTCAGGTTGTAAAAGTTGGTGAATATGGAAGATAAGGAGAATGACATGTTAAATGTAAGTGTTTTTAACCTCCTTTGTAGAGTTGACAAATAGACTAGTCTTTTGATGAAAGAAAAATGGGTCGAATTGATTCGATTTTTATATGGATTAACATTTTTGTGACCTAATCTAATTTTTTCAAGAAAGAAAAATGGGTCGAATTGGTTCGATTTTTATATGAACTAACATTTTTGTGACCTAATCTATTTTTTTTAAAACCTAAATTTATAAAAAAAATCAGAAAAAATTTAATTTAGTATATTTTAGGTCAACCTTTTTAGAGTCCAACTTAATCCTGCAGATTGAGTCAATTTTTTTGAGTCTAGAAGGCTAATGGACCTGCCTGCCTGCCTAGACTCATTTTACCAACTCTACTCCTTTATATTAAATAACAAAAGAAATGCTTGATAATATCTATATGGAATTAAATATATTTTTATTTTATTAATATATGATTTTTTTGTTTGTTTTAGTCCATATAATTTTTTGTAGTTTTTAATTCAAGTCACAAAATAATTATGTGACTTTAGGTACTAATAAGAGATTAAAATTACATTTATTTTAATATAAATATTATAAATAAATAAAATCATTATAGAAATAAAAATTAAAAAAATGCCATATTTTTAAAGAGAAAAAATATTTCTACTAAAGAAAAGAAAAGATATATTAAAACTTATCTGTATTAATGGATTTATAGTAGTTTAAATTACCTGTCGCACATTTTTTCCCACAAATCCCGTTATCTTATCAACTAGAAATGGCCCAAGCATTTTGAATATACCTGCAAATATCATATAAAGATATGTCCATAAAATTCGGCAAATGTCATTATCTACATGCATGGAAAAGTAATTGAACAAAAAACTACTTGTGAAAAAAAAGACAAAATGATCATTGGTGTTACAATTAATATAAATTACAAAGGCCGACTCTAGGTGAACATGTGAAATTGTGCTTGCAATATACTTGAAGGAGTCATCCTATTTACTAATTTTGAATTTATTATTTAAAACAAACAATCTATTTAACACAACTATTGTTCTTTCTTTTTAAACAATATATTCAGGTACATAATATAGGATTATTACACCTAAAATTATATAACGAGGAATTAAAGCTAATTGCATTGTAAATCCATTAAAACTTGTGAAAGACAATTCAAGATAGAAGATTACGAGGTTGTTTAGATAAACTTATCCTAAATATTTATAGGAAGGAAAAATAGAAAGAAAAATTAAAATAATTAAAATTTTCCATAATATAAAATTAGTTCAATCATAAATTAATTTATAAAATTTTTCTCATATTAGTTTTTCAGAAAAAAATAATTTTACTTTATACATAAATTAATTTTAACTTATAAAAAAATTTATTTCATTTTCTTTTTTTATTTTCTCTTTCTGTAAGTAAGTGCTTATTAATAAATTTATCTAAATAGAAGCCATGTGATAATTTAATAATTTAGTATCATAAATCTCATTATTTGCATAATTTCCCAATACACCATAAATTTACACAAATGTGGTAATTACCGGTTAACAAACGACTATGAATGTAAATATTGGTGGCAACGAGTCCCGGATGTAGAGAATTAACAATAATGTCTATTCCATCTTCCTGAACAAGTTACAATAACAAACAAGTGATTTTATTATATATATCACAAACAACTAACGAGGACAAAAAAAAAGGGCCATTTTTCTCTCGTAAACATAAGAGAAGGAAGGTCACCAAAATAAATAGAGAAAAGAATTAATGAGAAACTAAATAGTCATTTTGTTTGTGAAAATATTTTATTTTTTTATTTTAATTAAAAATTCACTTTATTTCCTCTATTCAAAAGTATATAAAAAACAATGAAAATAATTTTAATTGTTCGTTGTTTTCAATGTTTCTTAAACATGTTTTTAAAAATAAGGAACAAAATAAAAATAAGATAGAAAATTGTAATTAAAAATAAAATAGAAACATTTTCTTGAACCAAATAACCTCTAAAAAAAAGAAGAATTGTCTTATGATTGTGGGCCCTAGAATTTGCAACAATTATATTACTGCAAGATGGAATATAAAGTTTTAGCATTTTGTATAAACTTGATTGGCCACAAAACCTACTCAACCTAGGACTGATAAAATTGGTAACTAGTAATTATAAATTTTTGTCAAATACTTGTTAATAATTATCTACTCAAAAGATAGACAATTCCAACTAATATAAGGATGTTTAAGAGTCAAAATCACGTCTAATTTCAAAACACACAAACATACACTTGTATGAAAATCACTAGGTATGCAGCAGATGCAATGTAAGGTTGTGTCAAAGTGATAGGCTTGTTTGCATTGAAACCTACCCTAAAATGGGCATTAACAAACTTAGAAATAGGTCATCTCATAAATATGAAAATATTCTTTGAGAAATACTAGTTTCTTAAGTAAATAGTGAAAGCCTAATAGACAAAAAAAAAAAAAAATGCAAGATCAGGGATATTAATTTCTTAGTAATTAATTAGTCAAAGGATTAGAGAAATCAATGGGAGATAGTAGTGTTTACTTGTAGTGATTATCAATAACCACCCACAATATTATGGTAAAATAATTAATAATTGACTCTTAAACATCGTAATGATGTATTATTCATTATGGACAACCTTGAGACGTCGTGCAAGTTCATTGGCATGTAAAATATTAGCAAGCTTTGATTGCCCATATGCAAGCCATGCGTTGTAACTGCACACAAGGAAACGAATGAATTATACAAAACACTTATCTTTTGCACACATACTACAATTCTCGTGTTTGTATACTTAAATCTAAATGTTAGAAATAAAATAGAGATGCTTTGAAAAAGATAACCACCATAAAATCAGATATTTTGTGCTATCTCATCAATAGAATAAATATAAAAAGACTAAAATGGAAGCATATTAAAATTAATGAATAATATGATGTAGAAACTTGCAAGTTCTTGATCTAAGTTTATATATATACTTTCTCTTAGAGAATATAGAGTCTCTTCTTTTCTAATGATGAAATGTAAAAAAAGAAAATTGTTTATATAATTTGAAGATCATAATTTTGTTTTATAGAAGTATACAGTACTCTTTTATGAAAAGTATTAATGAATTTTGAACATATAAAATAAAATCATTTCAAAAGGGCTAACTTATAATGATTGATAATTATATAAGTAAGACCCTCATTAAATAAAACATCTTACAAAATTTCACTTAGGCCACATCTATCATTGTTCAATCATGCATTATAAATTAATTATATGAGCAAAAAAAAGATTATATTTATTAAATAGTGTTTCAAACATTTTTTCCCCATTTAGATATATTATGATGAAAATTATTTTTGTTACATGTATCATAATAGTTTAATTATTTAACCTTAGAAAATGTTCTAAAACTTGGTGGCTTGAACTTAGACAATTATCAGCGAAATTCAGAAACATTCAAGCAATCGTAACATAAATTTTCTCAATGATTGAATAGAAAAGTTGCTTTGATCGGTACCATTTGTTTAAAATAACGACCATCACAAAATGAGATCTTTTATGTCAAACACCAATACAATAAATATAGAAACACTAAAATAAGTGAAAATGTACCTAAATCTATAAAGAATGTGTCATGCCTTATATTTATAGTTAAATTTTGCTTAGAACCAATTTGAGGAGTGTAATTATAGTAGTTGTATATAAGTGTTGGAGTTTATTTAAAAAGAGTCTGGATAATTCTTTAAAGACAATAGCCCAATTTATATATTCTTTTCTTTTCATTATATCATTTTGTGTGAGACTTTTATTTTTTAACATTCTCCTCAAATTTAATTGGGTAAGAATTGTTTTTGTTGGTCAATTGTAACTTGTTTTTTTTTTTTTTTTTTTTTTCATTTTGTCGGTTTATATTCAAGAGAGTTTTAAAGGCATCTTGATTGAGCTTGTGCTCTACCATGCTAAATTTTACACATACCCAATATGAGGAGTAAAATTAGTGGGGTGTAAGGAGTTGGTTTAAAAAATGTCTAGACCATTTTTAAACATAACAACTCAACTTATATATTTTTTTCTTTTCATCATCTCATCCGACTCAAGACTTTTATTTTCCAACATGCATAATTCATCTAAAAAAATATATATGAAATCTAATTATTAAATGTTAAAAAAAGAAAACTATATCTATAACTATATAGCTATTTTATAATAAATTCGTTTTCTTTCCTAAACCATAATAACTTTTAAATTTTCTTATTTATTGAGTAAGGTTACATGTACAACATATTTGTACAACTTTTTTATAACTTATTTTTTCTCTCTATCTCTGTATCATATAATTCAATTTATTTCACACTTTTCTCTCCTATTTTTTTTTTATCTCTCCCTTTGTTGTAAAATATGTTGTGAATTTTTATTATATGAATAATATTATTTGTTTCATTTTGACCTATTATAAAAATAGAAATAAATTGTTTAATATCTACATATTAATAAACCTATATCAAATGGGATATTTAGTCCTAATAAATTTATCCTTACAAAATCACTAGAAATGACTAATACTTTATAAATAAGTTATAATACATAATTAATGATATGTGTAGGCCCAAACCAAATAAATCACTACAACAAATTTCATGTTTAACGATCGATTTGTTCGATCACTAAAGTTAGAAAATCGGTCGCTAAAGTTCATTTCGGTTGTTAAATAGCTTAGCAACGAAATTAGCGATCGATTTTTTTCTGTCGCAAAAATCACTAAACATTTTGCGACCGAAATATTTTTGGTGACTAATTATATCAAAATTTGGTCGTTAAATTAGTCGCTATTTTATTTTATTAAAATAATCCCATATTGTTTTTTATTTTTAATTATTTATATATTAAAAAATTCATCGTTAATTCGGTTGTTATTTTTATTTTTTTTAAATAATTCGGTATTATTTTGATTTTTTATTTTAAAAATTTTTGTTGCTAAATTAGTCGCTATTTTTTTTTTTAAAAGTAGTTAGGTGGTGGTGGTAGATTGTTGGTGGTTACAAGAGGGGGAAAAAGAGAGGAAAGGGAGGAGTGGGAGGGAAGGAAGGGAGGAGATAAGGAGTGCAAAGAAAGTGGTGGTGGTGGTGGTAAATTGTTGGTGGTTAGGGGAGGGGGCAAAGAGAAGGGAGTAAGGGAGAAGGAAAAAAAAGTCGGAGAAAGGAGAGGAAAGGGAGGGAAGGGAGAAGAGAAAGGAGTGGAAGGAAGGTGGTGGTGGTGGTTGTGGAGGAAGAGAGGAGAGTGGAGAATAGAAAGAAGAGGAAGGAAGGAATAGGAAGCGGTGGCGGTGGCGGTTGCAGTGGTGGTAGTGGTAGCAGCCGAGGAGAGAAGGGAGTAGAGGGAAGGAGATGAGGAGTGTTTAAATAAGAGAGGGAGAAGAAAAAAAGAGGGGAAAAATTGAAGGGAAAAAAATTTTGAAAATTTGAAAATCGGTCGCTAATTTTTTTTATTTTTTTTGTTTTATTTTCGGTCACTAATTCAGACGCTAATATATATTTTTATTTTTTTTATTTTTCACAATTGGTCACTAATTTATTTATTTTTTATTTTTTTATTTTTAGAAATTCGGTTGCTAATTCTGTAGCTAACAAATATTTTTTTAATTTTTTTATTTTTAAATTTCTATCACTAAATCGGTCGTTAATATATATTTTTTATTTTTTATGATTTTTAGTTTCGATTGTTAAATCGATTACTAATTTTTTTAAAAAAAAAACTCTATTCAATCACTAATTTCGTCGCTATTTAGCAAATGTAGAAATCAGTTACTAATTTCGATCGCTAAAATTTTTTTCCTTATAGCAAATATCTAATACTAAATGCATCATACTTTATATCGAGGTGCATCTAATCTTATTAGTTATTTTCTAACACTTTGACTTATTCTAGCTATGAGTGGTCGATCCTTTCCTACACATTAACGTAGCACCTAAGGCTACATTTAAGCATGTAAAATTAAATATCACAAACCAAAGATCGGTAATAATATTTATTGTTTTATGAGTTGAACAAATACTAGAGTTAAATTATTAATAATAAAATTGAAGTTTCTACCTAATCACCAAAGATAGGCAATAATATTTATTGTTTTAAGAGTTGAACAAATACTAGAGTTAAGTAGCTAATGATAAAATTGAAGTTTCTAGCATATATAATTGTTCTTCGATTGATAAATTCTTAGAAGAGTAAGGCTCAATAAATCATTTTTCCATCATAAAGAAACTGCCAGCATAATATAATTTATCATATTTAGGTAACTTCTTACCTTGATTTATCGTTAATTTTTTCAAAAAGGATTCCTTCACGATATGTTAATCGATGACCAACTGAGGAGACATTAACAATTCTTCCTTGTTTCTTACTTTCTCGTGTTGTTTTCTTCATTGTATCCAACAACAAATTTGTTAAAAGAAAATGACCTGTAGAATTATGTTGATAAAAACCAAAGGATTAAAATTATATATTTTGGTATTTTCTCAAACTATGCTTTTAAAGAAATAGTAGAAAAATTATTTGACAGTTTATGATAAATCATAAAGATAAAGGAACTACACACAAATTTCATGTAACAATTATTTATAACCTCTTTACAAGAGAGACTCACCAATGGAAGACCACATGCACGTACATACACACAAAGAGAGATAATTTTTGCATGTATATATGCACATGTACCACCCATCCAAAGACATACACACATACGTGTACATGTATACTCATTCATGTTTCATGTGTGTATTGTTTGCATAAGACACACATTTCGCTTATGCACACCCACATGCACTGTGCACCACCCACCTAAGACCCTCTCATGAAAAAGTTCATGTTATGGAAATTAGATAGTTTCAACATACCTAGGTAATTTATGGCAAATTGAAGTTCAATATTATCCTTGGATAGTGTGAAAGGGGTTGCAAGGATCCCTGCATTGTTTCTTTGAATGACAAAAAAACAAATAAATTAGAAAACATTGCTACTAGAATATTGTTTCCATGAATGATCAGCATTAAGATATGTTTGCATAAAGAAAAATAGAGATATATGGACAACTATATTGAACACACGCATGAAAAAAATATGACAATGTAGCCCATGTACTATTCTTACATCAAAATATTCAATTGAAGACCAGATGAATTGAATTTTGATGCAAACTTTCGAATAGATTCCATAGAGCTAAGATCTAACTCCATGATATCAACTTTAGCTATGGGAATCTCTTTAAGGATTGCTTCCTTAACATTTTTTGCACCAATCATATCTATTACTCCCATAATCACACGGACACCACGTAAAGCAAGAACACGAGCAGTCTCAGCACCAATACCACTGGATGCCCCTGTTGTTAGATTGCCCGGTAGCAACCGAATGTACAATTAAAAAATGCAAATATTTAAAAAAAAATTTAAAACTGTACAAGTATTATGATAAAGTATAAGTATTTTTTTTAGAATTTGTAAAATTTTGGAATTAAAATAAATTAAATATAGTTAAGGTTATGGCTGATCATGGATTGAGTTATATCAGGCTAAGTGACAGGTAAAATCCAAATCAATTAAGTTTAATTAAATTGAAGTTATATTGGGTAGAATTATTGAGTTTGTATGCGCACGTATGTATACGTGTGAGAGAGTGAAAAATTATAAAAACTATAAAACTTATAATATAAACATATTTTATTTTTATTTTTATTTTTCTAAGTATTAATTAATAAAATAAAATGAAAAAAAAGAAGGAACATTAAGGTTATCTAGTTCATTAACGTTACCAGTAGTTAGTCGGTTAGAAATATTAGCTGCTTGTCATTAATTGATTAGAAATATTTGTTAACTCTAAGAAACTTTACAAATAAAGTATGTACACACTTTTATTAAATCTTTTTGATTCAATCAAATAGTAATGGTATTCTTTAATGGAAGTTAACTTTTCTATTTCGAGTTCTACGGTGTTCGACCTTATCAAGTTGGGATCACGTGTATTTTTTCTTAAATTTCTGTTATGCTGACCATGACTTTTTGATGGAGAGAGTAATTAATGACTCTGATGCAAAAGATAAGGAAGAGGAGTAGGCAACCACGTTCATGGAGGCAGAGAAACTTACCAAAGGATTTAACACAAGATCTGAACAAGTTCAAACTTTTGGGTATAAATATTTAGTTATGACTCTTCTGCTATTATCTTCACACACATTTATCCAACCTGCTATATATCCAAGTCAAAGCTATCTCTCTTTCGTTCCTTTTTCAATGGTGTACTAAACACCCCACACCCTCTATATAAAAAATTGAATTCAAATTTATAAATTTTATATTAATTAGCTATTTTTCTCAAAATTGTAGATTTTATTATACTTTATTTATCTTTTATTATATATATATTTAGTTAATTTAGATTTTACCTTTTCTCATTTTATTAAATTCTGATGCCCACGTTTCTGATATTAGTTGACATACGGTTATTTGATCATGGCATACAGTGTCCTTTGTAATGGTTAAACACTTTGTATCTTGTTTCTGATTTGGTACGTGGGTGTATATAGTACACGTACACGTACGTATGCATACATATAGGAATAGGGAATGGTATTTTTCAATTCACCTTGGACTTGGTTTTCACGAGTGTTGCTTACCGACACTTGTTGTCTAAGTGAATAAAAATTATGTTAAAACATTGATGTTTTGCAGTATTAATTTACGTTAAAAGTATCTTACAGTTAAATTCTAAAGAAAAACATTGAAAAAGAGAAAGAAAAGAGTGACCTGTAACAATAGCTGTGAGACCAGTGCCATCGATTCCGTGAGTAACATCCTCGGCAGTGGAAGATGATGAAAATCCAGAACCTCCTTTTCTGCTAAATGGCCACATTCTCTGATTCTCTCTCTCAACTCGACTCTTCTCTCTCTCAGTTTAGACTTTGCAAGTTATCAAGGATGGTATCAGGTGCTCACAATATATATGAGTTAATAACATGGTACAATATTTTTTAATAAAAAGTTTTATATTAAGAAAATATACGTTTCTTATAAGATCAGAGAAGTTAGTTACACTACAAGAATTTTTTTTATTTTGCTACTAATTTTAGCTACCATTTAAATTAGTAGGTAAATCCTAGCTAATTAACTATTAATTAACTAAAAAATTATTTTTTTTAGTTAAATTGAAGTTATATTCATTTATACTTCTTATTACTACAAATTAGCTAGGAAATAACTACAAATTTTAAAAATTTTACTACAAATTAACTAAGATTATTTTCCTAGTTAATTTGCTACTTATTTCATGCTACCATTCAATATTGTAGTAATTTTGTAGCTAAATATTTTTACTAGAAATTAACTACAAAATAACTATTAATTTTAAAATTAGTCACAAAATTATTTTGTAGCAAATTTTAAATTTTCTAATAATGTTAATCTCGGTGAGAATTTATGATAACATTTATATATCATTTATTAATAAAAAAATCTGAAAATTAAATTTAAATTATAATTAATGAGAAAAGAAGATTCGATTAGATGTGTATTTCTGTTTGCGTCATATTACTACTAAAAAATTTAAAAATTGCTACAAAATAATTTTGTGGCTAATTTTAAAAATAATAGTTATTTTGTAGCTAATTTCTAGTAAAAATAATTAACTACAAAATTACTACAATATTGAACGGTAGCATGAAATAAGTAGCAAATTAACTAGGAAAATAATTTTAGTTAATTTGTAGTAAATTTTTTAAAATTTGTAGTTATTTCCTAGCTAATTTGTAGTAATAAGAAGTAAAAATGAATATAACTTCAATTTAGCTAGAAAAAATAAATTTCTAGTTAATTAATAGTTAATTACCTAAGATTTAACTACTAATTTAAATGGTTGCTAAAATTAGTAACAACATAAAAAAATTCTTGTAGTGTATGATACATAAATAGTAAGTGTTTGAGAGTTTATGGTTACATATATGTTCATTTAAGCTCCATGAGCTGTCAGGTTCATATGGAAATGAGTCTAATAACAACCCTACCTACCATTGTCATTTAACATTTCCTAGCTCAGTAAGTTTTAATTTTCTGTTTGAGAATTTCTAATATTCTTTTTTCTTGATGTACTTTGCTTCATCGGATGAAATTCATTTGAATTTTATAAAATATGTAGGAGTTATTAATTTCTATATATTCAGTGATCGGAATTAGATTTAGTAATTCAGGTAACATGGTTAATTAATGTTTAAACTTTTGTTAAAAAAAATATTTACATTTAGTATCTGATCATACATTGAATAAGATTGTTTTCAAAGGAAAATACACCCTTAAAAATGCATTACTAGGGTTTTTATTCTTTTATTTTTAATAAATTTTCTTAGTTGGAAGTTTAATTAATACATGATTAAGTACTTGAGATAGGAACTTAAATAATAAAAAAAAGGTTATGTAATATATTAAAATTTAAAAATTATTTTTATTGAAAATACTTTATTTAAAACATTAAATATTTTGATTAATATCGTAAAGACGCTTATTATAGAACTTCTTTTAAATTAATACAAAAAATATTAGCTTTTTAAAAAATATATATAAAATTAACCATTAGCAGGAGGACGGAAATTTCTGAGGTTCCTATAACACTGTCATACAAATTAATGATTTCTCTCATAAAATAAAATAAAATTAATGTGATGGATTTTTTATTTTTCGATTCTATGTCCCAGTAATTAATGGTGATAAACTGAATGCCGTCTACCTGTAATTAATTTTACTTATTACCCCTCTTGATAATATTAATTTTCTGCAAATGTCAAATTTAATATCACATGACTAATAATAAATCTTTTGTACCAAACTTATTATCACAGTTTATGACTAAAACTCCTCTATACTACTTTATAAAAAGTACACGCCTCGCAATATCTAACTAGCTTTAGCTGTCTGTTAATGGTCTTTAATTTTTGAACTATCCTAGTAGCTTCATGTCCTTTTCAATATTTTCAAAAATAACAACTTTATTTCTTAAAAATATCAAAATAAAACATTAATTATCTACTCATACTATTTTTTATCTTTTTTGTTTTATTTTCAAAAAAAAATTAACTAACAAAGGTTAATCTAATTAATAAGAATTGAACTCATATTTTTTAAGTTTGAATTTTATCATCAATCTGAAAATTTTATTAGTGAATAATTTGTAATTACATTTGTAAACATTCATTGAATCTTAAAGTCTATCTTAATCTGAGGAGTTTTAGGAGCATGGACCATCAATCCTCGATTATTGTTTCTCAACGACATTTTGTGGTTTGGCTATTGCAAGACTCTTTCTTCGATTCTATATATCTTTTCCTTCTCCCTCTATGTTATGCCTTCTCCCTCACCTCAAAGTTTCCTTATTAGGTCGTATCAGCTATTCAAGGTTTTATGAATTTTAAAGATGTTAATTTTCTTTTATAAATTTAATATATTATTTTTTAACATTTTTATAAAATATTTACTCTTGTAGTTGAGGTGAATCTTGAATCATCAGAGAGAAGTTCAAGAAAATGTGGGTCACCTAGAAGTCAGTTCCTGAAAAGTTTGAGACATGTGATTTAGTTTAATTTGTTGTACACAAGTATGTATATTATTCTACTAATTCATTCTTATATCTTAATTTTTTTAATTTATCGTTAGGCACAAATTTTACTTTTTTGTTGTTATGAATTTGGACACACTTGTTTATTAGTAGGTTGTTGCTGGAAAACTAAGCTTAGAGACCAAATTTTATGAAGTTTAATGATGGTACATAATTTCTTGTGGACAACCGATTGAGGCTTATATTGATTTTGTAGTGAATCATGTTCTCCTCAAACATGTTACAACACTTGCAAATCCATCTACTTTTTGTGCTACCACATCCTCCGTTGCTGCCAACCATGCCAAGGACCAATCATTTGACACCTTGTCATCATTATTTTTTTTATTTTTATTTTTATTATTCATTTGCAGTTGTTCTACACCGCTACTGTTTCATTTCTGTTTGTGCTTAAAAGATAAAAAAAATAATATAGAAGTCATAATAATTTCATGTGTCTACTTAAGGTAAACTGTCTTAAAACGGATATTGTAAGGTGTTAACTCCTTCCTTATGCATAATAGATTATCGAATCTGAAATCTATTTTTTCTAGACCAGTTTTATCCCATCTTAAATTTTTTGGTGTTTTTCTTAAAGACATTGGTAGCAACTTCCGATTTCGCATTCTTTCCCGAAAGGAACTCAGATTCTAAAATTTTAAGTTTTCTCTATCATCGTCGTAGTTACCGTTACAACACATTTAAATTAGTGATTGTGTTTAAATTATTTTTTAATGCAACAACATTTATCATATATTTTTTTTAATTTTTTTAAATAGAATAAAGCTACTGATAGAATTTTTCATTACTAGTTGGGTAGTTATGATACTCATTTAACAATTGAATTAGCGATAGGGTTTATATTATATTTTTAAAATACAATAATATTCAGCGACCAAATTAGAAACCGTATATATTAGTCACTAATATAATTTCCCAATGAGAAAGTACAAGAATATTAGTGGCAATGTGTTATTAATTAGCAGCAGAAGATAGCTATTGCTACTAAGGACCGATATATAAATTTAGTCTCTAAACGCATACGTCATGCACTATTTATTATGGTTACCTTGTGGTGGCTTCTAATTTAGTCGTTAGTGTATTTATTGACCAAAATTTTTAGTTGCTAAATAGTATTGTGCATATATAATGAATTTAGTTAGAGTTTTTTTTTTCTTGTACATTGTTGCGCATTAAGTACCTTGAGAATGCACTAAATTGTTTTTGCTACACCTCGTAGGATCTCTTTTAAGCTTGAAGAAATTTATGAAAAAAAATACTTGCAAATGTGAGTTTGAATAGGCTTCTACTAGAATGCTTGGGAAGTGAAGTGAGGTTCAACTTCTATAAGATTTGTTTTGTTATTGTAGTAGTTTAGAATTAGATATGTAAACTTGAATTGTAAGGTGAATTTTGATATGTCTTTTGTATTCTTTATGGATTGAGTTGTGAAAACTTTTTAACAATGCTTCTTTTCAAAAGCTTTTTATTTTATATTCCTCGTGTACTGCCTTAAAAACAATTTTCTTTGTTTTTATTTAACAAAGTTTTGAAGAGAATTCGTTGCCAAAAATAATATGAGATTTTTGAAAATACAATCTAATATTCTTTTTGTCCTATGAAATATATATAACTAATAACTTAGAATATGAAATTTAAAAGAGAACAACATTTTTTAGTTATCATTGTACACAGAAACATTTTAATCTTCCAAAATTTGCATGTACGTAAATATGTAATTATTGACCTTAATTTAGCCCTTTGTGAATAAAAAAGATGTAATTATCATTTCTCAGAAAAGGTATCTTCAATTCTTGCAGTAATATATAAGTACAAATAATTTGTATAAATTCCACACCTATACTCAACACACTAAAATGCAAGCTTGAACGATATGACTATCTTAAAAATAATAACAACATATAGATTAACTATCATTATATATCATTGACATTTTTATTGACTAAAAAATATTCCATCTGCATTGACAACTGCCACGATGATTTTACTCAGTCAAATTTATGCTATAATCCCATAGTTTCTTGGCCAAATCCATGTCCTTTCCCAATGAGTAAGCTTCTGCGAGATTATTATCTACAAAATACTTGCCACTGATGCCACTCACTTGTGGGTGCAATGCCACATAGCATGTTGTTGATGCACCCTGTAGACAGGGTACAAGGTGGTGAATATGGAAGACAAAGAGAATCACATGAATGTGAGATTTTTTTAAATCCCATTACCATTAAATAACAAAAGGAATGCTGGATGATATCTATATGAAATTAAATTAAATGTATTTTATTTTTTTAATATATGACTTTTTTAGTCTCTATCATTTTTGTTGTTTTTAATTTCTAGAAGTTACATAATAATTATGTGTTTTTAGTAACTAATAAGAGATTAAATTTACATTTTTTGTTAAATATAAAGATTATAAATAAATAAATCATTATAGAAATTAAAAAAAAGTAAAAATGTCATTTTTAAGGAGAAAAATGTATTTAAACTTATATGTATTCATGGATTACAGTAGTTGAACTTACTTGTTGCACATTTTTCACAACAAGTCCGAACATCTTCTTAAGTAGAGATGGCCCAACCATATTGATTATTCCTGCATGAATCATATAAAGATATTTCCATAAAATTCAGCAGTATATTATCTACATGGAAAAGTAATTGAACAAAAAACTACTTGTGAAAAAAATTGACAAATGGTCATTGGTGTTACAATTAAGTAATATAAATTACAAAAGCTGACTCTAGGTGATAATGTGAAATTGTGTTTGCAAGATGCTTGAAGGAATAATCCTATTTACTAATTCTAAATTTATTATTTAGAACAAAAAATCTATTTAACACAACTATTGTTCTTTTTTTTTAAAACAATATATTCTTGTACAAAATATAGGATTATAACACCTAAACTTATATGTTGAGCAATTAAAGCTCATTGGTTGTAAATCCATTAAAACTTTTGAAAGACAATTTAAGACAGAGGGTTATGTAATAATTTAATTATTTAGTATCATAAATCTTATTATTTGTATAATTTCCCAATATACCATAAATTTAAACAAATGTGATAGTTACCATTCAACAAGCGATTGTTAATGTAAATATTGGTGAAAGTGACTCCCGGGTGAAGAGAATTAACAATAATGTCTACTCCATCTTCCTGTCAAGTTACAATAACAAACGAGCGATTTTATTATATATATCACAAACAACTAATGAGGACAAAAATAAACTAAAGGACCATTTTTTTTTCCTCATAAACATATATAAGAGAAGGAAGGTAACCAAAATAAATAGAGAAAAGAATGAGAAACTAAATAGTCATTTGGTTTGAGAAAGTTTTTTTTTTTATTTTCAATTAAAAATTCACTTTATTTCGACTTTACTTCCTCTATTCAAAAGTTTATATAAGAAACAAAGAGAATAACTTTTAATTGTTATTTGTTTTATTTTTTGTTTTTAATGTTTCTTAAACAAGTTTTTAAAAATAAGGACCAATAGCATTTTTGTAATGAAAAATAAAAATAGAAAATATTTTCTTAAATCGATTGACCTCTTAAAAAAATAAAAATTGTATACTAGTTTTCTTAATTAAATAGTGAAAGCCTAATAGACAAAGAAAAGAAAATATGCAAGATCGGGGATATTAATTTCTTAGTAATTAATTAGTCGAAGGATTAGAGAAATCAACAGGAGACAAGAATGTTTACTTATAGTGTGGTTATCAATAACCACCCACAATATTGCATTATGGTAAAATAATTAATAACTAACTTTTAACATCAAAATAATGTATTACTCATTGTGGACAACCTTGAGACGTCGTGCAAGTTCATTGGCATGTAATATGTTAGCAAGTTTTGATTGCCCATATGCAAGCCATGCGTTGTAACTGTACACAAAGAAACAAATGAATTATACAAAACACTTATCCTTTGCACACATACTACAGTTCTCGTGTCTCGATCTGTATACTTAAATCTAAATTTTAGAAATAAAATAAAGATACTTTAAAAAAAGGTAACCATCACAGGATGAGATCTTTTGTGCCAACTCATCAATAGAATTAAAGTAAAAAGGACTAAAGTGAAAGCATAATAGAGCTCATGAATAATATGAGACGTAGAAACTTGCAAGTTCTTGATCTTCTAAGTCTTATATACATTTTCTGTGATATAATAAAGAGTCTCTTCATTTCTATCGATGAAATATGAAAAAATAAAATTGTTTATATAATTTGAAGATCATAATTATTTTGTAAAAGTATATAGTCTTTTATGAAAAGTGATGAATTTTGAACTTACAAAAATATAATGGCCAATTATACATATTTTGACATGACATAAGACAATTTTTTTTTAAAACTTAGGAATATGTTTGTTCTATTTTTTTATATAGTTATGTAATTTTTATCATTAGGAACTTTAATCGTAGGCTATTAGTTGTTAATTTGTTTTTGTTTAATTTATGTATGAAATAAAGGAGCTTTGGAAGTCCTTGTTCAATCATAACAATATATATGCTTTCGTCAAGTGAATCTTGGGGTCTCGCTTAGTAAGTTGATAATCAAAAAAAGGTCTTCTGTGTTTACTTCCTTGCTTAGCAAATATAGTTGTTAAGCGAAAAAGGCAATTGAGAGTCCAATTTACACTTGCTCAATAAATAGTAGTTTGCTTAATGAGTCCAAGCTACAGAGAACATGTTTCATATCTGTCGCTTAGAGAGAAGGTCTCACTTAGTGCATGAACCCCTACGGACATATATTTGAGTGGTTTCATTAAGTGAGAGTATAGTCTCGTTGAGCGAAAATATAACTTAACACTTCATGCACATCATACAAAAGGAAATTTTTGGGGGTGTATGTGACTTCTTAACCTAATCATTGAAGGGACCTACTTTAGACATGGATATGGCTAAGCTGCCCTGTAATGACTTCTACTTCTTCCTTCTTTTTTTTTCATTTTTTCATGAAATTTTAGTCTATATATGTCAATGAATAGCTAAATTTCTCATTGTTAAGGTTAGATATAACCAAACCAAACTCTCATGTATTTATTTTAAGTATATATTCGATTTATATATTTCAATATTAGTGTTTTACTTCTTTGCTTAATGCTTGTTGCGAGTTGATCTCCATAACTTGTTATTTGAGTGGATTGTGATTGAAAATTACTTTCTAATCTTTTAACCGAAGTAAAACACCTAATAAACTTTATATATAAGAATCAAATTTAGTTTATTAATCATCTTACAATCTTTTTTTAAAAGAGAAATTTTCTGAAATCTAACCTCAATGTATCTCATCATATTTATCAAAAACATTTTTGACTACTAAATATTTGTTAAAAATCCAAAAATAATTTTCAGTTTTAATTTATCTTTAGTCATTTTTTTCAGATTATGTTCACGGCCATTGAAACTTATTTTATCAAATCATTATTCAATTTGATAGACTATTTAATAAAATGTGTTTTATGTTTTTACTGTGCAAGTCTTTTTCGAGAATAATATTCTACTCTTAGATAATATGGAATATTGGATGTTAAAATAAGAAACTATTCTTAAGAAGTGAATTTGAACTTAATTCAACATTATATAACCAAATAATAGGGCGACTAAATAATAAGACGAGAATTGTTCTCTATTTATATATATTATGTATGTTGTAGCACCCCAGTTTTTATTCTATTTTATTATTGGTTGTAAATATTGTATTTCACTAATTGTTATTAATACGTTATTTAATTGTTTTATAATTAAATAAATAATATTTTAAGAAAAATATATATAAGGTTTTAATTAATTGAATTAAGAAAATAGACTATTTAAATTATATAGTAAATGCTTTAATCCCACATCGAATAACATAAACTCATGCATCAAGAAATATGATCCCATGTACTGTCTCCTTCTCATATATAAGGAGTTGGATACTAAGCAAAGAGAGAGTCTCCAAAAAACTTGGGATTGATGAAAGCATTGAACCTAGATAGTTTAAATCATTCTCATCACTTAGGATTTCCTCAAGAGAGGTGGGATCTTGGTTTGGGTTTTACTTGGGCTTTCAATAGAAGCTAACTTATCAATGAACATAACTCTTTTGGTATTAATAGTTTATCAGTCTAGCCCATTTTGGAGTTATATAAAGGAGCAAGGAAGTAGAAAGACCTTTATTACTGAGTTAGTTTTCCTAAACACCTAACTTTAAGCGTATAGAGTAAAGGAAGGAAAAACTCTAGAGGAAACTCTAAAGAACAAGAAGAATGACCCTAAGAAACATGTTCTCTACATCTATGCTTTTCTAAGTAAGGGAAGAGTGAGAAATCTCGCTCAGGAGTATGGGTATGATTGTTGGTAAAGGAATTAGCTTTAAGCCTCGCTTAGTGTTTGTGTTTGATTATCTCTATTAACCAACAAAGTGTTTAATCATTTTTTTTACTTACTGTTTCTATTTGAAATGCTTGTGTTTGACTTCCTCTATGATTGACAGAGTATTTGCTTATTTGTTGTGGTGTCTCGTCCTTGTTATTTTGTTGTTTAAGGCGAATGCATGTTATTTTTTTTGTCTATGATAAATTGATAGAGTACAAGACTTTTAACTTTGTGGTCATAAATTAAGGATTTTCTCTAAACCCCCAAAGTTGTGTGTCATGAGTTATTTGAAAGGGAGATTGAACTCCCTAGATCAAGACTCTTCCTTCTTGTTAAGGGTATAGATAATTATATAGTTGATTTTGTCAACTATCTATTCTTGGTGTTCTCCGAAGAGGGTTGAGCTCTCTAAGATTATAGTTTCTTGTTTATTAAAGATTATAGTCTCTTGTCTAGTAAATAATATGTTTTCTTGTTTACAATATTTGTTTGTTGAATTAATTGTGTGCAATTGGTGTATGTATGCATAACGTAGAAAAATCATAGGTTCCTTTTAGATTTGAAATTCTAGGCTAATTTGATAACAAGCTGTTGAGCACGACCATGCTCAGGAAGAACAGTGTGTGCAGGATATGCTCACCTATGTAGAATCCATGCACACTCGTGTAGACTATGCATGTCCATGCAAAGTCATGTTGATTATGCACGTTTGTGTTGATAGGAGCACGTTCATGCTGCCCTATCTATGTTATATGAGTTTTTAGTGTTCCAATTGAAATTACTAATTTGTTAACTTATATGTTTGTGCAAAATATACTGTTGTTATGATTGTTAAAATTGCATGAGAATGACGATATATGATATAAAAAGGACTAATGAGTAGTAAGGGTAAATGAGAATGGTGACCTAGTTTATGAGAGATAAGAATGATCTCAAAGGACATTTATCTAGTGAGTGGCCTAGCATGTGAAAAGTCAAAATGGTACTCACTAATTTGTGATGAATTGAGAGATGAGGTACCAAGGCCCAAAGGAGCGAGAATGGTCCTTAATGGCCCAATGTTGAAAAATGATCAATGATGGGTCGTGGATGAGGTACTTATTAGCCCAATTCATGAAAACAAAAATAATAAATTAATTAAACCACATCATACATCATTTAATAAAATAGGTGTGTAAGAAATGTAGACGCGAATTCGAGTAGTAAGGTCACTAGACCTCATGAGGGCTACTTGGTACGAAAGAGTTTTAATGGTTGTGACTGATCCTATGTGTAAAACCTGACGATGCAAGCTGAATAGTACCTAACATGCTACCAAAGGGATATCACGGCTAGAATGGTATGACTAACCGCAGAGGCTGAGATTAGCAAAGTTGCACCTAGCTTACTTCCTATATTATAATTGGTAGCATATGACATACAGAGTACTATCAAGAGTGCATTGTCACCAATGTGCATACTTTCTTGTCACTGTTTGCTAATTGTGATTATTTATTGTTTGCTAATTATGAGTGTGTATGTTCTACTTATTTTCTATATCTTGGAGTTAATGGTGTGAGTGTGTGTTATTTATGGTGTGTTCATACCATGAACTTGAGTTAAGTACAATTATCACTCCCTTCTTTTCTTTTCGGATTTAAGTTATTATAGAACATGTGATATTAGGGCGCTTTTGTAATTACTTTACAATTAGATAGTTTGTTTACTCCTTTTGACATTAGAATTGACCGTTGGAGTGCTAATAAGGATGCATGTTTATTTTCAATTATCGTAATATGTTTTCAGATTTAAATTGTTTTAAGTTTATTTTATTAGTATTTATTAGTGTTAAAGATTTATGTTTTCAAATTTAAAATGTTCTAAGTTTATTTTATTAGTATTTATTAGTATTGAGGGTAGAGGGTGTCACACAGGTCATCTCACAAGTTGATGTGAGATTTCCAACACTCTCAACTAGACATATCGAGAATTAAGTTTTCAAGTTTATATATCTATGGGTAATCCAACAGCAGTTCGACAATAGGTGGCTTGATAAACCCAAAAATAATGACTATGATAAAATTTAATATCATCTTAAAAATTGGATTTGGTTGTTTGGGCTAATGTAACTCTATAAAATCGGTATATCAAATGAGGACTGCCCTCATTTTATTTTCAGTATTTAGGTTATTTCATTAGTCAATGTGAAATCCCTAATTCCTATAAATATATAACTCATTTTATAATAAGTTTATATTCTTTTATTAAGCATAATAGCTTTTAAAAAAATATATTTATTGAATAAGGTTATAACTACAACTTTTTTGTAATTCATTTTTCTTTATATCTCCCTGTATTACATCAAGTCATTTTATTTTATGTCTTTCTTTTCTTTTCTTTTCTTTTCTTTATCTTTATCTTTATTGTAAAATATGTTGTGAAATCAGCTGTATGAATAACATTATTTGCAATATTTTGACCCATCATTAAAAAAATAGAAATAAGGTTTGTAGTATCTACATTAGAAACCTATATCAAGTGAGATATTTAGTCCTAAAAATATATCCTTACAAAATCACTAGAAAACAAGTCATGCTTTATAAATAACTTATAATGCACAATTAATTATATACATAGGCTCATACATTAAATAAATATCTAACACATTATATATACTTTATATCCAAGTGCATTTATTTAAACCATTGTTTTCTGACACTTAATTTGACTCATTGTAGCTAAGAGTGATAGATTCTTTCCTACACATTAACGTTAGTAACACCTAACGCTGCATATAATCATGTAAAAATAAATATCCCAAACCAAAGATTGGCAATATTACTTTTCATAGAACAAATACTACAGTTAAATAGTCAGTAATAAAATTGAAGTCTCTAGCATAATTGTTCTTCGATTGATAAATTCCTAGAAGCTAGAGTAAGGCTCAATAAACCATTTCTTTTCATGATAAAGAAATTGCTAGCATGATTTTTATCATCATAGATTTGATTTGGGCTACTTCTTACCTCGATTGATCGTTAATTTTTTTAAAAAGGATTCTTTCATCATATGTTGATCCATGAGCAACTGAAGAGACATTAACTATTCTTCCTTGTTTTTTACTTTCTTGTGTTGTTTTCTTCATGGTACACAACAACAAATTTGTTAAAAGAAAATGACCTGCAAAATTATGTAGGATAAAAATCATAGGGTTAAGATTATTTTGACATTTTTTCAACCTACTTTTATAGAAATAATAGAAGAAATACTTGACATTTTACAACAAATAGTAACTGTAAACTACTAGTCACAAATTTCATGTAACAATTATTTATAACAGGCACACTCACCATCCAAGACATGCACATGCTAATTTTCATGCGCACACATATAAACAAAGATAAAAAAGACTTCTCCCATATTCACAGGTGTACCACCCACCCTATACACATTCATGTGCATGTATGTACACTCACACATGTTACATGTGTGTACTGGTGTATAAGACACATACATGCACGTATGTACACACGTGTCATAAACCATCCACACGCAAGACCTACTCATAAAAACGTTCATGTTATGGAAATTAGATAGTTTACTTACCTACGTAATTTATGGCAAATTGAAGCTCAATATTATCTTTGGATAGTGTGAAAGGGGTTCCAAAGATCCCTGCATTGTTTCTTTGAATGACAATAAATAAATAAATTAGAAAGCATTACTATTGGATTGTTTCTATCAGAAATAAGATGTACGTGTTTGCGTAAAGAAAAATTGAGAGAGAAATAGGGACAACTATCAAGCACAAAAAAAATCTGAAAATATAGCTGATGTACTATTCTTACATCAAAATATTCAATGGAAGACCAGAAGAATTGAACTTTGATGCAAAATTCCGAACGGAAGCCATTGAACTAAGATCTAATTCCATGACATCAACTTTAGCTGTGGGAATCTCCTTAAGTATTGCTTCCTTGACATTTTCTGCACCAATCATATCTATCACTCCCATAATCACATGGACACCACGCAAAGCAAGAACACGAGCAGTCTCAGCACCAATACCACTGGATGCCCCTGTTGTTAGATTGTCCCAAAGCAATCAAATATACAACTAAAAAAAGCAAGTATTTAAGAAGATAATGAAAAATTTTATGGAATTTCCTATTTGTTTAAAACTGTGTAAGTATTATGATAAAGTATAAGTATTTTCTTTAGAGTTTGTAAACTTTTAGAATTAAAATAAATTAAGTATATTTAAGATTATGTTTGATAATGGACCGGGTTATATCAGGTTAAGTGAAAGGTTAAATTTCAATCAATTAAATTTAATTGAATTGAGTTTGTAAACTTTTAGAATTAAAATAAATTAAGTATATTTAAGGTTATGTTTGATAATGGACCGGGTTATATCAGGTTAAGTGAAAGGTTAAATTTCAATCAATTAAATTTAATTGAATTGAGTTGCATTATGTTCGTAACACAAAATTCAAGCTTAACCCAAATATACTCATTACAGTGAAGTTATATTGGGTTAAATTATCGTGTTTGTGTGTGCGAATGAAAAACTATAAAAAATAAAAATCTTATATTATAAATATATTTATACTTTTTTTATTTTTCTAAGTATTTATAAGAAAAAACAAAAAAGAAAAGAACATTAGTTCATTAGTGTTATGAGCAGTTAATTTGTTAGAAATATTAGGCAGTTGTCCTTTTTAGAGATATTTGTTAATTCTGTTAATTCTAAATTCTAACAAGTTTTATAAATAGAGTATCTACACACTCTCCATGTATCTTTTTTATTCATTTAATATTAATGATATTCTTTTTAAGAAAATTTATCAAGTTGGAATAACGTGTTTCTCTTAAGTATCTGATATGGTACCAAACTTCTCCCATAGAGAGAGTGATGATTTTGCCGCGGAACATGATGAAGAGGAGAAGGCAACCATATGCACAGAGGCAAAAAAAAAGTGAGCAAGTTGTGGGTATGAAAAGTGGTACTACATAAGGGATGAACATGGGTTTCTCTGTGGCATCGAGTTTGAGATCTTGTTTAAAAGATCTATGCTGAGTATCTCTTACCAACCTAATGTTGTTATTATATATTTTTAGTCAATTTAGATTTTACCTTTTCTCATTTTATTAAATTCTGATGCCCACGGTTATTTGATCATGGCTACCGTGTCCTTTGTAATGGTTAAAAAATTTGTATCTTGTTTCTGATTTGGTGTGTGTAGTACACGTACGGATGTAGGGAAGGGGATGTTATTTTTCATATCAGCTTGTACTTGGTTTTCACATGAGTGTTGCTTAGTGGTACTTCTTGTGTACGTGAGTAAATCTCAACATTATTAATAAGGTTGATTTTGCTTATTTAAAAACAAAAAAAACCTCTTTTATCAATGTTTTGGCATTTAAATAAGAATAGTTTCTATTTAAAGAGTGTTCGGCTATTTGAGTCAAATGATCATTATCTAGAAGTTTATTCTAGGTTTATTAACGAGTGCCCTATAAGAGGTATATTCTTGATCAATTTCTTTTTCTTTCCTATCAACCTGTTAACTATTCAGTCTAGCTTGAATGTAAAAACAAATAAGTAAATAAAAGCAAACATAAATTTCAATGCTAAATACATAGGGTGTGTTCAGATTAATTGTGAAAAATAAATTATTTGAATAATCAACTGTATATAGCTATTTTGATAATCCATTATGATAGAATTTGCTTTTGTTTGGGCGTATCTGCCAAAAAATTATTTCAAAATAATTATTTTTGTTTGAATGTTGAAAAAAAAAACTTTTTACGTATTAAATTATGAAAACGAACATGATATTATTTATTCATATAAGTAATATTTATGTTTTTTAAATGTAGTGTTTTATATCTCTCATAATTTTTTCCATTATAAAAAATTGAATAAATTTTTTATATTTTTTCTTTACTATGCAATCATGTCAAAATGATATGTGGTACCATGTCTCCCATTAATTTCGGGGCAACGTACGGGTTCACAAATAGGATATGATAATAGAATACACCTCTCATTTTAATCTCTAAAATTATAAGTGTGAGATATTTAGTCTCTAAGATTATAAGCGTGAATAACCTTTTACATAGTCAGGAATTAAAGCAAAAAAATTGTAAATTTATGATTTAAAGTTATTAATATTTATATCAAATACTAAAATAGGAGTTTGCCTGGTGATAATATGTACGCAACATATTTGGGACAATATAACAACAGAAGAGATTTTAAAAAAGATTTTTTTTTTTTACTACTAATTTTAACTATAATTTAAATTAGTAGCTAAATCTTAATTAATTAACTATTAATTAATTAAAATATTATTTTTAACTAAATTTAAGTTATATTCATTTATATTTCTTATTACTACACACTAGTTAGAAAATAACTACAAATTTTAAAAACTTACTACAAATTAACTAAGATTATATTTTTAACTAATTTGTTACTTATTTCATGCTACCATTAATATTATAGTAATTTTGTAGCTAATTATTTTACTAGAAATTAGTTATAAAATAACTATTGATTTTAAAATTAGTCAAAAATTATTTGATAGTAAATTTTAAATTTTATAATTAGATGAGAGAAAACAAAACTAATTTAAAGGAAAAAAATAAAAATTAAATATCAGAGAAGTTTTGAACAAAAAACTTTTAAATTTTATTTCTTAAATTCAAAATTTCTCCCTTTTTTTTATAAATTTTCTTTAACCAAATAATAAAAATTTAAAATTTTTCTTTCTTCTCAATTATTTTTTCACATGTATTAGCATGTGAAATGCACAAAATAAATATCTGTTCATGCAACTAATATTTATAATAAATAAATATTTTAAAATATATAAACTCTATTTAATTAAATTTATAATATATAAATCTTTTTGAATAATTTATAATAAAAAATATATATTGTGACACAAGATATTTTAATTATTAATATTTTTTTAAAAGTATTAAATTTTAATATAAAAATAAAATAAATATAATAGATTGAGAAATATAAAATTAAAATTAAAATTTAAAATATTCTCACTATAAAATAAAAATATTTTCGTTAAATAATAATTTCTAAAAATACTCGTCCAAAAATAGTTATTAATTGAAGATGGGTTATATAAAATTTTGATAATATACAGTTCAACTCTCAACTCGTGATATGCACTTCCAACAACTTTTTCCTCCACAAAGCAACATTTTAAGTATTTTAGCAGTTTATCAGACACACCAACTAAATTTTAAAATGTCTCTGTTTCCTTTCCAAAAATAGTTAAGAATCTAACTATATATATTAATCATGACATTCAGAAAATGGTATTTGCTTTTAATGCAAGAGAGAAAGTTTCTTCTCTAAACAGAGAAAAACATTGAAAATGGAAAACACATGCCAGAGCGAAAGTTCTATAAATAAAACTGAAAAATCTATTTAACAAATAAAAAAATAACTAAAGAAACTCTAAAAAGAAAAATTATTAGTTTTCATATACTTTCATGTTAAAGATTTTTACATTATTAATTAGCTAAAACGATCTTAAATATAAATTTTAAAATAATATATACATAAATCAATCAATTCATCGTACATATGTACAGTATATATATATTTTTTTACGTTAGAAGTATGTTACAATTAAATTCAAAAGGAAAACATGGTAAAAGACAAAGAAAAAAGTAACCTGTAACAATTGCAGTGAGACCAGTCCCATCGATTCCTCGAGTAACATCCTCGGCAGTGGAAGAAGATGAAAACCCAGAAACTCCTTTTCTGCTTAATAGCCACATTTCTCTCTCAATTCAATTCTTCTCTCTCTCTATCAAGAATGGTATCAGTTGCTCATAATTGTGTGGGTGGGGTGCACATATTTATATTAGAGTTGATAATTTGGTATTTGTTTTTCGAAAATAAAAAATTTAAATAAAAAAGACAGATTTTTTTATAAGGTCAGCCAAGATTATATTTTTAACAAAAATTTATAGGAGAATTTATATATCGCTAATTAATAAAAAAATATTAAATTAGTCCTAAAAACAATAAAAATATTATTTTTAAGAAATCAGAAATAATTTTTTATTAAAAATTATGACAGTGCATTCTTTTATGGTTTTTAATTTGATTCATTTAAAATATATAAAAATAAAAAAATTGAAGAAAATCAGTCAAAATCCAAGTTAGTGATGATTAGATTGAAAAAAAAATCCAACTTAGATCTTTCTTTTCGATTAGATTTTTAATTGCTTTAGTATTTCATATGCTGATATGATAGGATTCTTTCGATTTAAATATTCCAAATTTTCTTGTTAATTAAGTGCTTCACGAATCTCATGGTGATTTAATAACATTGTTGACTTTGGGCTCTTGGATTTAAAGAATTAGAGTTTAATTAACTCCAATCTAAGAAACAATTTGATTTGTCCATGATTGATGAAACATCATGCATAGGTGGATCACATGGGTTCTGTTCTGGACATTGCATTGCTGTTTGATATTTTAAGAAATGAAGTTTTTATTTTTGAAAATATTGAAAACGACATGAAATTACAAGGGTAGTTGGTCATTAATGTTCTTTTAATTTTTCAACTGCCTTGTAACTTTATGTCCTTTTCAATATTTTCAAAAATAAAAATTTCATTTCTTAAAATATCAAAATAAAACAATTATTGACACGTTATTTTTTAATTTTTTTAAGAAAATGGTTATATTTTTATTGTATTAAATGATATACTTTTAATGTAGTATTTTTATTAGTATTACTCATTTACTCAACTAATATCTTTACCAAATAAAAAACTAACATTTTCATAAATAAGTGTATTTTTTTTAGAAAATAAATATCATATAATATATAAGTTAATTTAATGTAAAATAATAAATTTTATCTATATACAAAAATTTTATCATAGAATTTTATATATACTTCGAAGTAGTAACATAAGTATTTTAAGAAGTCATAAATCTCTAATGTTGGTTGTAACTAAAGCATCACCTAAAATATTAAAACTAAATAGAGTTTTCAAGGTCTTTGGATAGAATTTCTCTTTATAGAGAGAGATCTCTCATACAAAGGATCTTTATTTGGAAATGAATGCACCTTTAAGCCATCTACTCCTGTAAACACATGTCATGATCATCACAGACACACATGTAGACAAATACATATGCAAGGATAAGAACAAGTGAATAAAGATAAGTACAAAAGTATTTTTCATATATTTTAAGACAAAGCATAACTATTAAAACTAACTACATGTAACCAAATTACAGACAAGTCATTATCCGATAACAAACATGTATACACAATAAGTATGATCGTAAATTAGTCATGGAACATATGAAAACTCAATTACATGGAGATTTATGACAGTTTTAGCGACCAGTGTAGGCATGTCCCTTAACATGATATAACAATAATAATGGACTTCACGAATCCAAAAGGTAGCATGTGCTATAAACCATTAAGGACAATGCAAAACTCGATTTATGAAAATGATGTAGTGGTTTGTCAGAATAGACATATATAGGTAGTGACTTATCGTGACACAAAATTTGCAATGACCTTGGTCTATAATGCAATATTTGTCCATCTATCTATCTTTAAGGTTCATTTAATGCAGCGACGCCCTTTCTTCCTCCTTCAGAACACTTTGCATTAATTCTAGTGGCGATCAATCAGAGTGTGGTGCTAGGCGTGGTCATCTAAGGGTGAATCCTATCGTTCTTTTTGGCAGGGTAGTCGTCTTGTCGAGCATGTCTCCCTATGTTTTCACTCTTTGCTTCATGGCGTCTTGTTCCACGTAGGAGTCCTGCCTTTACCTCTTTAATGCTTTTTTATTCTTTTCATCTTTCCAGGAGCACATTCGTCTTGTCCCCCTCAGGTTCTGTTTTGTCCCCTGTTTCCAGGTTTTCCTGTGTTTGACTTTGCTCCTTGGTACAACTGTGGCCTTACTAGCTCTCCACGTCACTCTCCAGGTTATCGACGGATCCCACAATCACGTTTAGGTCATGTTCTAATTGTTTCTTTAATCCTGAGTCGGTCCAAGAATGACTTCGCTCATTTCCTAGGCTTTAGGAGCTTTAATATTGGGTTGGACTCGTGTGGTTATAAATCTTGGGCCAGCTTGCTCCTTTTATGGGCCCGACGGACCGAAAACAGGTCCAATAGTAACCAAATTACAGACAAGTCATTATCCGATAGCAAACATGTACACACAATAAGTATGATCATAAATTAGTCATGGAACATATGAAAACTCAATTACATGGAGATTTATGACAGTTTTAGCTACCAGTGTAGGCATGTCCCTTAACATGGTATAACAATAATAATGGACTTTACAGATCCAAAAGGTAGCATGTGCTATAAACCATTAAGGACAATGCAAAACTCGATCTATGAAAATGATGTAGTGGTTTGTCAGAATAGACATACATAGATAGTGAATTATCGCGACACAAAATTTGCAATGACCTTGGTCTATAATGCGATATTTGTCCATCTATCTATCTTTAAGGTTCATCGTCAACTACCCACCAATTTTTTCAACACTAGGTTGAGAGTCCTACTAAACAATCCTAACTTATTGTTAGTTGTAGATTCATGCACAAATACATATATCTATCATCATACACAACACAATCACTAAGTTCAACAGGTTTATCTACTTAGACTTCATCTTGCGGATATTTGACATAACAACTTTGTGTCCATCACCACACCATACCTTTTCACAAGGTACTAAGCAAAAATACTACCTTGACATCTAAGGCACAACTCTAAAACAATCTTAAAAGATTTTCCATCAACCAAACTTTTTATTTTTTACTTTTTTTTGCTATCCAACGTTTTTCGTTGCCTACAGAATAATGTATAGTATAAAGTTTTTTTTAATTATTTAATTAATTTAAATTGCATATTTTAATTATTTTCATCCTTAAATTAGAATTTCATTAATAAACAAAAGGAGGAAAAATTACTTTAATACCCTTATTTTTCTTAAAACTTACTAAACTTTTGAAATTTCAAAACAAATTATTTTAACTTGAAATTTTTATCATATGCTACTAATCTCACTATATGCTTATGTAAATTTTCTGAAAATTTTCTCAGTCATTAGATATAAAATTATAATTTTACCCTTATATTCATTTAATTTCTTAAACAAATGGGAAATGATCAATAGATATCAAAATTCCTTAATTATGGAATTCCATGTATAATTCAATTAAAATACCTTATTTTTAACTTAAAAATAATTCTCTTGAAGTAAAATGAACAATTTTCCCATTTTTAGTATTTTTTTCATTAAAAGAACTATTATTAACTATTTCTTTGTCAAAATTTGTAAAAATAATAAATAAATTTTAAATATTTATTTTTATTCAGAATTAACTTAAAAATAATATATTTATAATTAATAAAATATGAAATTACGAAATTACCCTCCAGAGAATTTATTTTTAATTTTTATGATAAAACTATCACCATTTTTCTTTCTTTCCCTATACTAATTTTATAATATTCATTTAAATTATCAAAAATTAATTTAATTATAGAACCAATTTTATTCATTCATAATGAGATAAAATAAGATTATTATGCCACTATTTAAAATTTTCCCATTATTTTAATTTAATTCAATTTTCATAGTCAACTTGTCTTAAACCTTAAAAATGCTTATTTTTTCTTCAAGTGCAGCCTACCACGAAATATAACGAGCCAAATGAGAGTAGAAGACAGTCAATGCTTCTTAAAAAAAAATTTCTCTGGATATTGGTAGAATTTTAAGTATTTAATGTCATAAAATTGATTTCTAACCAATTTTGGTCCCAGCTCAATTTTTCTACTCACAATAGCTTTTTGATCACGTAGATTTTGTCCAAAAATTTCACGGCGCTCAAATGACACCAAAATAAGTTATATATGTCTATCTTTCAACAAAATGCTTCCATCAACAAAAATAATTATTATTAACAATCATAAAAATAAAATAAAAATAAAAAATATAATATATTTTCATAAGTACCTTCACCACACATTAACATGATTTTTTCATGGTCCAACAATCAATAGAAAATAAACAACAAAAAAATCTATTCAAAGATTTACAATAAATAATAAAGGTATGTCTTTTTCATGACCTATATCGCTGACAAGTCAAGCAAATTCATATCATAAAATTTTTAACACATTATACTCATAAAAATAATATTTTTAATTTATAAAAATGACGAAGAATAGAAAGAGTTTTCCTTACCTATGGAGATGCTAGAGAAACTTTAGTCTCTTAAACAAGATCCATTTTATTTGGCTGCTTTCTTGCTTTCTCTAAATTACTTGGTAGTCTATTTCTTATATAGGAGAAGAAGATGATGCATGTTGTTCAATGTGGAACTCTTTCAAAAGATAAAAAAATGTGATACTTAAGCTTTTATCATAATTAAAATATCTACTTTCAATTTTATTTTCATCAATGTAGAAATTAATTTTGATTTTTGAGTCAGAATTACGGGTTGTAGATTTTTTTTTTATCAAACTTTATAACAATATTAGCAACACCTCACATGGACATCTCAAGATGACAAAAACAAACTCTTTTCTAAAATTTCTCTTCCATATATTCATTTTTTATTTTTTATTTACTTAGATAAAAATACTCACACCTCCCATCTATTATATTTTTCATTTTATATTTTTCACTTTTTATTTATATTTGTATTTTTTTTTACTTTTACACTTTATTTTCTTTTTAAAATTTCTCATTTTTATACTTTTTATTTAATGTTACAGACAAAATTGGGTTTCAGCCCTTAGTATACGAAATTTAAAAGAAAACGACATTTTTGAGTAATCAATGTACATTGAGAAACATTTTAACCTTTCAAAATTTGCAAGTAAATATATACGCGATCATTGACCTTTAGGCCCTTTGCGAATTAAAAAAAAAACGTAATTATCATTTTTCAGAAAGGTGTCTTCCAATTCTTGCATGCTTGAATAGTTATACACAATAGTCAGGGGATACACCTTTTTTTTAAATAGTTTTTTTTTTTATATATAAAATTCTCGTAAGCATTAGACAATAGGTTATATACCAACTGTTTAAAATAATCACAATTCACCATGTGTTAAGTTTATTAATTTTTATTATAAATATTTTTAAAATCATACCAATAATAATTTATAAGTGAATAATAATATAAAAGTGGTATACATTCCAATATTTCCAATGTCAATTATAATAATATTTAAGTACAAATAATTGGTATACATTCAACACCTATACTAAAAACACTAAATTGTAAGCTTGATCGACATGACTCTCTTCAAAAATAGTAACAACATATAGATTAACAATCATTATATCATTGACTCACATTCCATGTGTATTGACAATTGTCACGATGCTTTTACTTGGTCAAAGTTATGCTATAATCCCATAGTTTCTTCACCAAATCTATGTCCTTTCCATGTGAGTGTGCTTCCGCAAGATTATTATCTATAAAATACTTGCCACTGATTCCACTCACTTGTGGGGGTGCAATGCCACATAGCATGTTGTTGATGCTCCCTATAGTCAGGTTGTAGAAGGTGGTGAAGATGGAAGATCAAGAGAATTACATGTTAAAAAACGTGTATTTATTTTAACCTCCTTTGGAATTATATGTATTTTTATTCCCTTAATATATGATTTTTTTTATTTTAGTCATTATATTTTTTGTTTTTTTTTTATTTCATAGAAGTTACAACATATAATTATGTGCTTTTAGTTAACAAGATACTAAATTTACATTTTTTATTAAATGTAAAGATTATAAATAAATTATAGAAATAAAAAGTAAAAAATGTCATATTTTTAACGAGAAAAATATATTTAAACTTATCTGTATTCATGGATTATAGTTTAACTTAATTTGCACATTTTTCGTCACAAATGTCACTATCTTATCAACCAGAAATGGCCCAAGCATATTGACTATGCCTGCATAAATAATGTAAGGATAATGTCCTTAAATTTCAGCAAATGTCATTATCTACATGGAAAAGTAATTGAACAAATAACTACTTGCGAAAAAATAGATAAAATGATCATTGGTGTTACAATTAAGTGATATAAATTACAAAGGCTGAATCTGGGTGAACATGTGAAATTGTATTTGCAAGATGCTTGGAGGAATAATCCTATTTACTAAATTTGAATTTATTATTTAAATCAAACAATCTATTTAACACATTTATTCAACTTTCATTTTAAACAATTTATTCATGTACAAATTATACCATAGAAATCGAATACAGTATTAAATGGTTTATAACACTCATCCACCTTATTCAATTATCTGAATTATATCCACTAACAAATATAGGATTATATAACACTTAAAATTATATTATTATTATATTTATTACTTTTAGTAATATTTATTATAAAAATGTTACAAATATTTTTTTAATAACATTTTTTTTTATATATTTTTAATAATATTGATTAAATATAAAATGTTACTAATAACATTTTGTAACCTGATTTAGATACAATATTTTTTAAAATATTATAAAACTAACAGAAAATAATTTTTTTATGTATTTTTATAATATTTTTTAAATGTTACTAAAACTCATATATAATCTATTGTACGCTGAAGAATTAAAGCTTATTGCATTATAAATCTATTAAAACTTTTGAAAGACAATTCAAGGTTGAGGGCTATTTAGAATAATTTAATTATTTAGTATCATAAACCTCATTATTTATATAATTTCTCAATATACCATAAATTTACACAAATGTGATAATCACCGTTCAACGATTGTGAATGTAAATACCGGTAAAAGTGGCTCCGGTGAAGAGAATTAACAATAATGTCTACTCCATCTTCCTGCCAAGTTACAATGACAAAAAAGTTATTTTATATATATATATATAAATAAATAAATAAAAGTGAAGTTTTTTATATCAAAATTAAAAAGAATCTATGATTAAAACTAAAACTTAAAAACATTTTACAAAATTATCATTAACCATGGTGATGGAGATAAAAGTAATAGTGACAATAATGATTGTGGTGGCAACGAAATTGATAGTGGTTGTGGTAATGACGACAATAGTGGTGCCAATGATGGTAGCGATAACAGTGATAGTAAAAATAATAATAGTAGTGATAAAGGAGAAAGAGACAAATGATGATCTAATAAAAAATATTTAATTGAATTTTAATCTCAATCATAATTTTTTAATTATGATCTAATGACTATATATATATATATATATATATATATATATATATATATATATATATATATATATATATATATATATATATATGACTTTTTAAAAATCTTTCATGACATGTTTTCACCATCCATATATGATTTATGGTTTAAATTAATTTACTTCTTTAACTCTCTTGTATAAAATTAGTTCCCTCACAAACAACTTTTGAGAAAAAAATTAAAAGGGTAATTTTTTTTTATCATAAACATCTGATAAGGAAGATTACCAAAATAAATAGAGAAAGGAATGAAAAACTAAACAGAGCTCTGGTTTGAGAAAATATTTTTTATTTTTTATAATTAAAATATACCACTTTATTATTTCCTCTATTCAAAAGTTTATATAAGAAACAATGAAAATAACTTTTAATTATTATTTGTTTTCACACTTTCTTAATCAATTTTTTTTTAAATAAGGAACAAAATAAAATCAAGGTAATATTTTTAATAAAAATAGAAAACGTTATATTGAGTCAAATGACCTCTAAAAATTATATAAATTGTCTTAGATTGTGGTTGCTAGAAGTCGCAAGATTTATACTGCAAGAAGGAATACAAAGTTAAAACATTTCCACAAACTTGATCGTCGGCCACAAAACCTAGTCAAACCTATTACTTATAAAATAGGTAACTAGTAATCATAAAATTTTGCCAAATACTTGTTAACAATTATCTACTCATTAGATTGACAATTTCAATTAATAAAAGGATGTAAAATCACATTTATTTAATAATTAGTTCAGCTTGATATTTGAGTGGTTTATGCCTCTAATATTAGCTCAGCTTGTGCCATAACTATCCCTATTTGTAAAACAAAACACATACTTAATCCAAATAAACTTAATTAAATTGAAGTTATATTTAGTTGAATTATCGAGTTTGTCTGTGCATGTGTGATACATGTGAGTGAATAATTATAAAAATTAAAAATTCTATATTAAGTATTTATATTTATATTTATATTTTTATTGATATTAATAAAAAAAATATGGATTAAAAAAAAGAACATTAAGGTTATCTTGTTTATTAGTGCTATGAGTAGTCATTTGTTAGAAATATTAGTTTGTTAAAAATATTTTTTAACTCTAATAGAAAAAAGTATTTATACACTTTCATTATATTTTTTTATATAATCAATACCAATGATATGATGGGAAAAAAGCAATCAGGTACTAAAAAAATCAATAATGCACCACTAATGTGGTGATAACGCAATGAATATAAATTCTCTTAGCTTGAAAGAATTTATAAGGAGTAATCACAGATAAAAATGGTAGCAGCAGCAAAAAGAATCACGCAAGAGACACAAATTTTTAACCTAGAAAACTCCCTCAATGTGAGAATTAAAAACCACAAGTCATCTAGACCAAAGAAATCAATCCACTATAATCAAATAAGGATACATGAGTATTCAATCAAGAATATAATTCACACATACAACCAGCCAATACAAGTAAGCAATCAAAACTTACAAATGAAAAACAAAAAATAAGGAACAACGAAGTAAAAAACTCACAAAATCATGCTACTATAGAGTACAATTTCTCACACTATAAAACTCCAAAATAACTCAACATAGTTGAGTTATAAGAGATATCTAATGAACTTGAAGGTATTGGACTTTTATCTACGTAGTTGGAAACTTAAAAATAACTCAACATGATATTCTCTCAGGGAAGTTAAGTTCTCCATATAGAGTTGTAAGGTATTTAGCCTTTTCAAGCTGGAATGAAATGTATTTCCTCTGAGTATCTGAGTATCAAAGTTCTCTCACGAAGAAAGTGATGATTCTGCTGAAGAAGATGATGAAGAGAAGTAGACAACCATAGTCTTAAAGGTAGAGAAACTTTCCAAAAGAGGATATGAAGGGAATTAACACAGGATCCGAACAAGTTCGATCTTGTAGGTATGAAAAGTGGTACTGCTTAAGGGATCAACATGGGTCTGTCTCTGTGGCCTTCTAACTTCTATTATCCATCACATAGATTTACCCCAACCTACTATCCAAGTCAAAGCTATATTTCTTTCGTTCCATTTTCAATGGTGTTCTTTCTCTCTTCGGTTTCTTCCAAACACCTCCCCCACTCTATAAAAGAAGAGATTAATGATTATTTACGATAAACTAATAAAAATTATTATTAATATAAATTTTAAGATAATTATTATAAATGTTAACAAATTTATTATAAATAATAGCTTAGCTTGTATGTAATTAAATGAGATTTATAAAATTATTTTATAGTTATTTACATAAAGTATATTTTTCGTATAAAAATTCAAATTCAAATTCAAATTTTATAAATTAAGGATTTTGCTCCATATTTTAGATTTTATTACATTTTCTTTATCTTTTATTATATATATTTTAGTTAATTTTTAGATTTTATCTTTTCTCATTTTATTAAATTCTGATGCCCACGTTTCTAGTTCTGATATTAGTTGCTAAATGTTAATTAGTTGGCATACGATTGTTTGATCATGGCCTACAGTCTCCTTTACAATGGTTAAACACTTTTTGTATCTTGTTTCTGATTTTGTGGGCGTAGTACACGTACGGATGTAGGACTAGGGGATGTTGTTTTTCAATTCTGCTTGTACTTGATTTTCAGGAGTGTTGCTTACTGGCACTTCTTGTGTAAGTGAATAAAACTCAACATTATTAATAAGGTTTATTTTGCTTATTTTTTAAAAAAATATCTTTTATCAATGTTTTGGCATTCAAATAAGAATTATTTCTATTTAAAGAGTGTTTGGCTATTTGAGTCAAATAAGCATCATCTAGAAGTGTATTCTAGGTTGATTAAGGAGTGCCCTACGACAGGAATGTTTTGATCAATTTCTTTTTCTTAATTTCCCATCAACCTGTTAAGTATATATTTAGTCTAGCTTGAATGTAAAAAAATAAAAATGTAAATAAAAGCATACATTGATACATAAATTTCAAAGCTTATAAATACACAGGGTAGGTTCAGATTAACTGTGAAAAATAAATTATTTGAATAATTTTATTTATTTATATATATATATATATATATATATAATCCAATATGGTAGAATTTGCTTTTGTTTGGTGTATGTGCCAAAAATATTATTTTAAAATAATATTTTTTGTTTGAATTTAAAAAAAAATACTTTTTACGTTTTAATCATGAAACGAGCATGATATTATTTATTCATATAAATAATATTTATGTTTTTTAATATTTAAGATTTTAAATGTAGTGTTTTATATCTCTCATCATTTTTTTCATTATAAAAACTTAAATTAAATTTGTAGTATTTTTTCTTTATCTAATCATGTCAAAATGATAGATGGTACCATGTCTCCCATTTTTGGGGGAACACATGTTATTCCAAAGCTGCGGGAAACAAATTATAATAGGATGATAATAGAATTGACCTCTCATTTTAATCTAAATAATGGTAATTGAGTTATTTTAGTTTTTAATAAATAAATAAATATATATATATATATATATATATATATATATATATATAATTATTCATAAAAATCAAATACAATATTAAAAATTTACAATATTTATATATTTTATTCAATCAATAGAACTAGACTTTATAAATAATTATTATAATATATATAACTTTTAATAATATTTAACAAATATTACAAAGATATGAAAAATTATTATCTATTTATTTTAGTAACATTTTAGTAAATATTGTATTTGAATTATGTTACAAAATATTACTAGTAACATATTTTATTTAATAAATACTATTAAAGATATAAAAAAAATATTGTGAAAAGAAGTATTGGTAAGTGATAAATGTTCTATATTAACTCAATAGTTATTTACTATAAAAAAATTTAATACAAAAGGACTTTTTTTAAAAGGGATTAAAACGAATAGCCTTTTACATAGTCATTAGTTAAAGTACGAATTTTGTAAAATTATGATTTAAACTTATTAACACTTATCTCAAATACTAAAATAGGATTTTACTTGGTGATAATAAGTAAGTAACATGTTTGGGACAATATGATATAAGAAGAGATTTTTACAGTTTGGATGAGAGAAAGGAAAGCGAGATTGAATAAAAAAATAGAAATTTAAATTGGAGAGAAATTTTGGACAAAAATATTTTAAATTTTATTTCTTAAATTCAATTTCCCCTTTTTTATATAAATTTTCTTTAACCAAATAATAAAAAATTAAATTTTAAAAATTTTCTTTCTTCTCAATTAATTTTTTTTCATGTATAAAAACATTAGCCTTTGTAATAAACATGATAAATGTTTATTTTATATAATTATATTTTATAATAAATAAATATTTTTAATATATAAATTATATTATAATTAAAATTTATAATATATAAATATTTTAAAACATATAAATTATATTTTAGATTTGTAATAAACAATTTATATTATGATATAAGATTGTTTTTAAAGGAAAATTACACTTATCTTCGTTGAAATTTTTGTAGTTTTTAAATAGAGATTCACCTTCCTAGATCATATTAAAAAAGATATATATGTATCACTTTAATAAATAAAATAAAAAATGTGAATATCATTTTATTAAAAATATAAGGTAAATGGTTATCTATTTAAAAACTAGAGAGTGTGAGTGGGCATGACAAACCCAAATTCATAGTACTTATTTAACCTCTCTATGACTTTTACGAGAAAAACCCAGTTTCATTAAGAATAAGGTTGGTTCTAATTTTCTCCAACGACTCAATAAAATAGGATCGAATATGGATACGAGGAGGTAATTACACATCTCTAAACATTTAATCTAGAAAATAAAAAATTAAACATAAAAAAAAGCACATTCTTTACAGGTCAGTCAAAGATTATTTACTATTATATATATAATTTTTAAGTAGTTTTTTTTTAAATGTTATTGTCATTTCTATTAGTAACATTTATATTTTATTAATAACATTTAATAAATAGAAAATATTACTAATAATATTTTGCTATATGTTTCACATATAACATGCATTATTATCAAAACTAATATATAGATAATATATTTTTATATTTTTATAACATGTTTAAATGTTGTCAAAAAATTTTATATAGTATGATTATTTCCAATATGGTATATATTCAGAAAAGATCATTAATCTCAGAAAGATTTATAATAAAATTTATAGATTATTTATAAAAATAATATAATAATTTAAGTTATAGTTAATGTGAACAGAAGAAACATGCGTAATTGTGTTGGCATAATATAATATGATCATTTTTTAATTTGTAATATAATATGATACATGAATCATAAGTTCTTGAGACGTTTACGGTCACATACATGTTCATTTAAGCTCCATGAGCTGTCAGGTTGATATGGAAATAACATTGTCACAACATTTCTTAGATTGGTAAGTTTTAATTTTGTTTGAGAATTTCTAATATTATTTCCGTTTATATACTTTGTTTCGTTGGATTAAATTCATTTGAATTTTGTAAAATATATGCAGGAGATATTTTTTATATATTTAGTAAATTTTATTTTCAAGTTATAAAAATTCATATTAATTAAAAATAAAGTATAACCTAACTTAAATTAGACTTAGTAAAAGAGACCGGTCCTCGTACCATGATGAATTAACGTTTAAATTTTTGTTAGAAAAAATATTTATATTTAGTATATGCTTATTTTAAATAAGATTGTTTTCAAAGAATAATAGGTATGAAAAAATGTTAAAAATGTATCAATAGCATTTTTCTTTTCTTCTCTTTTTATAAATTTATTAATCAGAATTTTAATTAATACATGATTAAGTAATTAAATAAAAACTTAAATAAAAATAGGTTATGTAATATATTAAAATTAAAAATGAATTTTTTATTGAAAATACTTGATTTAAAACATAAATATTTTTAATTAATATCATAAAGATACTTATTATAAATCTTCTTTTGAAGTATATATTCCAATTCAATTTTAGTTTGTTTTCATAAAAGGTATAAAATTAGCCATTAGCAGGGGGAGGAAAATTTGAGAGGTTCCTAACACTTTCATACAAATTAATGATTCCTGTCATAATAAAAAAAATTAATGTGATGGGATTTTTTTTTTTATTTTTCCATTCGACATCCCAGTTATTTGGTGAGTGACTGAATGCAGTCTACCACAAATGTGATTACTTAATTACCACTTCTTGATAATATTATTTTTCAGCACATGTCAAATTTAATATCACACGATCCTAATAAATCTTTTGTACCAAACTTAGTACTATATCTAATTTTTCATAATTAGTAGCACAGTTTATGACCATAATAACACCTTTGTACAACTTCATAAAAAGTAAGTATACTTGGCAAGATCTAACTAGCTTTAGCTGTTTGTTGATGTTCTTTTAATTTTTCAACTATCCTAGTAATTTCATGCCTTTTTCAAAATTTTCAAAAATAAAAACTTTATTTCTTAAAATATTAAAATAAAACAATTATCGATACGTATTATTTTCTATCTTTTCTTGTTTGTTTTCAGAAAATTAACGAAATGGTTATATTTTTTTATTGTATTAAACAATTTACTCTTAATGTAGTATCTTTAATTATTACTATTACTCAATTAATATTTTCATAAATAAATAAAAATATCTTTTAATGGTTTCTTAAAGAATTCTTTTAATGCAGAAGTCAAGAAAAAGACAAAATTAAAAATTGAATATTTTTTAAACAATAAATAAACTAAAATAAAATAGATTTTGAAGTGATATTATAAAATAAAATATTATATTTATTCGTTGAACTTCGTCTATGAATAAAAACAATATCTGAAACAAATTTTTCTCCTCTTTTTTTTTTTTGTTCAATTAAAAGAGGATTAAAAAAATAGCTACACTATAAGAAACGCTCAAGTTTTTAATATATTAAATGATTTACTTTTAATTTAATATTGCTCTCATGAAAGGCAGCAGGTAGATTCCCGAATCCGAAGAAGCTTCGTTCCTTTGTTTTCTCTTATTTAAATATAAAATAATTTAATACATATTGATGAAGATTAATTTCTTCAATATGGTATAATACAAAGTAAATTAATATTTATTATTGTAATAAATAAAAACTATAAATCTGATTCTTCAAAATTAAAAATCAGTAATTATATCATCATTTAAAAAAATATATCTTATCTTTTAATTTTGATCAATCAAATATAATCTTATAATTTATATTTATTATTCTTATTTTTTATAATAAACAAGACTTTTTCTGATTGATAGAGTTTGTGTGTCTATATATTATGTGAGAATAAACTAAATTATTTTAAAACTGATTCTTGATAATTTTACTTATTTTAATAATTCTATACATATATAATTTTTATTAATTCATCCATTGAATGTTTTAATATTAACTTAATGATATGTACACTAAATTTAAATTTTAGATAAATTTGATGTTTGTAGTTATATAATCTTATAATTAATATTCATTTATATTTTAAAAATATATATGGTATGTTAAATTAAATTTATGTAATGAAGCATAAAAAAAATCTAAAAAGTATATTTACTTATTTGTACTTATAATTACATTAAATGAATAATATGATTTTAACAAATCTAAAAAGATGAATAACATTTTTTTTTATTTTACTTTTATGTTATGGTGTATCATTAAAAAAATATTATTGTTTCATAATAAATTTTATATATATTTTTATTCTTTATTAATATATTAATTTTTAGTTTTAACTAGTATTATACTTTATGTATTTCACAAGAAAATATTTATTTTTATATATGTGAATACCTAATTTTGTCCTATCCCAACAAAATAATCTACTATAGTGAAGATAGAAAAACAAAAAAAAAAAGAAAAAAAAAGAAAGAAAAGAAGAAACTCAAATCATTTGGATGTTCAGCTTGTCCTGCAAGCCTTTGGATGAACGTCCAAAGATATTTCCTTGCTGGACGTCCAAAGGGGTGTCAATTTCCTCTCTAGTGCATCTAAAACAGAAATTAAGATCAATTCTTTGTTGTGCGTCCAAAGCAAACCAGTTTCCTCCCGTGTGTCCAAAGCCAAGGTCTAGTCCTCCCTAAACCAAATTCCTCCATTGTGTCTCCAAAGACGAAGCTTAATTCTCCTAGGCCCAATTCCTTCTCCTATTAAGAAGCTAATATGAAGTCAAGCTTTGCGGCTCTACGACACTTGCTAATCACAAGAAAAACCAGCCAATCAAGAAGAAGTAGAAAAGTGGATGATGTATGTGCAAAGTAGAAGCCAATTGATCCTCCTTTACGGCTATGCTACACCTGAGCAATCCTGTAAACATGACAAATGTAGGACGTAGTACTGAGGATGCATCCTCTTCCTCCCATTCATCTCAGGGCTACTTTGCTCTCCTACAAAAGGCGACTCTACAACTTATGGCGAGGCTCTATTTTTCCAAAAGAACTTATCATAGTTGGCCAACTTGCAAAGGAAAGCAACAAGTTGGAATAAAAACTAATTTATGGAGGCCTATAAATGAGACTTGAATTGGAACGTGGTGGGGACAAATTTTTGGGGAAGAGAATGGAGAAAAGAAAAACATAGAGAAGAAAGAAAAATAAAGCAAGAAGAGAATTTGGAAGGAAAGGATAAGGTAACTTGTGAAAGCGATAAAGAAGAATAGAGAGGATTGTAGAATAAGAAATCCATGAGTAGGCTGATCGGATCACGACACAGTCCAAAAAGCGAGGACAGTTGGACTAGCCCGTTTATCAAGGGAGTCTGGCCGACTCGGCTTGCCCCTACAAGAGAAGAGTCTAGGATGGAAAGCACGGGTCAACGGGCTAGGTCCGCCGTCAATCACCCACATAGGCTCAGCCCAACCTCGCAAGGCGTGCAGCGACCAGCCCAGGCCAAATCCAGGAATACCAGCTCAATGTTGATAGAGCTGATCACGTCAATAGAGTCAAGCCAAGTCAGCCCCTCGGAGAGGAAGCACCACCTCATGGTTCCCTAACCGTTGGATTCTTTAGGGGACGCGAGGATGAGGCCACATCAGCAGACCCAGGTCCCACGCATCAACGGAACTATGATCCTCGCCAATCATAGTAGAGAAACGTGCCATGTCAGCTACTATCCATGAAATGTGCTACGATTTCAGGAAGAACGTGCCACAACTAGGTGCGGGATCCAACGAGAATTAGCATGGGAAGTGCGACAACTAACTGACTAAATCAAGAGGCTGAGGTGATTCAACGTGGCAAGATCAGACGCACCTTCGTTCCCCGAAGGCTATAAAAGGCCTTAGTACGAAGAGCTCGGGGTGAAGAATCAAGGAGTACAAGAAGGAGAGCAAAAGTGCTGAAGAATCGTTATGTGACTAGCAAGGGAAGATCGTCAAAGAATTTCCTATTACAAGTGAAATGTCGATTAGCTCTCTAGATACCAGGTTAGTTCCTTGGCCCAACTCCAAGCATGCAATAAACAACACCTATCCTCGTCCTCGGCAATTACACTTTAGATGGCAGGCAAGTAGCCAGCTACAGCCGAACCTCGCCAATTACACTTTAGATGGCAGGCACGTAGCCAGCCTCAGTTAAACCAAGTCAAGTATGCTTCAGATGGCAAGCACGTAGTCAGCCTTATCCAAATCGAGTTTGTCACAGATGGCAGGCATTTAGCCAGCCCAAGCTCGAGTCCAAGTCAGTCTCAAACTCATGATCATAACGCATCACGCATTCCACCTAACTCTGAGACAATAGGCACGCGTCCGAGTCAACCTAGCATACATATTCACAAATTTCATTCAACCCCGAGACAGGATGTCTAGTGGATAGTCCCGACTCTCGACAAACCTCCAAGGAAGAATGCCCAAGAGAAAGTTCGATACCCATATCTCAGACTCTGGTAGGCACCTAGAGGAAAGTCTATCCAAAGTCCATAACCAAGTTCCGACCCGAGAGGAAGGACGCCTAATGGACAGTCCAACTCTACACCTCATCGCAGGCATTCAAAACTACGTGAACTTTGATTCCTCTATGCTTGGGGGAGGTCCGAGGAGCAAGAGGCCTACTCTTGTCAAGTTATATACCCTTTACATCCTGGTCCTATACATACCCACTCCTGTCGGTCCAGTAAGTTAAATATTAGTAAAGGTAAAGGTTACGTTGCATGCATTTTATAGGGTAACTACTAGATGGTAGGTGGATGGGGTGAATCTCAGGCGTAACCGGCTCCTTACCCAGACTCTGCTTCCGCCGACTTGTCTTATCCACCTCGGGGCTCCAACATGTCCTTAAATGTTGGTGGCGGCTCCAGTACGAGTCGAATCTGGTATGGTCAATACCCTCGGATTGGATAAGCCGGTATCGACTCGTCAAAAGCCGACTCCTCCTTGAAGGTGGATTCGGCTCCCTTTCAAAACCTCAAACAAAAATCAAATTCCATTCAAGGAAAAACCAAATCTTCTTTCTAAATCACCCCGGCGCAATTTAGGTTGTGTCAGGAATGTTTCATTAAGACTTTGGGCAGCAAAAGAGGTCACAAAGTTGTAGAGAGAAATAGAAGCATGAAAAGAACCACATAAAAACATACTAGTATTGCTACCTTCCAAACTTAAATGAATATGCATGTGGAACTCGAATATTGATTGTTTTGTTGTTTCTTGCCTTGATTTTGAAATGTTTTGTTGATCCTACATCCCTTCAGATGTTGAGGTCCTTTTGACTCCCAATTGGGCTATCCACATATTTGTTGTTATTTTTTGTTAATGCAATGTTCCTTTGGACGATGAGGTTCTTTGGACACCTAACTGGGTTGTCCATGCATTTTCCATTGTCTTTCTATTATTCCAGCATCTATTTGGATGCAGAGGTCTTTTGGATGCCCAATTGAGTTGTCCATGCATTCTCCATTGTCTTACTATTATTTTAGCATCTTTTTGGATGTTGAGGTTCTTTGGATGCCCAATTGGGCTGTCCATACACCCCCATTTCATTTTTTTTTGTTACTACATTGTTCCTTTGGACAACTAAGGTCCTTTGGACGCCTAATTGGGCAATTCATGTTCTTTCCACTACCCTTTGTTTACCCCCAGCAACCCTTTGGACAAAGGAGCCAATGAGTAGATTCTTCTTCCTTTTCTGATATTTGTTTTTGTCTTTGGACGAAGGAGCTAATGAGTGAGTTCCTCTCCACTTTTCTTTTATCTGCGTTTCCTTTGGACGAAGGAACTAATGAGCAGGTTCCACTTCCTTTTTTGTTTTCTGTTTTTGTCTTTGGATGCAAGAGTCAAATGAATAGGTTTCTCTTCCTTTTTCGTTTCTGTTTTTGTCTTTGAATATAGGAACCAATGAGTAAGTTCCTTTTCCTTTCCTGTGTTCTATTAGCTACGTTCATGTCTTTTGATGCATCAATCTGTGCCTATATGTTTGGACGCAATAAGTCAATTAATGGCTCTTTTCTATTTTCTGTCACTTGTATCTATATGTTTGGATGTCGTTTGGCTTTTTTTCTATCTTTTGTCATCTGACTCCATACATTTGGACATAGTAAGTTAATATGGCTCTTTTCTATTTCTTGTCACCCATGTCCATATGTTTGGACGCACTAAGCCAATTAATGACTCTTTTCTATTTTCTATCATTTGAGTCCATACGTTTGGATGTAGTGAGCCAATTAGTGGTTCTTTCTTGTTCCCTATCACCTGTGTCCACATGTTTGGACACAAATCCCATTGCTTTATTGATACCTATTGTTGTACATATCCATTCATTCTCTTTAGATGTAGAGCCTTCAACGACTCCCCAAGTCCATTCTGTTTCATTCACTTTGTACCACAACCCTGCCATAAACATAGTAGCTCTTTGTACACCCTTGAAAAATCCAATTCATTCCATCTATTTCCATAAGAATAACATCCCTGCCTTGGACGCAAGGGCCCTTTCAAAGAACGAGCCTTTGGACGGCTCCTAGGTTCTTTGGACATTGCACCCCTTTGATGCTCCTCTTGGGCAATGGTTCCTGCGATATGTTCTCAATTCCTTTGGGGGAATTCTAAATTAGCAATCCTAAATCTTCTTCCAACAAGTAGGCTCCTCCTTTTCTATTTTTGGTTTTTATCCTTGGACACAGGAGCCAACAAGTAGGCTCCTCTTCCTTTTCTATTTTCTATTTCGGTCTTTGGATGTAGGAGCTAATGAGTGAGTTCCTTCACTTTTTTGTTATCTATGTTCTCTTTAGACAAAGAAACTAATGAGTGAGTTCCTCTCCACTATTCCTGTTAACTGCGTTATCTTTGGACAAAGGAGCTAAGGAGTGAGTTCCTCTCCATTTTTCTATTATCTGCGTTCCCTTTAGACGAAGGAGCTAATGAGTGTGTTCCTCTCCACTTTCCTATTATTTGCATTCCCTTTGGACGAAGGAACTAATGAGTGAGTTCTCTCTATTATGGTTATTTGCGTTCTCTTTGGACAAAGGAACTAATGAGCAAGTTCCTTTCCACATTTTTGCTTTTGCATTCCCTTTGAATGAAGGAACTAATGAGTGAATTTCTCTCCACTTTTCTTTATCTACGTTTCCTTTGGACGAAGGAGCTAATGAGTGAGTTCTCTCCACTTTCCTATTATATGTGTTCCCTTTGGACAAATGAGCTAATGAGTGAGTTCCTCTCCTCTTTCCTGTTATCTGTGTTTCCTTTGGATTTGAAGGACATAATGAGTGAGTTTCTCTCCATTTTCCTGTTATCTGTGTTCCCTTTGGACAAAGTAGCCAATGAGTGAGTTCCTTTCCACTTTTCTATTATTTGTATTCTCATTGGACAAAGGATCTAATGAGTGAGTTTCATTTTTCCGTTATCTGTGTTCGTTTTCAACGAGGAACTAATGAGTGAGTTCTCTCTTAGTTTTTTGTTATCTGCATTTCCTTTGGACAAAAGAGCTAATGAGTGAGTTTCTCTCCACTATTTTGTTATTTGCATACCCGTTGGACATAGGAGCCAATGAGTAGGTTCCTCTTCATTTTTTGTTTTCTGTTTCTATCTTTAGACAAAGGGGCCAACGAGTAAACTACTCTTCCTTTTTCGTCATCTACGTCCATGCCTGTGAACGCAATGAGCCAACTAGTGACAATTTTCTATTTTCTATCATTTAAGTCCATACCTTTGGACACAGAGAGTTAACTAGTGGCTCTTTTCTGTCTTTTTGCCATCTACGTCCATGCCTTTGGACACATGGAGCCAACTAGTGGCTCTTTTCTATTTTTTGTCATCTACGTCCATGCCTTTGGACACAAAGAGTCCACTAGTGACTCTTTTCTGTTTTTTGTCATCTACGTTCATGCCTTTGGACGTAGTGAGCCAACTAGTAACTCTTTTTTGTTCTCTATCATCTGTGCCATTGCCTTTGGACGGGAAGCCAACTAGTGGCTCTTATTTGCTTTCTATCATCTACGTCCATGCCTTAGGATGTAGTGAGCCAACTAGTTGTTCTTTTTTGTTCTTTATCATTTGCATTCATGTCTTTGGACATAGAGAGCCAACTAGTAACTCTTTTTTATTTTCTGTCAACTATGTTCATGCCTTTGGATGCATTGAGCCAACTAGTAAATCTTTTCTATTTTCTATTATCTACGTCTTTACTTCTGGACGTAGTGAGCCAACTGGTGATTCTTTTCCATTTTTTATCATCTACGTTCATGCCTTTAGATGTAGTAAGCCAACTAATGACTCATTTTTTATTTTTTGTCATTTGTGTCTATGTCTTTGGACAAAGAGAGTCATCTAATGACTCTTTTCTATTTTCTGTCATCTACGTTCATGCCTTTGGATGTAGTAAGTCAATTTGTGGCTCTTTTTCTATTTAATATCATCTGTTGTATCTACTACCACCTCGTTGTTCGTCCATACCCCTTGGATGCAGAATCCTTGACAATTCTTCTTCCTTTTCCATTACTATTTCTCGTTGCTATTATCTATTTGTTCAAGCTCTCTGGACGCTGAACCTTTAACAAGTCTTCCTACTCCATTGTTGTTAGCTACTGCTGCTATATGTTCATCTGTGCTCTTTGGACACAACTTTTGACGGCTTTTTAGTTCATTCTGTTACTTTCATTTCCCTCAATACTATTGCCTTGCTATGGACACAGAGGCTCTTTGGATATAGGAGCCTTTGGATGGCTCCAGAGCCCTTTGAATTTTGCTCATGGTTAGATGCTCCTTTGGGACGAAGGGGCCTCTAGTAGGTTCTTGGGTCCTTCTAGGACATTCCAAGTCAGCAAAGCCTGAATCTTTTTCAAAAACAAAGTCAAGTGATGATTTGGTTTAGGAATACACCTATGCCATTCTCGGGTACATGAACTGACATTTCGAAGTCCCAAAAATCAAATAAAATTAAAATCAATACACAAACATTTTATACTCGTAAAGAACTACGTGACTTTAATTTCTCCATTGCACCCAAGAGATATGTAGGAGTGGGAGGTTACTCTTGTCGAACCCAAAATACTAAAAATAATGAACATTTCTTTTACGATAATAAATTAATGTTATTTTCTTTGATTTAAGGTGAGATAAATATTTTGAAAGTCATAAACAACTTGCTCAATTAATTAAAGGTAATTGTTTGTAACGGACGTTGTATGACACTCATACCTTTCCTACACATAATGGACTCTCGGATCTAGAAATCTGAGTTCTTAGACCATCCTTTCCCTTTTAAGATTTTTTCAATATTTTTCTTAATAAACATTGGTGGCGACTCCATCTCTATTCTATTTCATTTATCTATTCTCTTCAATTTTTCATATATTCTTCACTTCCATCCATTGTTTAACTTTTTCTTTTTCGCCATCCCTTTACAACCCTAGTTGCAACATCATTCAATTTTAATATTTTTTAAGAGTTATGAATTATATTTTAAAAGCTAAAATTTTATATATTTTATATATATATATATATATATATATATATATATATATATATATATATTTATTTATAACCTCAGAATATGAGTCCACAAAGACATCTTGAAACCATGATTCCAAGTAATAGTAATATCTAAATAACATTAATTCTTAGACTAACACTAATTCTTCATTCAATCTTAGATGGACTAACATTAATTCTTCCATTCAATTAGCAATCTGATTTAAAAAATATTATATATTTCAGAGAAATCTTTCAATTTAAATTAGTGTTTCAGTAATATTTCAGTACATGTACGTAACATATAAAATGGTGTAAACTCCTTGTACAGGGAACACTGAATTGTAAACATGAAAACCTTAAAGCAATACAGATTAATAGACATAATATCATTAACGTTTTTTATTCACTAAGTATGCCATCTGCATTATCGAGAATATAAATGGCACCAAGTACGGTAGATTTCTACTTGATCAAATCCATGCTGAAATCCCAGAGTTTCTTAGCCAAATCAATGTCCCTTCCTTGCGAGCTTGCTCTGGCGATATTATTATCTGCAAAATACTCGCCACTAATTCCCTCCACTTGAGGGTGCAATGCTACATAACATGTTGTTGATGCTCCCTGCAGTAAGGTTGAAGTTAAAAAAAAAAATCACATGTTAACTAACAGCCTTTTTGTTTGATTTTCTTTAGGAAAAAGTTAAAATAATTATCAAAGTTTTTTTTAAAGAAAAAACATTTTTAATTAATTGACAATATAAAAATTAAAAAGAGCAACATGTATATGAGATTTGTACACACCCGGTGCAGTGGTTAATTACGTGTAAAAATACAATTAGTTTTGTTTAACAAGTGCTTAATTGTAAATAAATATAATTGTATATAATTACTTAAATGTAGTTAACAGTGTTATGTATTGTCGAAACATCTAATAGTAATTAACTTTGTCTCATAAATAGTTAATAGCTTGATGATGTTATTAATAATGGTTAATTTTATCTTATAAATAATTAATATTAATTACATAGATAGTTATATATAATTATATTAATTTATTTGTAATCATTTGTAAAATAAAATTAATCAATATATGTAATTAATCATATTTTCGGGTGGAGAAAGCCTTAAAAGCCAGGGTACGTTAATCTTCTTTATAAGTGAGAAGAGGGTATATAACCTGAGAAAGAAAATAGGGCATATTGGTTGAACTTACCTGCTGGACATTTTTAAGTGCAAATCCGACCAACTTTGAAACTACACCCGCAATAACTGCATAAACCATAAAGAGTAATGCCCATAAAACTAAACAACTTAATGGAAACATACTTGTAGAAAAAATTACAAAGGCTGCCCTCGGTGAACACATGAAATTATTTGTTCATAATTTTACATTGTCATCATTTATAGATCATTATTAATATAACTTTTCATATATCTATTTATTATACATGATATGTTGTGATTGGATAACAAAGTAAACTAGTATATAATTTATTTTCTCATTTAAATTTACTTGAAATACTTGCAAGGACCCTTAGGTTAAAGAGTTAATCCTACTCAATAAGTCTGAGTTCAAAATTCAGAACAGCCAATATGTTTAATTTAACACAAGCATCGTTTCCTTTATAAACAATATTCATGCAAAATATATGTTTGTAATGCCAAAAACTATGTTGAGGAGTTGGAGTATATATATTGCATTGTGAATCCACTGAAATATTTAAAATACAATTCAGGAAAAAGAACAAAAGTGGTATGCTTCACATAATGGAGGATTATATAGAATAGTTTATTTAGTATCCCGAATCTTTTCTTATGATTGAACCTAATTCCTAGACGGCTAGATAGACCATATGTTCACACCAAAGAGTGCAATGTAGTAGTTACCAATGAATACAGTGTTGTAACGAAAAATATTGGTGACAATGACTCCGGGATGAAGAGAATTTACAGTAATATCTGCCCCATCTTCCTGATCAACATACAACATATCAAACAAGTAATATTATATGTATTAGAGAGACAACTAATGAAGTAAAACTAGAGGGCAATTTTTATTCGATCACAAACATCAGCAAAGAAAGTCACCACAACAAAGAGAGAGAAAAATGAGAAATTAAACAAAATTATATTGTGATTGTGGTTGCTAGGAGTTACAATACTAGCTCCCAGAAGGGATACAAAGTACTTATTTCTGGAACCTGAAAGATTGACTCTAAACCCAACTGAGATCAAAGAAGGACAAAATTTGGTATTGGTAATGACAAGCTTTTCCTAAGAACTAGTTAACCATCTGCATAAAAGATATGGAAATGCAATTCAGTTAATAGATTTAAATAATGAAGCAACATATCCTACACACCTAGCAGGTAGCAGGATAAAGGGACTAGAGAGAGGGTTATTTTAGATCAAAGACTGACAATATTTAGTATGATAATGATCAAAGACCAACAAAATTTAATATGTTTTTTCATAAACATATTTATGAGAATAAAAAATAAAATAATTTTTTTCATGAGTTAATATTAATTTATGTATAAATTAATTTTAATTTACGAACAAACTTATTTTATTTTTTTTTCTTATTTTATATATATATATATAAATATAAATAAATAAAAGTAAACTGGATATTTAATGGTTGAAGGGATTGAAGTGTGTGTGAAGCAGTGGAGCATTATAGTTTGAAGATCAGTTCACTTTCAAAAATATTGTTTTGTTCAGTAGCTTAGGTATTTGTGAGGAAGACGGTCATATTTATCATGTGTCAAGCATCACATAGAATCACCATTATCAATAGTTAAGATTTACTTTCATAAGTAGTTAGTTAGGTACATAATATTAGTATAAATAAATATTTTATAATTATTTTTTACCTTTTATCCAATCGATTGCAGAATTTATTTCTATGCTACTTATCTTTTTTATTTTAAGTATTATGGTATATAATCTCAATATGTCTTTGTTACTTCTTCTTTTTTTTTCAACTTATCTCATCTTAGATTTCTGATATATTTACTCAAGTTTGTTCTTAGATCTCACTCACTGCATGTGATCATTGTACTATGTGGATTTAAAGTACCTTGTCAGAAGCTAAAAGGTTGTTTTAATTGCCATAGTAAAAAAATTCATTCAGAAATATCCATTTCATCAAATTGTGAAAGCTTCAAAGACAACTAAAAGAACATATGAAACAATCGGACACAGTACTGTAAACTTATAATGGTTATCATTAACTGCATAATAGAAAAAAAGTATTTACTGATAGACTCTTTCAGAAGAATAATATCTTACTCAGGATACAGTACAATAGAATGTTCGAATACCTTGAGACGTCTCGCAAGTTCATTGGCATGTAAAATGTTAGCAAGCTTTGATTGTACATATGCAAGATATTTCTTATAACTGTACACAAGGAAGCAAACATAATCAACTATTCAAAACACTTATCCTTCCTATGAAACTAGGTTTGATGACTTTTTATAATATTTAAAAAATATTACGAAATTATAAAAATAATATTATTTATTAATTTTTATAATGTTTTAATAAATTTATATTTGAACTATCTCATAACATATTATTTAAATATTAAAAATATTACTAATAAAAAATATTGGTAACTTTTTAAAATAAAATATACTCTATGCATCAAAATTTATTTGCAGATTTTGTGTATAGACTTTGTTAATGGTGAAAGATTTCAGAGAATGAGAAATGTTGCCACGTATGGGCAACGGAAAAATGAATGTCACAAATTAATGATTGACAATAATATTCATTTTTCCATAGTTAAGCAAATGTTAGAGCTGAATTGCCAATTGTAATAAAATTAAACTGTCTAGCATAATATATTCATTTTATTGATAAATATCTCTTCCATAAAATAAGGAAAGAAACTGACAGCAAAATGTATCTTAATTTGTATTTAGCTAGGCTACTTCTTACCTTGATTTATCATTAATTTTATCAAAAGAGATTCCTCCACGATAGCTGAATTGATGACCATATGAGGAGACATAAACAATTCTTCCTTGTTTCTTACTTTCATGTGTTGTTTTCTTCATAATATCCAACAACAGATTTGTTAAAAGAAAATGACCTGTGGAATTATGATAAATATAAAACAAAACAAATAATATCATTTTCTCGTCTTCTCAGCCTATGCTTTTAAATAAACATTTGAAGAGTTATTTGATGTTTAATATTAACTATCTCTCAGTTATAATGTAGAGACAGATCATAAGTAACTATCTCCGAATTATACAGACATTCTGGAGAGCTAAAAAAATTCATATGGAACATTTGATAGTTTCTACATACCCACGTGATTTGTGGCAAATTGTAGTTCAATGTTGTCCTCGGACAGCGTGAAAGGGGTTGCGAAAATTCCTGCATTATTTCTTATATTGCAACAAATAAACCAGAAAAGATCACTACTCCATTGTTTCCTTGAATAATGAGAATTAAGGTGTATGTGTAGAGAGAGTAACTGTCACTGTATTATACACAAACACATACAGTTCTCATTTTCATGATAAGAAGATTTTTCACTTGTTAATATATATATAAATCAAATATCATCGTTATAAGTTATACTTATTATATTATTCAATAATCTCGTATAGAAGGTAAATTTTATCAATATAATAAATATATATATACTTACATGAGAATGTTTAATGGAAGAGCAGATGAAATGAACTGTGATACAAATTTGCGAACAGATGAGAAAGAACTAAGGTCTAATTCCATAACATGAATTTGAGCAGTGGGAAACTCTTTAAGTATTGCTTCTGCAACATTATTAGCAGCAATCAAATTTCTGACAGCCATAATGACATGGACACCGCGCAAAGCAAGGACACGGGTAGTCTCAGCACCAATGCCACTGGATGCCCCTGATATTAATTAATTACATTTTCCATCAACAACCAAAATACGTAATTAAGGTTAGAAGCTATACATACAAGCTGCCTCAAACACATTTCTGCAAAACCTCTTCAAATAAATTGAGGCAATCAAATTCTCAGCTTAGCTTAGTTCACACTAATTAGCTTATGCCTTTTTTTATTCACGCAATTAAACTAGTATCCACCAATAATTTTATAAATATTTATAATTTAATATATTAACTTAACAACTTTCCACCAATGACCTAAAATTAAACTAATTTTTTAGTTTTTAACTAACTTTTTAATTTTCAATTAATTTTTTAGTTATTTTTATTAAACATAGCTTAACTTTTATCATTCATATTTCTCCTCTCAAGTAAACGATAACAATAAAAGGCTAAATTTCTTTTATCTATATATACAACATTATGACTAGTATGACAACTCAATCCAGACTTTATGTGTATTTACAAAAAAAAAAAAAATACTCATAATAGATAAAATAAATACATGCTTAATGGAGATGGAATGAGACTAGAGATTTATTCACAAAATTTAATGACTATAGAAGAAGTATGAGTACTGAATACTATATATATTACCTACCTTTTCCCATACCCACATATAATATATAGAATCTAATATGATTTTGGTCTTTAAATTTTTTAAAAAAATTTTATTTTTAATTTTTAATCAAAATTTATATTAATCATAGTTCTTAAGTTTCTATTTTATTATATTTTTTTCCTATTGTTTGATATTTTCATATTATATATATAGTTGACGCACAACTTATTATCACGAGAAAAAAATGTCAAGATGATATCTAAAATAATAAATAATTTTGTGACAATTTTTTCTCTAACAATAAAAAACTATCATAAATTCTTTGGCTTTAGTCAAACAATTATAGTAATTTTTACTATAAAAAATCAACATAAAATTGTTTATTATTATTATTTTAACATTTTTTACATGTGGCAACAACCTATGCGATCAAGTCAGAAAAAAACGAAAAATTATGGAACAAAAATTTAAGAATTATAATTGATAAAAATTTTGATTAAGGAATAAAAATAAAATTCTTAAAAAGTTTAAAAACAAATATATATATATATATATATATATATATATATATATATATATATATATATTAAAGATCTTGATTTATTTTTAAAATAAAAATATTAAATTGCAAGATATTAATTTACATATATATCCAACTAGTCTTTTAACTTGTATTATGTACAAAATAAATATTTATTTTATATAATTAAAGTATAGTAAATAAACACTTTTGAATATGTAAATTATATTATAATTAAAATTTATAATAAATAAATATTTTAAAAATATAAATTATATTTTAATTTATGATAATCAATTTATATTACAATATAATATTGTTTTTAATTATTGATAATTATTTTTTTATTAAGAAATGTTTATATTTTTTTATGGTATTAATAAAAAATAAATAAGTATAATGAAAAAAAAAACATTAAGGTTATCTTGTTTATCAGTGTTATGAGTCATTAGTTTGTTAACTTCTCTATCTAGAGTTGTATGGTGTTTGGCCTTATCAAACTGGAATTACATGTATTCCCTCTATGAGTATCTAATACGGTATCAGAGTTCTCTTATGCAGAAAGAGATGATTCTGCTGCAGAAGATGATGAAGAGAAGTAGACAACCATAGTCTTAAAGGCAGAGAAATTTTCCAAAGAGGATATGTAGGGAATTAACACAGGATCCTAACAAGTTCGATCTTGTGGGTAATGAAAACTGGTACTGCATAAGGGATCAACATAGGTTTATCTCTGTGGTCTTCTAACTTCTATTATCCATCACACAGATTTACCCCAACCTACTATCCAAGTCAAAGCTATATTTCTTTCGTTCCATTTTCAATGGTGTCCTTTCTCTCTTCGGTTTCTTCTAATCATTATAAATATTGACAAATTTAATTTAGGCGATAGTTTGTAATTAAATGAGATTATAAATTTTTTTTATAGTTGTCAATGTAAAGTTTATTTTTTCAAATAAAAAATTGAATTCAAATTTAAAATTTTTATAAATTAACAATTTTACTCAATATTTTATTTATTAAAATATAATTATTAATTTAATATATTATTTATTTAAAATATATAATAAGTAAAATAAATTTTAAAAAATTATAGAATAAGTTCTATGTGAGTTTCTCTAAATCTAATAACCGATAAGATTGAAGTTAAAGTTGAAGTTAGTGACAAATAGAGTCAAACTTCTCTTTGTGATTCCCTCATTGCTAAGTCTAAGTGTGAAGATCATTTAATAACATCTATGGATACAATTTTTATATTTTTAACTATTAATAATTTTTTAAAATTGAAATTTAATTAAAAATAGAGAGAAAAATGATATTAAGAGATAGGAAGTTAAAAGAAAAAACTCCTAAACATACTTTCATTAATTTTTTCTTTAAAAACATTTCAAATAACAGTTTCACCCTTATTCAAAATAATTATTCACTACAAAAAAATTCATTTTTAGCGACCGAACAAATCGGTCGCTAAAGCTGGAAAATCGGTTGCTAACATAATATTTTAGTCGCAAAATGGTTTAGCGACAAAATTAACGACCAATTTTATTTGGTTGCGAAAAGCTGAGTCCCTAAACCTTTTGCCACCGAAACATAATTGATGGCTAACTATATTTAAAATTCGGTCGTTAAATCGGTGGCTATTTTATATTATTAAAATAATCCGGTGACTTTTTTTATTTTTATTTATTTATATATTAAAAAATCCGTTGCTAATTTAGTGGCTATTTGATTTTTTAATTTTAAATAATTCGGTCGTTAATTCGATGACTATTTGATTTTTTATTTTAAATAATTCGGTCGCTATTTTTTTTTTTTTAAATAGTTAGATGGAGGTGGTAGATTGTTGGTGGTTAGGGAAGGGGGAAAAAAGAGAGGAAGAAGGAAGAGGAAAGGGAGGGAAGGGATGAAAGAAAGGAATGGAAGGAAGATGGTGGTGGTTAAGGAAGAGAGGGGAGGAGGAATAAGAGTGGGAGAAAGGAGAGGAAAGGGAGGGAAGGGAGTAGTGAAAAGAAGGTGGTGGTGGAGGTTGTGGAAGAAGAGAGAAGGGTGGAAAATACAGAAGAGTATAGAAAGGAAGGGAGAGGCGGTGGCGCGACGGTGGTGAGGGCGGTGGCGACGGTGGTGGCGGTGATGGCGGCGGTGGTGGTGGCGGTGGTGGTGGTGTGGCAGCAACGGAGAAAGAGAGGAGGGAATAAGAGGAGGGAGTAATGGGAAGGAGAGAAGGAATGTTTAAATAAAAGAGGGAGAAGGAAAAAGAGAGGGAAAATAGGAGGGAAATTTTTTTTTCAAATTTTTAAAACTCGGTCTCTAAATCTGTCGCTATTTTTTTCTATTTTTTCGTTTAATTTTCGGTCACTAATTTCGACGCTAATAATTTCTTTTTTTATTTTTTAATGTTTTTAATTTCCATCGCTAAATCCGTCTCTAAATTTACTTATTTTTATTTTTAAATTTTACAAATTCCGTCGTTAGTAAAATTTTTTTTTTTATTTTTTTACTTTTATATGTCGGTCGCTAAATTATTTTTTATTTTTTATTTTTTTTACTTTTTTGAATTTCAATCGCTAATTCCGTCGTTAATAATTTTTTTTTATTTTTAATAATTTTATTTTCGGTCGTTAAATCCGTCGCTAAATTTAATTATTTTTTATTTTTAATATTTTACAAATTCTGTTGCTAATTCCGTCGCTAATAAACGTTTTATTTATTTATTTTTATTTTTAAACGTCGGTCGCTAAATTAATTTTTTTATTTTTTTATTCTTAGAATTTCGGTCGCTAACGAAAATTTTTCTTCTTTTTGTTTTTTTATTTTCCGTCGCTACATCGGTCGCTAATTCCGTCGCTAATAATTTCTTTTTTTATTTTTTAATGTTTTTTAATTTCTGTCGCTAAATCGGTCACTAATGTATTTTTTATTGTTTTATTTTTTCTGAAATTCAGTCGCTATTTCCGTCGCTAATAGATATTTTTTTTACTATTTTCGGTCGCTAAATCGGTTGCTAATGTTTTTTTTTTAAATTTCCTTATGTCGCTAATTCCGTCTTTATTTAGCCACCGTGAAAATCGATCGCTAGAAAACATTTTTCTTGTGATTCTATTTTATATAAAAAATATTATATAAATTTTGATAACACATATCAACTCAACTCGTGAGTTGCATTTCCAACGTTTTTCTTTTCTCCACCAACGGTTTTTTTCTCCAGAAAACAACTATTTAGGGGACAGTTTAGTTTGCTCGTTTCCTATTTTTATTTTCAGTAAAAGTTGAAAATGCTATCGGAAACATTTTTTGTTTTAATTTTAGAGTATATTTATATATATCAGACACATAAACTAAATTGTAAAATGGCTCTTTTCATCCCAAACAAATTTTATTTCAAATTAAATAATCTAACTATATTAATAATTATGAACATGCAGAAAATGGTATTTGTTTCCAATGCAAGAGCGAAAGTTTCTTCTCTAAAGAAAGAAAAACATTGAAAATGGAAAACGCATGCCAGAGCGAAAGTTCGATAAATAAAATAGACTAATTAGTTTTCATATACTGCTGTCATTTAAAAGATATTTACATTATTAATTAGTTAAAATAATCATAAATGTAATTTTTAAAATAATTTATACATAAATCAATCAATTTATCGTTTTTTATTTACGTTAAAAGTATGTTACAATTAAATTCAAAAGAAAAACATTGAAAAGAGAAGGAAAATTAAAAAAAGAGTGACCTGTAACAATAGCAGTGAGACCAGTTCCATCGATTCCATGAGTGACTTGCTCAGCAGTGGAAGAAGATGAAAACCCAGAAACTCCTTTTCTTCTCAATGCCCACATTTTTCCCATTCTGTCTCTCAACTCAATTCTTCTCCCTCTCTCAAACTGGCTGGATGCCATATATATAAGAGTTTATAATATGATTTATTTTTCTTTTTGCATAAAAAGTTTAGAGTAAGAGAGAACACGTGTTTCTTATAAAGTCAGAAAACTATTAATTTCAATAAGAACTTATATATATCACTTATTAATAAGAAAAGTATAAGAATCAAATTTAAGTTATAATTAGTAAGAACAAAAAATTTGACTAATGTACCTGTTTGGCTCTAAGGAACGCAGATCTTAGTGTTTGACACACGTTTCCACCTTTTGGGTTACATATTCACTCGTGCGCTGTCGGTTGATACGAAAATGAATTAAATAACAATCCCACCTACCATACTCACTTAACATTTTCTAATCGATAAGTTTTAATTTTTTATTTAAGATTATGGTATAATTGATTTTTATAATAATTATTTTAAAATTATATTAATAATATCCTGTAATTGGGTATAAAATTTTATACTCATAGTCAATAGTTATTAAATTATCTTTAATATTTTTTTGTTGATATACTTTGTTTCACTGGATGAAATTCATTTGAATTTCTATGTGGGTTTTAGTTTTCTATTTAGTAATTTTTTTAAATTATCGAGATTTACATTAGTTAGAAAAAAAGGAAAAATGTTAAAAATATATTACTAACATTTTTATTTTTTATATAAATTTTATTAATCAGAAATTTAATTAATACATGATTAAATAATTTAAATAAAAATAGGTTATGTAGTATATTAAATTTAAAAATTATTTTTTTATTGAAAATACTTTATCTAAAACATTAAACATTTTTAATTAATATTGTAAGACACTTGATATAAAAATTCTTTCAAATTATTAAAATTAAAATTTAGTTGTTTTCAAAAAAAAAAAATATAATTAGCCATTACCACTGAGAGCTCCTCCCACTGTCATACGAATTAATGACTTCTGTCATAATAAAACAAATTTAATATGATGTGAAAGTCTCGTTACCAAACTAATGAAATCCATGGGTTTTAACTAATAAAATAAAATATTTTAGAAAAGGTGTTGTGAAATATTAAAATATTTTGGTATTTTAAGTAAATTTTAATTAATAAAATAGAATAAAATGAGTTAGAAAAAGTGGGTTAAAAAATGTTCCGTTAATATTGTGTTTCTATAAAATCTATCAATCTGTACTTTAATTGTGTTTTAAAAATTATTATTTTTTGTTAGAAAAAATATTTATATTTAGTATGTGGTTAATTTAAATAAGATTATTTTCAAAGAATAATAGGTATGGAAAAAATGTTAAAAAATGTATCAACAGTATTTTTCTTTTCTTCTCTTTTTTATAAATTTATTAATCAGAACTTTAATTAATACACTATTAAGTAATTAAATAAAGATAGGTTATGTAATATATTAAAATTAAAAAAAATGATTTTTTTTATTGAAAATACTTGATTTAAAACATTAAATATTTTTAATTAATATCATAAAGACACTTATTATAAATATTCTTTTAAAATATTCCAATTCAATTTTAGTTTGTTTTCATAAAAGGTATAAAATTAGCCATTGGCAGGGGGAGGGAAATTGGAGAGGTTCCTAACACTGTCATACAAATTAATGATTCCTGTCATAATAAAAAAAAATTAATGTGATGGGATTTTTTTTTTCCATTCGACATCCCAGTTATTTGGTGAGAGACTGAATGCAGTTTACCTCAAATGTAATTACTTAATTACTCCTTCTTGATAATATTATTTTTCTGCAAATGTCAAATTTAATATTTCACGTTCCTAATAAATCTTTTGTACCAAACTTAGTACTACATGTAAATTTTCATAATTAGTATCACTGTTTATGACTAAGAACTCCTGTATACAACTTTATAAAAAGTAAGTATACTTGGCAAGATCTAACTGACTTTAGCTGTTTGTTAATGTTCTTTTAATTTTTCAACTACCCTAGTAATTTCATGTCCTTTTCAATATTTTCAAAAATAAAAAGTTTATTTCTTAAAATATCAAAATAAAACAATTATTGACACGTACTATTTTCTATCTTTTCTTGTGTTTTCAGAAAAAATAAGAAAATGGTTATATTTTTTACTGTATTAAACAATTTACTTTTAATGTAGTATTTTTAATTATTACTATTACTCAATTAATATTTTCATAAATAAATAAAAATATCTTCTAATGATTAAAGAATTATTTTAATGCAGAAGCTAAGAAAAAGACAAAATTAAAAATTGAATATTTTTTAAACAATAAATAAACTAAAATAAAATAGATTTTAAAGTGATTTTATAAAAATAAAATATCATATTTATTCGTTGAACTTCGTCTATGAATAAAAACAATATATGAAACACATTTTTCTCCTCTCTTTTTTGTTCAATTAAAAGAGGATTAAAAAAAATAGCCACACTATAAGAAACGCTCAAGTTTTTAATATATTAAATGATTTACTTTTAATTTCATATTGCTCTCGTGAAAGGCAGCAGGTAGCTTCCCGAATCCGAAGAAGCTTCGTTCCTTTGTTTTCTCTCATTTAAATATAAAATAATTTAATACATATTAGTCTATTATGATGAAGATTAACTTCTTCAGTCTCTTGTATAATACAATACATTAATATTGATTATTTTCATAAATAAAATGATTCCTATAATTATATATGAATATTCAAAATTAAAAATTAGTAATTAAATGATCATTTAAAAAAAAATATTTGTTATCTTTTAATTTTCATCAATCAAATATGATCTTCTAATTTATATTTATTATTCTTATTTTTCATGATAAACAAGATATTTTTGCTTAATAGAGTTTGTGTGACTATATTATATGAGAAGAGATTAAATTATTTTAAAAATAATTCTTGATAATTTTACTTCTTTTAATAATTTTATACATATAAGTTTTTTATTAATACATCCATGGAATATTTTAATATTAACTTAATGATCATGTACATTAAATATAAATTTTAGATAAATTTAATGTTTGTAGTTATATAATCTTATAATTAATATTTATTTATATTTTAAAAATATATATGGTATGTTAAATTAAATTTCTTTAATGAAGCATCAACAAAATCTAAAAAGTATATTTACTTATTTTATAGATTTAACAAATTTAAAGAGATGTATAACATTTTTTATTTTTCTTTTAGTTATCGTGTATCATTAATAAATATTATTATTTCAGAACAAATTCGATATGTATTTTTATTCTATATTAATATATTGACTTTTAGTTTTAACTAGTATTTTAATTTTGTATCTCACAAGAAAAATTATTTTTATATAATAATTATAATTCATAATAAATAAATATTTTAGATACATAAATTATATTTTTTTTATTTATGATAAATAATTTAAATTGTGATACAAAGTTATCTTTTAAATTAAAATAAAACATAAAGATAAATAGAAGGTAATTTAAGATTATTTAGAGATATTTTTTCTAGTTTTGAAGTGTAGTACACTATTTTTTGTGTTATTATTATTGTTGTTATTGTTGCTGTTGTAATTATCCTATTAAATAATTGATTATTATGTTTTGTCACCTTTTGAAATAATTGTATTTTGTGAATAATTGAATAGATTGTATTTTTGAGAAAATAGGTGTTACTTAAATATCAAGTAATATTTGAATTTAAATATAATTAATAGCTTTTAGATATTTAAAATACATTTATATTATGTTTATGTTTAACATATGTTTAACAAACTTTTGAATATGGTTATAAATATTAGAATATTTAAAAAGATACTATCTAATTTAGAAAAACATTATCTTTAGAAATAAGAGATATTTAATAGCATTTAAATAGTTAAATAATAGATATTTAAAAATCTATCTCAATCCATTCTAACGTTATAAGAAGAGAAACTAAAACAACCCCCAGTAAGTCAAAAACTCTTCTTCTAAACCCTCTTATATTGCTACAATAAAGGATAGAGGACGAGTATCATAAGGATATCTCAAAACTTTTGTTTTGAGTCTTCTAGGTAAGGGAGGAGTGAAAAATCTCACTTAATGGTGTACTGTGGGTAGAAGGGACCCCCTAAGCCTCGAATTTGTATTCAAGGGGTTCTCCTAAACCACAAGTTTATATGCCTTGGTTTTCTGAAAGAGGATCAAGTTAATAATTTTTACTTATGATTAAAGATTGTATGTTTTAGTTTCTCAAAGAGGAAATCAAGTTAAGTACTTACACATGAAATGGTATGGAGTTAAGTGGAATTGATTGTGTAAGAGGAATGTAGAAGGACCTTAGGCTTCCCCTTTTGTTTTTGCTATTTTTAATAGACTCTGCAAAGTTGTGAGTCACAGTGCGTTGAGAACGCTCGTGCTAACGCACAGCACACCCATGCTAGTGTATTGATTGTGCATGACCGTGCTAGATGGAGCTTGCTCGTTATTTTGGACTTTGTTGTATGAAGTTATGTTATGTAATGTGTTTGTATATGTCGTGATACATTAAATTCAAGATATAATGAGTCATGATGAAACATAGTGTTATAATAGCATTTGAGATACACATTGAGAACATGAAATAAAGATAAGTGATGACAATGAATGTCAGTCGATTACCTAGGCTTAGAGATGGTAAGAATGGGCTTGAACAACACTTGTCAAGTGAGTGACCTAGTCTAAAGAAGGAAGAGTGGTACTCATTGATTGTTGTAGGTCGTGAATGAGGTACTTAGGTCTAGAGGAGCAAGAATGGTCCTCATTGGTCCAATGTCATACTCAGACAAAGCCATCTGTCACCGTGCTATCCTCCCTGTCAGAGCCAGTTTCTTAAAGATGTATTTGATGGGGTCTGTTTTGGGTATCAACCAAGTGGTGTTTGCCAACATGTATTGTCTAAGCCTCTTCTTTGCCCAAACTAAGGTACAACAAGTTCGTTCTAGTGCTGAGTACCTTTTCTCACAGTCCATGAATTTTTTGCTGAGACAATATATGGCTTGTTCTTTTTTCCCTGTAGTGTCATGTTGTCCTAAAACACAACCCATAGATTCTTCTAACACCATCAAGTACAGTATCAGGTGTCTTCCTAGCACTATTGGGACGAAGACATGAGGCTTTTTCCAAATACCTTTTGTTTTGCGAAGGAGTTTACCATGAAAGTTCCATATAGAGTGTGACTCTTTCATGAACTCCCATACTTTGGAATTTCTTCCTATTTGTGGTGAATTTGTAAAAAGAGTACTAAGCTCTAGAAGCCAAAACTGTGAGATAAAGATGCCCACTGGAAAGGATTGGAAAGGAGCCCATTGCATACCTAGAACCCTAGCAAGATGTCTCTTAACCCGGCCAATAAAATCTTACCAACCTCGTCGCGGCCACGGATGCGACAATTGTTATAGTCTATTATGCTTGTACTTTTATCTATTGCATGATGTCATGTGAGTGCTACTTATATTGTAATTGTACCACGAGTTAAGTGAGATGTGTTTTTTTTGTTATCTATTTCCCTAGGTCGAATGTCAATTGCAGGTGAGGAAGGTGAGTAGGATTTCAAAGGTGAGATGTTGTCTTTTATTGCTTTATTTCCTTTTAGTAGTTTATTTAAGGGATGATGCTTTGATATGTTGTAACATCAAAACTAGGTTTATGAATTAGATTTATGTTTGTATTTCTTATCTTGTTTGTATGTATTTCTTATCTTGTTGAAAAGACAAACACCTAAGTCTACACATAACCAACTCTCGGACCTACACTATGATTCCAGACCAGCCTTATTCATCCTTAGGTTTCCTGGCATTTACCTTGAAAATGTCGATGGCAACTCCATTCTGAATTCCTTTCACTAAAAGGGACTCGGATTCCAGCTTTTCCGAAACTTGCCGACTTCGTCGCGGCCTAGGTTGCGACACAAGAGGATCCACTTCTGATCTTCTTTCTCTCTTATGTTCTATTACTTCCTTCTACTTCTTATAACTCTTTTCACTGCAAAAGAACCAACCTCTTTCTCTTTTGACACCAACTCTTTTATAAGCAAGCTCCACCTCCCCTGAAATTTTCAAGGAAATCTTCTACCATTAATGCAATGGCTCCCCACAGTGCTCCATTAATTTGGTGGTGCTCCACGGGGCTCCTTTTAATAAATGCGATGGCGCCTTCATTAAATGCGATAGTGACCTCTCCAGTCTTTCCTTTGGCCATTGCGGCTAAAAGTGCTTTCTGCAACTTTGGTTTCTTGTGAGATGTTAAGACTAGGATAACTTTTCTGAAAAGTAAGAGAATAGCAGGCAATTGTCAGTTGTTGTCGCCTATTCGAAATAGATCGAGAGACGTGAGCCTGCTAGGACACGCTTCCCTGTTCTCATTATTATTCTCTTTTTCTTTTTCTTTTTAGGATTACGAACAAAAACAGGTGTCAAACACCTCATAAACATAACAAAAGGAAGGTCACCAAAATAAAAAGAGAGAAAGAATGAAGAACTAAGCTATTGTTGGAGAAAATATTTTCTTTTTTCTTTTTCTTTTCTCTTTTATTTTAGTTTACAAAAATGTTACATTATTTCCACTTTATTTCTTGTTTTAAAATTTTATATAGAAAATATTGAAAACAATTTATAATTGTTATCTGTTTTCATTTTTTTTCATCGTTTTTATACAAAACTTTTAAAATAGGAAACAAAGTATAGTGTTTTTGTAATTAAAAATAAAAACAGAAAATATTATCTTAAATCAAATTACCAGATAAATTTTGTCTCTATAACTGTGGTTGTTAGAAGTTACAAAATTGATTAAAATAAGGAATGCAAAGTTTGGACATTTCCAAAACCTGATTAGCAATAAAACACACTCAAACCTAGGAATTATAAAACTTAGTACCTAATAACCATAAAATTTAGCCAAATACTAGTTAACAATTGTCTACACTAAAGATAGACAATTTCAACTAAGAAAGAGATGCAAAATCAAATTTTATTAGTTCAACTTGATATTCGATTGGTTTAATCCTCTCATACTAGCTCGACTTGGACCATAACTATATATATAAGGATGTTTAAGAGTCAAAATCACATCCAATTTCAAAACATTCAGATATACATTTGTACGTAAATCACTAGCTACTCATTAGATGCAATGTAAGGTGTTGCAACTTGTTTGCGTTGGAACCACTTACAATGTTGCATTATGGTAAAAAAAATATTATTAACTAACTCTTAACATGAAATAATGCAGTATTACTCATTGTGGTACAACCTTGAGACGTCTTGCAAGTTCATTGGCATAACGATAGCAAGCTTTGATTGCCCATATTCAAGCCAATTGTCGTAACTATGCACATGGAAGCAAATGAATTATACAAAATTCTTCCTTTGTACACATACTACAATTCTAGTGCCTCTATGCTTAAATCTAAATGGTAGAAATAAAATAGAGATACTTCAAAAATGATAACTACCCTCCCAAAATGAGATATTTTATGTTGAGTCGTCAATAGATAAACATAGAAAGACTAAACTGGAAGCATATTAGAATTCATGAATAATATGATGTATGAACTTCCAAGTTCTTGATCTTTCTAAATCTTATATACAATTTCTCTTAGACAATAAAGAGTCTTTCCTTTTTTAACAATGGAACGTGAAAAAATAAAAGTTTATATTACTTGAAGACCATAACGTACTCTTTTATAAAGTACATATGCTTTTATGAAAAATAATAACTTTGGAACTTTTCATATTTTTATTTTAGTCTATCATGAAAAAATAAAAATAAAAAAGACTTGTGGTATCTACATGTTACAAAATTCACGTCAAATGGATGACATCAATCCCAATAAAATAATCCTTGTACGATAATTTCAAAAGAACTAACTTGTAATGCTTGATTAGTTATATAAGTAAGTTCACTCGTTAAATAAATATCAAAGAAAATTCCACTTAGGCTACATTTATCATTATTCAATCATTCATTATAAAACTATTGTATGGGCTCTATAATTTTATATTTGCTAAATAATATTTTGAATATTTTGCTCCATTTTGTATATATTAGAATAGAAGTGATCTTTGTTACTTGTATAATACCTAGATAATTTAAACTCAGGAAGTCATTCCAAGACTTAATAGTTTAAACAGAAAATCGTCAACCAAATTCAAGAACACTCGACCAATTATATCATTAATTTTCTCAACGATTTAATAGAAAAGTAACTTTGAACGGTACCATTTGTTCAAAATAATAAAATCACAAAATGAGATCTTTTATGTTAAGCATCAATATAATATGTTAATCGAACGACTAAAATAAGTGAAATTGTACCTAAATCTATCAAGAATGTGAACAAACTTATGAGTTATTGATTTCTCATGTCTTATATACATAATTCTTCTTAGAGAATATGGAAGCTCTTCTAACGATGGGATGTTGAACAAGAAAACTATATACCTATAACTTAGAGTCAATATGTAGTTCTTTTATAATAAGTTCATATTCTATTGTGAAGCATAATAGCTTTTAAAATTTTCTTATTTCTTGAGTAGTAGTGTTACATCCGCAACATATTTTTCACAGCTTTTTTTTTTTATTCTTCTCTATCCTTTTTTATGACATTAAGTTATTTTATCTCACACTTCTCTTTTCTCTTCCATTTTGTCCTTCCCCTCCCCTCCATCGTATCCTCATCACATAGTTGATTTTATACCTTTGTCATTTCCACCATTTCTTTAGCATTAAGTTGAATATTTGTGAAGCAAATATAATTTCTATGTAGCCATATGGACAGTAAAAAAAATCTAAATAAACTTGTAAAAGTCCTTATATTTCCTATTGACCAATATACCTAAATTTGACCAGAAATGTGTTTTCCCATCACAACGTAATGGAGTATTTGTCTCACCCAACCAATCATAATATTGCTGCCATATACGTTGTGAAACATTATAAGTAAAAAAAGGTGATTTGTTGTCTCTTGTTCACACTTGCAAAAAAACACAGTATTTGATTATGGTATGATATAGAATCCCTCTATGATGTAAATTTATCTTTAGTTGATAATCTATCAACTCCAATACTTTCAATAAGATGGAAGTGTTTAAAAAAGAGACTATTACATAATGTATTGGTGTTCTAAGTAAATTTTAACTTATAAGATAAAATATATTAGGAAGAATATATTAAAGAGTATATTGTTAATCATTTTCTAGTGTGTTTTTATAAAATTTATTAGTCGGTACTGCAATTGATACATGACTAAATAATTAAAAAATGTTAAATAAAAATAGATTATGTAATATATTAAAAATTTAAAATCATTATTCTTTGTTGAAAACACTTATTTAAAACTTCAAATATTTTAAGTTATATCATAAAAGATATTTATTAAATTTTTTTTAAAACTATTAAAATTAAATTTTACTTTTTATTGGAAAATGTCCAATTTTAAATCTTCACTATTCAATTATGCTTTTTATTTTTTTTTAATTATACATTAAAATGAATCAATGATTGAAATTATATCCAGTTTTAGGAAAACTGGAGGGATGAAAATTTTTAGAGGTTCCTATCACTATCATACAAATTAATTAATGATTCACGTCATAATAAATTAATTAATTAATTAATGCGATGGGGAAATTTCCTTGGTTTTTTCCGTTCGATATTCCAGTTATTTGGTGAGAGAAGGTACAATGGCGTCTGCCACAAATATGATTACTTAATACTTACTCCTCTTGATAACATCTTGTGCAAAGGACAAATTTAATATCACAGGTGCACTAATAAATTTCTTGTTCCAAATTTAGTATTACTATCACATTTTATGACTAATTCATTTGTATACTACTTTATGAAAAGTGGCTACAAGGAGAACTGAACCCACAAAACACGTGGTTCACCGGCAAGTCACAATGCTAATGCCATTCGATATAATAAAAGAATTAATGATGGACGGCCTAAATCATGTATGAATATGATGTATCAGTTAAGCAATCTAATAATTGTAATATTATATTAAAATTGTAAATCAGTCTAAAGTTATGCAAGGAGTTTGATTAAAGCTATATATATAAAAAATTTATCCTAATGAAAAATTAGGAAGTGAAATATCATCTATCACTATTAAACTACTTTATATAAATTAATAAAATTTATAATATTAAATATATAAAATTATTTTATATTATTAGTACATAATTATTAAATTATTTTATCTAAAATTATAAATTATTATTAAACTCTTAAAAAATTAGCCTTTAATTATTCGTCAAGAAATATTCTTAAAATAATAAAAAAAATTACTAATTAGTCCTTCTTGACCGTAATTGGTGATTGGGAATTTTTAATGCTTGTATTTTTATAATGAAGCAAGTGCTATCATAGAAATTAGGTCGGTTGTTAATGAAGCTTCAATTTTAAATTGGATGCCTTTGAATTTGTAAACACATTACATAACATAATTTCTGGGTTCTTATGTAAATTACCGTATTTGTAATAGAATTGTCTCTTGCAAAGAAAAGAAAATGTATGGGTTGCACTAAAAAAACTATTTAGGAGTATGTGTTGTACTAAAAAAATTATTTAGGAGTTTATAAACGACAACAAATTATCACATGATCTTTTTCTCTGTTTTTCTTCCATCTTTTTTTTTTTTTTATGGGATTTTGTTCTTTATATCCTTCATCCCCTCTTTTATGTTGATTTTTCTTGACCGGAATTATCAGATTTTTCTTTTTTTTTATCATATCTTTATCTCTTGAATACCTATCAATAGGGAGGGATGTAACATAATTTTCAAACTTTGAGCAATACACTTCATCTCATGCTTCTGTCAGGTGACTTTTTTGCAAATAAGCATTAATTACTTCAGCATATTTTTATCAGTTTCTTAGACTGAAGAGCCAACTCATCGACTTATGGGGTCCCGAATGTGGGAGGCAAACCGATACAGTATTCTTATTTCTCTCTTTATTTTTATGAGATTATTTATTTATTTTTTTTCTTATTTTTTTCTCGTACACCTAAAGAATGAAGCTTATGTTTATCATTATTATGTGAGGAATTAGTTGCATTCACTCGGGGATTCTCAGTTGGATAATGTCACAACCACAAATTTGCGACGGATAACCGACTCACTCTTATGTTGCAACCGAATGCCTTTCGGCTGTCTGGAGTCGCCACCTACGTTTTTCTGGAACCTAGGGAAACCTAAGGAAAGGCAGGTCCGACGTCAGAGACATAGGTTCGGGAGTTGGTTACATGCGGGGGAGGTACAGGGCCTCCCGGGCATATCTATCACTTGATAGTTACCCTTGGCTAGCTGTATGGAAGAGGGATAGTGCTTGTATATGGGGTGGTGTTTTTGGGTTCTCATATTTAAGGCTAACGGTTTTGGGGTTTGGGGTCATTGACTTGATAGAGGTGTGCCTCTCTAGGCCTCACGTACTTTCGGTTGCGGAGGTTCAAAGTCCACGTAGTTCCGGGGGGTTTAGGCAAGTGAGGGGTTAGAATGGACGTGGTCTCATCATATTCGCCGAGTCGTGCTCTCGGTCGAGGGGTTCTGGGCCGAGACGTGCTCGGCCTTGGGTGGGGGTTTAGGTTCCATCTCGGTTTTGACGTTACGCTTACCGGGCTAAAGAGGGTTCAGGGGAGGATCGTGCTTGATGATGCGAGCTGTATTATGCTAACCACGAAAAGAATGGGGGAGTTAACCAACCTGGATATCGAAGTGAGTAGATGACCCTTGCTTGTGGACTAGTACTTCGGTTTGCCCTTCAGTCTGGACTTAGAACGCTTCTTCTCTTCTTTGGCAGTCGTCAACTTTTCACCTCTTCTTTCCGTTCTCTCCTCTCTTTTTCCCACCCCTATTCTCCTCGTAGCAGGGGTTTATATAGGCTTGGATGGTGATGGGGTGGTTTCTCTTGGGCCGGTGATTAGAGTTGGGCTGGTAACGGTGATCACCCAGCGGGGAATGGGTGGTTGGGATTCCTAATATCCCGGGTGATTTGGATAGGATTGAATTTCGGCCCGGTAGGGATTTTCTCTCCGAGGTCTTGTGGGGTTGGATAAGGTTGACTTGGTCTCGGTTGAGATTCTCCGAGAATCAGGAAGGTTGAGATTTTGTTTGACTCCTACCGAGAATCCGGAGGTGAGTGGATTCGGGCCTAGTTTTGACTGGGTCTAGGTGGTTCTTGGGTTGACTCAGGGTTGACTCTGGGGAGGTCTTGGCCCATTCTCGTAGACTGGGCCGGACCGATTTGGGGTATAACAGATAAGTCTATATACATTTCTGGTTTTTTAGGTTATTAGTGGATACACCACATCAATTCCTACATTGTGATATAGCCCGTTTCAATACTTTCACTTTAACCATTCTAGAGGTTAGAGAGAGAAAAGAATAAAAAATTCAAATTAATTTGTGTGATTCTAATAACATTATCTTTATAAAAAAAAAATACTAGGATTGATCTAGTGGGAAGTTTAGCAATATACATGAATTCTTAAGTTTGAGTTTTACATTTGTCATTTATTTCTCTACTTGAAAAAGAAGATGTTTAAAAATAAGAGCTAAACATAAAATTCAATCTTGAGTATCTCAATCTCCAGAAAATAATGATCTCAATTTTACAGTGATTATTTACCATATATTTTTTTAGGGTTTTATTTTTACAATTTCAAACATTTTGAAAACGAATTCAAATGACCTATTAAAAGCCCACTTACCTTCTATAACCGGTGAATTTATTGAACCACCTGTGGACCACTAAGGGTACTTCCACGTTGTTAATGTCCTTTTAACTTGTCAACTACCCTAGTAACTTCATGTCCTTTTCAATATTTTCATAATAAAAATTTATTTCTTAAAATATCAAAATAAAACAATTAACTACAAGTATTTTCTTTCTTCTTTTGTTCTCTCAGAAAAAATGGTTATATTTTTAGTATATTAAATAAATTACTTTTAATGTAATATTTGTATTACTATTATTCAATTAATATTTTCATAAATAAAATATCGCTTTTAATGTTCACATAAAAATTCTTTTAATGCAGAAATCGAGACAAAGACAAAACTGAAAATTGAATAAATTTATTTTTAAACAATAAATAAATTAAAATAAAAAATATATTTTTAAAGTGATAGATATTTTAAAATAAAATGTTATAATGATTCTTTGAATTTCCTCCTTGTTTCTTTAAATATGAATAAAAACAATACCTGACATGTGTTTCTCTATTTTTTTATTATTTTCAATTAAAAGAGGAAAAAAAACAGTCATACTACAATGAATGCTCCACATATTTATATATTAAATTATTTACTTTTAATTTAATATTTTTTATTTTCAACTAATGCTTCAAACACTTTATTGGTATTATTTAATTAATACTTTTTGTTGAATAACTAAAAATTACCTCTAATTAATGTTTTTAAAAGTAAAATAATGATCAAACCAGTGAAGCTACTTGATCAACATCATTATACCACTGTTATGACAACGTGTGTTTCTCACATCCTGTATCTTCTTTTGTAGACAATTATGTTAAAAGTGCATATAAATATTAAATGTAAGCATTTTTTTCAACAATAATTCAAATTTTGGTTCGAGATACTTTTTACACCATATCCAACTCCCACTGGTCGATAAGTGTATAACAAGATAATATATAATGGAATAAAGTTTCTTATATAAAGTTAGTTCTTGAAAATATATATATTACATTTTGAAATTAGTGATTATAATTTATTTATTTATTTTTAGATCCTAAATTAACTTTAAGAGTGTGATTCCAGTCTTTGTTATTTAATTTTAGTGTTTCAAAATTTCAAAAACCATGTTTTTATAGTCCTTCATCAGAAATTAAAACTACATTATTTTGTTAAATTAGGAGCTAAAAAAATCATAGAGATTAAAATACAAAAAAATCATACTTTTAAATAATAAAAAAATACCAAATATTTCACAGATATAATATGTTTAAATGGTGATAGAGTGACTAGCTTGCTTTCTTTTCTTTGGTTTGATTTTTAACTTTTCAACTATATTTATACACCAATGGGTAGGATAATAGCCATTGAGATGTCCTTACTCTCATGTGTCAATAAAAAATTATTTTTTATTAGACAATTATATTAAAATTTGTGAAAATCTTAACCGTAAAAGAGATAATAGTCGGCTTCACATTATTACAATATCAGTTGCTTACCTGTGTCCATGAAAACATTGGACCATTCTCTACTATAAGGCACATAATTTTGGTCTTAAACTTTTCTTTAATTCACAATAGAACATGCTATATATATAATATGATTTAGTTATGTTATAAATTTTCTTCACTATTCGCAGCCTTAGGGAATGTGGAAAAGCTAGAAGAATGTGGAAGTAAGTCGTCTTTAACAAGTTAATAAACTTCTAGTCACTATATTGATTATAGATGAACCCTTCTCTATTACAACATAATTAAAGGAAAAGTAAAATTTTAAAAATAATTATTTTAAAAATAAGCTTTTTCTTCCTTTTCTATACTTTTTTCTTCAACAAAATAAAAAAAAAATGTATCATTATTTTCTTTATCTTCACCAATGACACCAAAAAGGTTTGATACCCTATTGCTTCTTGAATGTACGTGTATATTTGAAGGTGAAGGAGTATCTTTATATATAAGTGACTTCTCGAGAAAGGCAGCACGTGGCTTTCCCAATCCGATTCCGACGAAGCTTCATTCAATTTTTCTTTTAATATAAAATAATATAATACATTTATATTAATCTGTTATACGCCATCCTATTTATAATATGTTTAACCTTACGTATCTAAGTTATATATATATATAATATACGCCATCCATTTATATCAGATTTAAAATTTTAAGACTTGCACAAAATTTGAATAGATTAATTTTACAATATAATATTTTAAATATAATAATTTTAACATATTTTGTGATAATTATTTATTTTAATTAATTAATTAATTAAATTATTTAATTGTTTGATTGATTTAATTTTTTATTTTAATTATTTATAAAATAAAATAAATTTTTTCTTGTAATAAAATATATGTTTATTTATTTATTCTATTTATCATTTACATGTATATAATGATTTATTAAGAATCAATACAATTTTTAGTTGTTATTATTTTTACAAATTGACAAAAAGAAATTAACGATTACAATGTAACAAAATTGATTATGTTAATTAAAATCATCATTATATACTTATATTTTTATCACGTTTTTTTTTTGTTATTTATTATCAGCGTATTATAGTTAAATATATTCCGATGATTTGCTAATAATTAATTCCTTTTTAATTGATATTTGTTTTAAAAAAATTAATTATGGAAAAATAAAATTTGAAAAGAAAAGTTGTAGATAATATATTTACTGAAATATATAATTAATTAAGCATTAAAACGTATAAAATAAAGAATAAAAAAATTATAAATAAGTTAAAATAACATTTTTATACATTTATATTACTTTGTCCCTAACTTTAAGAAAAAATATATAATAATAATAATAATTATTATTATTATTATTATTATTATTATTATTATTATTTATTTTTATTTTTTAATTATATTTTATTTTTCATAAAATTTGATGTTTTGATTCTCCTCTTAAACATTAAGAATTTTTTAAAAAATATGTCTTAAAAGTATATATTAAAAATTATATGATGATTGGGAACTACTTTTTTTTTCGTGATAATGTGGATCCGAAGTGTGGACCCAGAATGGATGTGGAGTGGGTTGTCCAGCCTGGATTCAAGTAATGGTTCACAACAACTGCTCTTAGCTCAACTCCTCGCCATAATGAGAAGGGCCCTGCAATTTGCATATATAATTTAAAATATTGCTTTTAGATAAAATATATAATTTAGCATATATAAGATAAATTAACTTATCTATTAGTTAAAAATCAGTTTTTAGATAAAATAATATTAAAAACGTTTTTATAAATTATCTTATAAGTGTATTCATATAAGCCCTATATCAATCTTATATACTTTAAAAATATATATATATATATATATATATATATATATATATATATATATATATATAATTTTAAAGTATATAAGGGCTTATATGAATACACTTATATATAAGATAATTTATAAAAACGTTTTTAATATTATTTTATCTAAAAACTGATTTTTAACTAATAGATAAATTTATTTTAATTTATTATATTTTTTTTATAAATATTTATGAAAAATTTTATCTAAATAAATACATTTTTTATATAAAAAACCCTCTTAAAAATTATTTCTCCAATATAAGATATACACTCGCATGGCTTACCTCATAACATTTTAAAAAAAAAAAATCGATTATATAAATATTTTACAATATTTCAATGTCAACGACGGTTTTACAATAATATTTATGTACAAGAAATTGGGTACAAATTAATTCCACGCCTATTCTAGAGACACGCTAAATTGTAAGTTTGAACGGTAAAAACTCTCATAAAAAATAGTAACAACGTATAGATAAATGGGCATTATATAATTGACATTTTTATCACTAAAAAGTTATTCCATCAGCATGACAATTGCTCTATGGATTATACTTAATCAAATTTATGCTAAAATCCCACAATTTCTTGGCCAAATCCATGTCCCTTCCATGTGAGTATGCTTCCGAGAGATTATTATCTACAAAATATTTGCCACTGATTCCACTCACTTGTGGGTGCAATGCTACATAGCATGTTGTTGATGCTCCCTATAGTCAAGTTGTACAAGGTGAATATAGAAGATTAGGATAATCAAATGCTATATTTCAGTTTCTTTTAACCTCCTTTTGATTAAACAACAAAAAGACTTCTCTATCATATCTATCTATATATATATATATTCCCCTTAGTATATGAATTTTTTTTTTCATTTTAGCCTCTATATTCATGAGTTATAATGATTTAACTTACTTGTTGCACATTTTTCACCACAAATCCCCCAAGCTTATCAAGTAAAAATGGCCCTAGCATCTTGGCTATACCTGCATATCATACAAAGATATGCCCATAAAACTCAATAAATGTCATTATCTACGTGGAAAAATATATACTTGAACAAAAAACTACCATGAAAAAAAAATGGACAACATGATTGTTGAATTTGCAATTAAGTGGTAGAAATTACAAACGTTGCCTATAGGTGAACATGTGAATGTGTTTGCAAGGATGCTTGAAGAAATAATCCTATTTACTATAACCTATTTAACACAATTATTGTTCAATATATCTTTTTTTAAACAATATTAATTTTCATGTACAAAATATAGGATTATAACACCTAAAACTTTATGCTGAGGAATTGAAGCTTGTTTTGCATTGTAAATGCACTGAATCTTCTGAAAGACAAACCAAGATTATATAGAATAATTTAATTATTTAGTATCTTAAATCTCATTATTGACATAACTACACTAATGTGGTAATTACCCTTCATCAAACGATTGTGGATGAAAATATTGGTGGTGGTGGCTCCCGGATGAAGAGAATTAGCAATAATATCTATTCCATCTTCCTGGCCAAGTTGCAATAACAAACAAGTGATATAATTATATATATCACAAACATTTAATTAATGAGGCAAAACTAATGGGCTATTTTTTCTAATAAACATGTAAGAGAAGGAAGGCCACCAAAATAATGGGAAAAGAGTGATTGATTGGTTTAAAAAGAAATAAATCTTTTTTCACTTTTAACAACAAAAATACTACATCGTTCTTACTTTATTTTTTATTTTCAAAAGTTTATATAAGAGTACAATAAAAACAATGTTTAATTGTTTTTTTTTTGTTTTCATTTTTTGTTTTAACTGTTTCTTATACAAAATTTTTAAAATAGGAAATAAAGTAAAAATAAGGTAGTGTTTGTACTTAAAAATGAAAAGAAAAAATGTTTTCTTAAATCCAATGACTTCTAAAAAAAATGGTCTTATGATTGTGGTTGCTAGAAGTTGCAAGATTAACTACTAGAAGGAATGCAAAGTTTTGGCATTTCTTAAAACCTGACTGGCCACATGATCTACTCAAACCTAGGACTTATAAAAATTGGTAACTATTAGTCATACAATTTTTCAAATGCTTTTACCAATTATATACTCAAAAGATAGACAATTTCAACTAATAAAAAGATTCAAAATCAAATTTAATTTGTTCAACCTAATATTTGACTGGCTTAATCCTCTCTTACTAGCTCAACTTGGACCATCACTATATAAGTTGTTCAAGAGTCAAAATTGCATCCAATTTCAAAACACTTACAATTGTATGTAAATCACTAACTACTCGTTAGATGCAATGCATGGTTGTATCGAAGTGATAGACTTGTTTGCATCGAAACTTATGCTAAATGGTTATTAATAAACTTACAAATAGGTCATGCCATAATCTAGTAATATTCAACGAGAGATAATAATGTTTACTTATAGTGGCATTACGGTAAAAAAAAATACAAAAATTATTAACCTTGAAATGTCTTGCAAGTTCATTGGCATGTAAAATGTTAGCAAGCTTTGATTGTCCATATGCAAGCCAACTGTTGTAACTGTATATAAGGAAGCAAATGAATTATACAAAACGCTTATCCTTTGCGCATATACTATGGTTCTCGTGTCTATATGCTTAAATTTAAATGTTAGAAATAAGATAAAGATACTTTAAAAATAATAACCATCACAAAATGGATTTTTTTTTAAGTCATCAATAGAATAAATATAGAATTAAAGTGGAAGCATATTAGAATTCATGAATAATATGATATAGGAACTTACAAGTTCTTAATCTTCTAAGTCTTATATATATACAATTTATTTCAGAGAATAAAGAGTCTGTTATTTTTTTAGTGATTAGTGATGGAATGGGTAAGAAGAGAAATGTTTATCTAACTTGAAAACCATAACCCTTTTAAAATGTAGAAAGCCTTGCATGTAATGTATAACGACTTTTCAACTTTTCTTATCATAAAAATAAGACGCTTGATTAATTAATGGATTAACTTATAATGGTTAATTAATTATGTAAATAATTTTACTTATTAAATAAATATCTAACAAAATTGCATTTAGGCCACATCTATCACTATTCAATCAAGCATTATAAAATAATAATTTAAATATGTTTTTAATCTCTATAATATATTATTTTATGTTTTTAATCTTTATAAAAAAATTATGATTTTTGTTTCTATAAAATTTTATTTTATAATTTTAATCTTTACTGATATTTTTAGTACATATAAAATTATAATTTTTTTATATCGATCCCTCTAATTATATTATAAGATATACATTTTATTTCCCAATATTGATACCAATAAAGAAAAACACTAAATTGATTATTTATAATCAACGTAGAAAGAGCATTTTCAAACACCCCCTATATTTCTTTCATGTATAAATAAATATCTAATACTAAATGCAAAATACTTTATATCCAGGTATATCAAGTTGTTTATTAATTGTATAGACACTTAATTTGAGTCATTCTACATTATCATCATAATTGTATTTGGAATACTTCTTACCATGATTGATCGTTAATTTTGTCAAAACGGATTCCTTCGCGATATGTTAATCGATGACCAGCTGACGAGACATTAACAATTCTTCCTTCTTTCTTACTTTCTTGTGTTGTTTTCTTCATAGTATTCAACAACATATTTGTTAAAAGAAAATGACCTGTGGAATTATGTTAAATAAAAATTAAAGGATTAAGATTATTTTAACATTTTCTATCTTACGCTTCTAAAGAAATAATAGAAGATCAAATTATTTGATATTTTACAACAAATCATAAGTGTAAAAAAGTTAAGAAAAATTTCATGTAACAATTATGTATAGAGTTTAATAGTTTAATATTAATGTATTGATAATGTAAAACAGTTTTATAGTTTCATTTAATCATAAAATTATTATTATATTACTTTAACATAATTATTATAAAAATCAACAACTTTATTATAATAATTATTTATAATTAGATAATTATATAAAATTTATATTATCTATGCATGACTTCTTTTTATATTTGTTACCTTTTTAGCGAAAGTGCGTGTGTGGGGGGGGGTATGTGTGTACGTTGCTACATAAACAACACACGAGCATGCTTCCACCTCTTACCCAAGACACGTACACATAAAAAAAGAGATTTCACATGCATATTTTTCTACCCAAGTTAATGTGCATTCACATGCACCACCTACCAAAGACACATATATGCGCGTGCACCCAAGGCATAAACCATCACCCAAGGCATATTCATAAAAAGAAATTCATATTATAAAATAGATAGTTTCAACATACCTAGGTAATTTATGGCAAATTGAAGCTCAATATTATCCTTGGATAGGGTGAAAGGGGCTGCACAAATCCCTGCATTATTTCTTTGAAATACAAAAATCAAATAAATTAAAAAGCATTACTACTAGATTGTTTTCGTGAATGACAAAAATAAAACGTGTGTGCATAAAGAAAGATAGAAAGATATCAACAACTATATTGAACGCATGAATGTAGCACATACACACTTCTTACATCAAAATATTTAATGAAAGACAGGATGAATTGAACTTTGATGCAAAATTCTGAATAGATGCCATTGAGCTAAGATCTAACTCCATGACATCAACTTTAGCTGTAGGAATCTCCTTAAGTATTGCTTCCTTGACATTTTTTGCACCAATCATATCTATCACCCCCATAATCACATGGACACCTCGCAAAGCAAGAACACGAGCAGTCTCAGCACCAATACCGCTAGATGCCCCTGTTTTTAGATTGAACAGCAACCAACTATACAATTATAAGATGTAAGTATGATCAAAAATGGAAATTTTCATTGAGTTTCCTTTTTTTTTTTTTAAGTGTGCAAGTATTATGTTAAAGTATATAAGTAGTTTTCTAGAGTGTGTAGACTTTTGGAATTAGAATAAACTAAGTATAGTTAAGGTTACGAGTGATCTGGATTGAGTTAGATTAACTTAAGTAAAAGGTAAAATTCAAATTGATTAGATTAAGTTATGTTAGGTTTGCAACAAAAACAAAATCAAGCTTAACCCATACTAACTCCATTAAGTTGAAGTTTTATTGGGTTGAATGATCAAGTTTAATTTATATATATCTTATAAAAATTAAAATTTCATATAATACATTTATATATACATATATATTAACAAATATATATATATATATATATATATATATATATATATATATATATATATATATATATATATATATATATATATATAATATAAGAAAATAAAATTATTTGGTTCGTTAGATTTGAAACGTATAATTTGATTCGATAATGTCTGGTTAGAATATTTTTAACATAATTATATAAACCAACTAGATATTTTTGGTTTAAAATTGTTTGGATTAGAAGTGAACCAATATGGTGTATATTTTTCTAACCTTATTTGCTTTTAATATTTTTGTTACTTTAAATCACAAAAGGCATTGCATATAACACCACAAACACAATAAAATTGAATATTTTCATTCAAACAACGATCGGATTACCACACAAATCAAGTTTTTGAAAATATAATTTACACTCTTGGATTGATGGTCATTTGTCTAACAACCTTGGCCTAAGGGGTTCCTTCTCAAGTTTCTCCTTCTCAACATCAACCTCAAGTTCCTATACCAGTTGAAGGGGCCTCATCCTAAGGAGGTTAGAAGAGAAAATTTTCCCATGGAAATCGATCCATCAGAAAGGCAAAAATCAAGTTGAACAAAATCTGTGGAGACTAAGTCGAGGGTATGATGGTGTCGAGGAAAATGAGGTTAAACGAGTCCAGACTTATCTATACTTTTAATAATACTTTATTAATTATATTTATAAAAATATCATCAATATTTTTATTAATAATTTTAAAATTTTTAATAATATATAATAAATATAAAATATTACTAATAAAATTTACGACATAATTCAAAAATATTATCAAAATTAATAAATAATACTTTTTATATTTTTATATTATTTTTAAATGTCACAAAATTTTATATATATAATAATGCTGGCTGGATGATGACTTGGATTCAATTATGCTTCCAACAGTTAGTTTTTCTCCACAAAACAGCTTTTATATATTTTAGATAATCTAACTATTTTAATCATGCACAAAGTGGTATTTTTTTCTTTTAAATAAAGAGCAAAAGTTTATAGCGTGTTGGAAATAGCCTTGTCAACCATGTATGAGCAGTTATTCTATTTGATGATGAAGATAGAGGAAAGTGCGTGGTGACATGTACATCTCAACCATGTATGGTCGTCGTGGCATGACTGATTCAAAGCAAGTTCACGACAAGAGACCTTAGCACAATCACGTGCATGCGTACCATCTAAAAGTTTGAAATAACCACCCAAATAGAGAAAAGTGCATGTTGCGCAATGATCAAGGTTTATTTTTATTCGCTTTTGCTAGATATCAGGATTCATGTTCGATAGTGCAAGCTGAACTTCATGTAATGGCCTAAGAATTGCTGTGAATAGAGGTTTCAATAGAATGGTGGAAACAGATTCGAAAACTGTAGTTGATCTTATCTAAAAGGTTGCTCTGTTCATCATCCACTGCCTCGTCCTTATCTTTTATTGTTTGGAGGCATACTTATAGAGAACCGAATTCCATACAAATCAAGCTAAAAGTAGGCTTTAGGATTTTTTAGGTTTTTCTGACATTTATTTCTTTGCAAGTGTTGGGTGATTCTTATTCATGTCTTTCACTACTAAAAAATTTAAAATTTGTTATGAAATAATTTTGTGACTAATTTTAAAATCAATAGATATTTTATAATTAATTTTTAGTAAAAATAATTAGCTACAAAATTACTATAATATTGAATGATAGCATGAAATAAGTAGCAAATTAGTTAAGAAAATAATTTTAATTAAATTATAGTAAATTTTTTAAAATTTGTAGTTATTTCTTAACTAATTTGTAGTAATAAGAAGTATAAATGAATATAACTTCAATTTAGCTAGAAAAAATAATATTCTAGTTAATTAGTTAAGATTTAGCTACTAATTTAAATGATAACTAAAATTAGTAGTAAAATCAAAAAATTCTTGTAATGTTTTGTTGGATTAAAAATTTGGGTGTATCTTCCATTTATAAATTCTTTTTAAATTTTATTTGTAATTAAAGGTAAAATAAATTTGAATTTTTTTCAATAGTTTGTTAAGTTTAGTTTTACCTTCTATATCCTTTTATGAATTAAAAAAAATCTAGCATGTCTATAAATAAGTTGAGAAATAATATATATATATATATATATATATATATATATATATATATATATATATATATATATATATATATATATATATATATATATATATATATATTTAAGATGTTGAAGTTACGAAGATTAGCTTCTCGAAATTACATCTAAAATATGAACCGAATATACTAGATGCATAACTGTTTGGTTTTTTGTTTTAAATGTGATTTTCATATTTTGAATATAGTTATAATTTTTAAATCATAAATGTTTTTTTTTTTTTTTACTTTTTTTAGGTTTCTAACCCGGCTGTTAGTTATCCTCTTAAAAAAAGGAAAAATATTGAAAATGGAAAACACATTATAGAGGGAAAGTTCGATAAAAAAAAATGACATCGATTTGTCAAAGAAATGGAATAGATGAGAATACGGTGAATAAAAATAAGTAAAAAAATAGAGTAAATTTCAAGATTATTTGGCTAAAATAAAAAAGAAAATTTATTTTTTAGGGTACATTTCTTACAATTTTAAATTTCTAGAAAACACAAAAGATTAGAGTTAGCAAAGCAGATGATTAGCCTGGTCAGTTAGTTCAAAATATGAAAATTGGGTTGATCAAACCATCTAATCATTGGGTCAAATTAGATTTTGATTAAAAATAAATAAAATTTTAAAAAATTCTAAATTCTGAAATTTTCAGCCCATCAAAGTATTAAAAACCAGCCACGTCAAAAGAAGGTCATTCATTTGTTGCATCAAACTGAACAAACCAGGAATGTTATGTTCATTTTTCCAACTAAGCACCAATATTCCAACTTCAAAATAATGCATAATCTTCAATACAAAATTTTTTGCCTTTGCTTCAGTAGGAGTAAGGCCAGAACCCAAAGGATGGCCAGGGAAAGCAACACTTGGTCCTGTTATTACTATGATTAAGTTATTTTTTAATATTTAATTTAGTCTAATTAACAGACGAACCATTACATCAGAACTATTTTATTAGTTCTACTAAAAAAAATTACAAATAAATGTAAAATTAATAACAAATTATGTACTTCAGCTCGCTCATATTTACTTTCACTTATGCTTGCACATAAATAAGAAGGTGGGAATTTATGCTCCTTTTTTTTCTCTTCTTTTTTATTTTCATTCAAACAAGCAAATAATTTTTATTTTTCACTTTTTTTTATCTTTCCCAGTTTTTGATCAATTCTGTTGTACCAAAGAAAGGGTAGAAAAGAAAGACATGGAAAAAAGAGAAAGAAAAAGTGACCTGTAACAATAGCAGTGAGACCAGTTCCATCGATTCCATGAGTGACTTGCTCAGCAGTGGAAGAAGATGAAAAGCCAGAAACTCCTTTTCTGCTCAATGCCCACATTTGTCCCATTCTGTCTCTCAACACAATTCTTCTCCCTCTCTCAAACTGGCTGGATGCCATATATATAAGAGTTTATAATATGATTCATTTTTCTTTTTGCATAAAAAGTTTAGAGTAAGAGAGAACACGTGTTTCTTATAAAGTCAGAAAATTATTAATTTCAATAAGAATTTATATATGTCACTTATTAATAAAAAAAGTATAAGAATCAAATTTAAGTTATAATTAGTAAGAACAAAAAATTTGACCAATGTACCTGTTTGGCACTTGGGACTAATAAGGAACGCAGATCTTAGTGTTTGACACACGTTTCCACCTTTTGAGTTACATATTCCCTCGTGCGCTGTCGGTTGATACGAAAATGAATTAAATAACAATCCCACCTACCATACCCACTTAACATTTTCTAGATCGATAACTTTTAATTTTTTATTTAAGATTATGGTATAGTTGATTTTTATAATAATTATTTTAAAATTATATTAATAATAACCTGTAATTGAGTAGAAAATTTTATACTCGTAGTCAATAGTTATTAAATTATCTTTAATATATTTTTTTTATATACTTTGTTTCACTGGATGAAATTCATTTGAATTTCTATGTGGGTTTTATTTTTCTATTTAGTAATTTTTTAAATTATCGAGATTTACATTAATTAGAAAAAAAAGGAAAAATGTTAAAAATATATTACTAGCATTTTTATTTTTTGATATGTTTTATTAATCAGAAATTTAATTAGTACATGATTAAATAATTTAAAAAATAGGTTATGTAGTATATTAAATTTAAAAATTATTTTTTATTAAAATACTTTATTTAAAACATTAAACATTTTTATTAAAATGTAAGACACTTAATATAAAACTTCTTTCGAATTATTAAAATTAAATTTTAGTTTTTTTTTTCAAAAAATATAAAATTAGCCATTACCATTGAGAGCTCCTCTCACTGTCATACAAATTAATGATTTCTGTCATAATAAAACAAATTTAATATGATGTGAAAGTCTCGTTACCAAACTAATGAAATCCATGAGTTTTAACTAATAGAATAAAATATTTTAGAAAAGGTGTTGTGAAATATTAAAATATTTTGGTATTTTAAGTAAATTTTAATTAATAAAATAGAATAAAGTGAGTTAGAAAAAGTGGGTTAAACAATGTTCCGTTAATATTGTGTTTCTATAAAGTCTATCAATCTGTACTTCAATTGTGTTTTAAAAATTATTATTCTTTGTTGATAATACTTCATAATCAGAAATGTTATTTGGTGAGAAACTAACATTCCGTACTCTTCTTGATAATATCTTTTTCCTCGTATGTCATATATCACATTGACTAATAAATAGGTAGGTTGTTCCAAATTTAGTAACACATGCATCGGTTTAAAAAAGGTAGTTTTGATATAAAACAATTTAATAATTATTTTTAGACATTTTTAAAAATAAAAAGTTAATTTATGTTTATTTATAATTATAATTTTTTTAAAAAAAAGTAACTGATTTTTATGAAAATTATTTAAAATAATTTCTCATTTTAATCAGATTTTATATTTATTTTAGTTTTTAACTATTTTTAAAAAGTTGAATAAGAAGCTTTTAAAAATATTTTGAAAAAATATTTTTATGAAAATATTATTACAAATGGACATATAACTTCTTTGCATTTCTTTATAATAAGTTGTTAATGTTCTTTTAACCTCTCAACTGCCCTAGAACTTCTTGTCCTTTTCAGTACTTTTAAAAATAAAAATTTTATTTCATAAAATATCAAAATAAATCAATTTTCAACACCAACTTTCTTTCTTTCGTTTGCTTTCAGAAAAATGGTTATATTTTTAATATATTATATAATATTTTTATTACTATTACACAATTAATATTTTCATAAATAAATAAAAATCTCTTTTAATGGTCACATAAAAATTATTTTAATGTATAAATAAAGAAAAGACAATTAAAAATGGAATAATTCATTTTTCAAGAATAAATAAATTAAAATATTTTTAAGTGATAGATATTATAAAATAAAATGTTGTCATGATTCGTTCAACTTCGTCATTAATTCTTAAAATGTGAAACATTTTTTCTCAACCTTTTTCTATTTCAATTAAAAGAGGAGAAAAAATTGTCAAACTACAACAAATGCTCAACATTTGATCAATATATTAAATGATTTACTTTTTATTTTTTTTTATTTTTAACTAATGTTGCATACACTCAATTAAAGAATTAAAATATTATTATTTAATTAAAAATACTTTTAATTAATTTTTAGAACTAAAAATAATTAATAATAAAATAAATTTTCTTATTCAATATTTTCTTCACCATCAGCTGCCTTGAGGATTTTGGTAAATTTTCTACAAGAATGAGGAACTTATTCATCTTTAATAAGTTAATAAATTTATAATCTCTTCAATTGAATATAAATGGATTGACCCTTCTCTATTACTACATAATTATAAGATTTTTCTTGTAGATTTATGCACTTAAACATAATACAAGCTAACTTAAAACTTCACATTATCTTATCTAAAGATTCTAAACTTAATTATAATTTTCCATGACATATAAAGTTTTACTAAAAAAATTAAATAACCAAAAATATTAGAAGAACATATATTACATCAACAAAAGCTCACTCGTTAACTTAATTCCTTTCTTTCAACTTTATTATTATTATTTTTTTTTTACTTTTCTCTTTTTCCTCATTTATTTCTTATTTTTCATCCTATCTCTCTTTCTTAAGATGCAAATCTTGTAACTCCTTTCTCTTCAACGAGCTTTCACTTTAAACATCGTTGGCTTCATTTTCTTTCAATCACCAACTAAAGGTTGCATTTGGCTGAGAGGAAAGAAAGTGGAAAAAAAAAAAAAAAGAAATCAAAGTAAAAGGAAAGTAGGTTTTTTTTTCAAATTTTATTTTTAAAAAGAACTTTTCTCTTCATTTTCCCTTATATTTTCTCTTCAACCAATTAAAAAAATGTATCATTATTTTCTTTTCTCACCACCAATCACACCAAAAAGGTTTGATATCCTTTTGCTTCTTGAATGTTCTTGTATGTTTGAAGGAGTATATCTTTATATATAAGTGACTTCACATGACAGGCAGCATGTAGCTTCCCGTATAACGAGGAAGCTTCATTCCTTTGTTTTTTCTTATTTAAATAAAAAATAATATAATTAATCCATATTTACAATATGTATTAAGTGAAAACGTAAGAGAAATAAACTCGATCATATATTTAAAATTAATAATTAATATTATATAAAATTAAAATAATTTAATCATTCATCTATAATTATACTATCAATATTAATTTCTCTCTCCCCTCGTGCATATGTATGTATAGAGCATATTAACATAGAACTCTTGATTATATGTTCGAGATATATATATGTGCTCTCACCTCTCATTTCTAACAATAATAAAAATTTCTCTCTCTATTGTAGTATGTAATACTAAGATATTATTCTTTTATAAAAGCTAATTTAAATCCTAAAAAATCTATTTTAAACTTTAATGTTTCATTACTATTTTAGCATATAAGTATAATTAACCATTTGAGAATCTAATTAGCATGAATTTTTCGATACATTTATATGATTTGTTTCCTAATTTTAGGAATAAGTCTATGTTATTATAATAACTAAGTTTTAAATATTTATTCATTTATTTATATTATTATATTTTCTTTTTCTTAAAATTTGAGGTCTTGATACTCTTTTTAAACATAAGAATTTTTGTAAAAAATAAATCCTAAAAATATAAATGATCAAACATATCGGATGAAATTCGGTACTAAAATTTTCCCTAATAAGAGTGCATTTTAAGAGCTGTTATAACGTGGATTCAAAGTGTGGACCCTAAGTAGAGATATTAAGTGGACCCATGCTATCAGAAAAAAAAAAAAACATTATAAGAAAAAAGATATTGTGTGGACCCAGCGTTCAAGAAATATAATGATTCAGAAATCTGCTCCCACCTCAAATCCTATATCCATAATAAGAAGGACTGAACAATATTTAACGTAATCATAGACTTCATAGTTGCTCAATTGTTACTTTTACGTTTCAAATGTTGCATGTTCACATATGTACAATAATTCATCATTTTGGAAAAAAAAATATCTTGGACGATATTGATATGTTATAGCCTGTTTGGTTTGATCCTCGGTGGTGTCATCGTGGACAAGCTTGAACCAAAAAATACTTATTTCTACTTTACTTAATTAAGAATTTTGGACATAGAAATATTAAAAAACGTGGATGGTAAAATAGAGTATTTGAAATATTTGGGTGTACAACTATTACTATGTGGTATATATTAATTAGTCTCCATAACATCTACATCTTTTGGTTCGACTCTTAAAAAAAAAAAAAAACTCTTAATTTGTTGGTTTTGATCTATGTTAAAAAGAAAATCAATTTTAATTTCTAATATTTTTGTTTAATTATTTTAGTCTCTATAAAATTGTAAGTTTTTAATATAAATCAATTCTTTTTATGTTGGAAGTTTTTCATGGACAAGATGTAAAGTATTTTTTTATTAGGGACCAAAACTGAGAAGAATTATATTTAGAGAGTAAAACAAAAAAAAAATTGGATATTATGCCTACTAAAAAGTTAACTAAGCCTATTTTCACTTTCAAATGGAGTTTTTACTCATATTTAAGTACATGAGATATAACTATAAGTGGCTGTTTGACAAGTTTATAAAATCAATTATTCATTGAAACAAGTATTTATATTTAACGTCCGATCAAATTTAGAACAATATTGTTTTAAAAAAATATTTATGTGAGAAAAAGTCAATCCTTTTTATCATGACATGCATTTCAAATAAATTTTCCAATTAATATACATTAATTGGAACACATATAGTAATTATATTTAACGATTCAAAATTAATATTATTAAAAAATTAATACTGAAATGATAGGAATCTCATTAAAAAAAATATATCATAATACAGATGAACGGTCTTTATACATACCATTAAGATGTTCATCACCTACCAAGTATGCAAATTCTTGTTCATCAGTTAAGTGATCACTTTTCCGTTAACAGAAGTTAGTAAGGTTGAAGTTTATTATTTTGGTTAATTAGGTAAATGTGTACCTCGAGAGTTGGCGTATAAAAGAGAGTTTTCATTGTATCAAAATAAATTTTATTTATATATACATATATATTGTTTTTACATGAAGAATTGGATTTCAAGTATAAAATTATAATATATTGGATAATTTAATAATTGTTAGAATAAATTCTAATAAAAATTTTAAAAAATTATTCTCAATTATGTTAAGTCTCCCAATACACATTCACCCAATTAACCAAAATAACAAACTTTCAATTAACCTAACTAACTTTTGTTAACGGTAACATAAAGTAACCACTTCATTGAAACTGTATCTTATGTATAAAAAGAGTTTGTGTAGATGGAATTACTAAATACAATACATATGTTATTGCTCCCTGCTAAGGCGAATTTGAAAAATCAAAAGAATTACATGTTAAGAGTCTATTTATTTGTGTTTTTTTTTAAGAAAAGTGTTTTTTTGGTAGGTAGAAATTTCATTGTCAAATTAACTTAATATCACACACCTAACAAATTATCATGACTTTTTATATTTATAAATTAATTTTTTCAATGACATCTAATTTATTAAGTTAACAACTTTCAGTTAAAAATTGTCTATTCAACTTTTTATTTTTTCTATAACTTTCAACTAATTTATCAACTGTGTTTTTCAAACACATCCAAACAAAAAGGTTCTATATATCATACTACTAGATATGATATTCAAACGTTGTACCAATTTATTTGGATATAAAAGAATACTCTCACGAATCTAAAATATAAATAAATAAAAATTATGAATCTTAAATATAAGGAAACTTTAACTAACTTTACATTATTTATTAAATTATCTATAAAATACTTTTATTTGTTGAAGGTTTTATTTTCAATTATTCTTATATTTTTTTATATCAAGTTAATTTCAATAAAAGATAATTAAGAAAACAAGTTTATTTTTTAAATAACAATAGAAAAATTAAATGATGTTAATTAACATAAATTTAATTTTTTTATATATTCAAGACCACAAGAAGTATAATTTAAATAGAGTAGGTATGACTTTTAAGTTAAATTTTGTAAAATTCAATAAACTAATTATATGTGTTAGTTTGTGATTGAATGGTACTTTAAAATCTCTCTTCTTTTGATACATAGACTATTTTTTTTAAACAATATTTTAATAAAGTTATGATTAAAAAATGAAATGTATTAAATATTGTAGTTAAATAAAATAATTTGTTCAACACTTCATTATGGACTACTTTTTTAACGTAATTTGCATATTTTTCTTTAGATAATATAACATCAAGGTTTTGGGACTCACAGGACCACAACTACATTTGTTCATAATTTTTTGCAATTGCAACGAAATAACAATCGTAATTGCAATTTAAAATCTTTGTAGGTAATCAACAAATCCTGAAAAAGACACTTGTCATTAGGTCAGATTTTTTTTTTTTTTTTTGTGTGTAATATCTTTGTGATGAAGTTTCCTTTTTAACAGGTTCTGTATGTACAATATTCTTGACTGGCCTACTAAGCCACATCCCAAGCTAATTGCCATAGCTAAGATAACAGTACTCTTTTCAATTATTTTTTTCAGTATTATCTAAAGCTTCAAGAAACCATTAGGGAATTGATGTATTTGAAAAGCAAGTGGTAAAATTTGCATCAAGAATATTTTGAGTCTTTATGCCATTGTGAAGATTCATTTCCTATGATCTTTCGTACTTGATAGACACTTGTCTCGGTGTAATAGGTTCTTGATTTACATATAAATTAATGATTTCTCATTGCTCAAAATTACAGCAACTTAAGTGAAAGGCAAGACATGGAGCTATAGAATATGTTTGAATAAAAGTTTTTGTGAATATTATAAAAAAAAGTTTTTTGAAGCAACTTTTGAAAATATACATTTATTATGTATTATTTATTAAATATTTTTTAATATAATATGATACAATTGAATTACATCTAAATAAATTTATTTAAAAATTATTAAACAATATTTAATAACTTAAATATTTTAGTATTTGTAATCAATATTTAAATGTTTTTAATTAATATTATATTATCTACATGTCATCATAAAAATAAAAATGTATTAATTAAATTAAAAAATATTTTTAATTTAATATTTGATTATTTTTATTATTAAAATAATAATTTTATGTAAATTAAATTAATGTTAAAAATATTCTTTTGGTTATAAATATACTTTTTATTAGACGACATAATTAATTTTAAATAAAACTTAAAAATTATTTATTTTTATCAAAAAAAAAATTAATTTAATATAAAATTTGAAGTTAAAATAAATAAAAACAGATAAAAAAAATTTTAAATTATTATTTTTAACTTTAACTTAAAAAGGTACGCAACTTTTAAGTTAAAGAAAAACTATTACCTGTTGTTATCTTGGATTAGTTTCTGTATGTAGATGTGGGCTTTCTAAAAATGTAAAGTAGATTGGGCTTAGACCCAGTCCATAATTGGGGATCTCGAAATGTTTCCTCTTTTTGACTTTTTATTAACTAAAATTTTTATTGTGTCAAATGGTAATTTAATTGTTCACTCTTTTCCGTTCTATTATCATTCCGATTTTAAAAATATTATATATTTCACACAATATTTTTAATTTAAATTAGTGTTTCACAAATATTTCAGTATATAAATTTGGTATAAATTCCTTGTATATGGAATACTAAATTGTAAACTTGAAATCCTTAAAACAATAAAGATTGGAATATTGGATTATAATTTAAGAAAATTATTTTGACGTAATTTTTTTTTTTTTGTAAATTTTAAGAGATTATGAAAGAATTTATTATTTTTTAAACACTTTTATAATAAAAGTTTTATAACTTAAAATTTAACAAATTTATATTATAAGAATTTATAATATTTAAAAATATTTTATAAATTAACAAGATTTGAAAGGTTTTATAAAATTTTAACAAATCATCAAGTTATAAGAATTATTGTACCTTTTAATCTTTTCTTTGTTATTTTCTTAACCTGAATTTTTTATTTGAATTAGTAATATAACGTGTATATAAAAATAGTTATCATTAATTAAAAAAATTAATTACAATAATTCCTATCATAATAATTAAATAATATATTTATAAATATTTATAAATAAAATTATTTTTAAATTTATTTATTTATTTATTTATTTAATTTCTTCAGAACAATAGAATGAAATGATATGCAAAAGTCATCTAAAAAATACATAAGAAAAAAACAAAAATAAAACATGGTGATCCACGTTAATATAATTACATTAAAAAAATTTATAATAAGATAAATATACCTATGATATAATCAATTTAAAATACAATTTCTATAAAAATAGAATATCAATAGATAAAATTCATGATAAAAATAGACAGCTTAAATAAATAATTGAAATCTAGATAATAAGAGTCGTTCTCATATAGCTATACTTTAAAATTATTTAAAAATCTTTAATAATATATAAAACAAATTACTTTAATTTATTTTTAGTATAATTATATATTTTAAAATTATTTATTTTTAGTATAAATATAAGTTATAAAATTATTTTTTAATATAAATTTTTTTTCAAAAATATTTATTTTAGATTTATCTTATTTTTTATTTTTATCTAAAATTTTACATTTTAACAAATATCTATATATATTCGTAGATATTTCTTGATAAAATTCGAGAATAATCGTTTAACAGGTACCGAATAAAATTTATGTATACCTATCTATCCCGATGTCACTCCTAATTGGAAGAAAAAAATATTAAATATTGTATCATATGTCACCTTCAATAAAAAAAAAATTATGTATAGTGAAAGAAAAAAAATCTTAATAATAATAAAAAGTCTTTTAAGATCTAATAAATTTTGATAAAATTATTGGATAAATGATTTACTACTAAAAACTCTTAAAATCTATCAAAATTATCTTACAAAACAATTAATCAAAATTTCTATTTTTTTAATAGCAAAAGACTTTTATTTTAAGTTATAAAAGTTTGAATTAAATATTATTAAAATTCGCCGTACTCTTTAAAAAATTCCGATCATCATAATTGACTCTTAAAACTTATTTATATTTAAAAATTTTAATTGAATATAAAACCTTTTTTATAAAATAAAAATCTTTTAAAATTTCAATTCAATGCAATGAGATAGACGTTTTTCATTCACAAAGTATGGCATTGAGAATTGGCACAAGTATGGTAGATTTCTACTTGATCAAATTGATGCTGAAATCCCAGAGTTTCTTAGCCAAATCAATGTCCCTTCCTTGTGAGCTTGCTCTGGCGATATTATTATCTGCAAAATACTCGCCACTAATTCCCTTCACTTGTGGGTGCAATGCTACATAGCATGTTGTTGATGCTCCCTGCAGTAAGGTTCAAGAACGCCAATATGGAAGACAAAAAGAGAATCACATGTTAAAAGCATCTTTCTTTGAGTTTTTTTTTTTGGAAAAAAGATACTTTTTTTTTTATTAAAAGATACATATAAAAAGTTCTTTTTAATTAGAATTTCTTTTAGTAAGAAAATACCAGCAATAAATTAGAATTTAGGACCTGTAACATATTACTTAAAGTCTGACAACTAGATTAATCGTAATAATTCAAGAAATTAATTAGAATGCATCGGTAGTAAAAAAAAATTTGTCCTACTATCTAATTATGGATTATCATACATATGCACTAATTATTTAAAACGTATATATAAAGTGATTTCTAAAGGTTATATATAAAGTCATTTTTAATTGATTAATAGTATAAATTCATAAAAAGGAAAAAAAAACGTTAGAGTTTAATTATGCATGATAGACAATCCATCATAAATCATATTAAGTAAAATTTTAAAATTAATACACAAGGATATGTAATTAGATAATAAAGTAAAAACCTTTTATATTGTCACATTCTAATTAAATTTAAAACTTAAAACAATTGTTTAATACTTTTTCAAAGTAAAAAAAATTACATTATCAACTAATAAAAATCATCATTAATATAACTTTTAAGATGATTAATAGAAAAATCAACCATCCATGTACGTAGTATTTACTCAAATTTTAAAAATGGGAACTGAAAAAAATTCTCAAATCTGTATCACAAAATCACTTTTTAAAAAATTTTAAACAAACTTGCCATAAAAACCCCAGTATTCGGGTTTTGTTCTAGTGTGAAGTGGGTAAAGTGAGAAGTATATAACGTGAGAAAGTTAATAGGCCATATTGGTTTAACTCACCTGCTGAACATTTTTAAGTGCAAAACCCACCAACAACTTAAGTATTCCTTGAAGTCCTGCATCAACCATACACAAAAATGCCCTTAAAATTATACTTAACTGTCATTTATGGAAAAATACTTGCATAAAAAAATGTGAAATTGTTTTGCAAGGATGCTTAAAGAGTTAATTAATCCTGCTCAGTAAGTCTGAATTCAATATTCAGAACAGCATATCTATTTAATTTAACACAAGCATCGTTTTCTTTATAAACAATATTAATGTAAAATAGAAGTTTGTAACGCCTAAAACTATGTCGAGGAATTGGTGTATATTGCATTTTGAATCCACTGAAACATTTAGAAAACAATTTAAGGAAAGTGAACAAAAGTGGTATCCTTCACATAATGAAGGATTATATAGAATACTTAGTGTTAAAAATCTCATGATTTACATAATTCCTAGACAGACCATATATTCACACCAAATAGTGCAATGTGGTAGTTACCAGTCAATGCACTGTTGTAACGATGAATATTGGTGCCAATGAGTCCTGGATGAAGAGAATTAGCAGTAATATCTACCCCATCTTCCTGATCACCATGCAACATCAAACAAGTAATATTACATATAACACAGACAACTAATGAGGCAAAAGCAGAGGATAATTCTTTACCCACAAACATAAAAAGATGTCACCAAAACAAAGAGAGAGAAAAAAAATGAGAATTTTAAAAAAAATTATCTTATGATTGTGGTTGCTAGGAGTTACAAGACTAGCTGCTAGAAGGGATACAAAGTTTAAGTATTTCTGGAAACCTTAAGGTAGGCTCTAAACCCAACTGAGATCAAAGAAGGGCAAAATTTGGGACTGATAGCGACAAACTTTCCCTAAAAACTAGTTAAAAATATATATAAAAAAGATATGGACATTTCAGATCATGAAGCAGCATATCCTACACCACTAGCAAGATAAAGGGACTAGAAAGAGGGTAGTCTTAGATCAAAAACTGACAAAATTTGGCACTGATAATGACAAACTTTACATTATTTTAACAGTCTTGAATTATATAGACTTCAGATGTTAATTTTTCGAATTATATTCATACAAATAAACGATGCAAAATCAAATTTAACCAGTTCAACCTTGTTTTTGACCGGTCTAATTTTTTAATCACTTTTGTTATGTCAGCAACTTGACCAAAACCAAGGCTGATTAAGGGACAAAATTTGTCCAGTAAAGTTTTAAAACACTCAGTGACCATACAGATGTATGCAAATCACTACTCATTAAATGCAAATTGGTGTCAAAATGAAAGAATTGCTTATGTTGGAATCAATGCTGAAATATGCATAAAAAAAACTTAGAAACTGGTCTCGCCGCCATTGTCAAAATTCATTCAGAAATATCCATTTTTTAGTAACCAACTGCATGCCATATAATAGTAAAAAACACTATTAACTGATTCTTTCACCGAATAAGGCATTTATCAGGAGTCAAGATACAGTACAATAAATGTTAGCATACCTTAAGACGTCTTGCAAGTTCATTGGCATGTAAAATGTTAGCAAGCTTTGATTGTCCATACGCACGGTATTTCTTATAACTGTACACAAGGAAGCAAACATAATAAACTATGCAAAACACTTATCCTTTACAACACTACAGGAATCATGTCTGTATACTTAACTTTAATGCAACATGGATTTGTGAGTAAAAATCTATACTTTATCCAGGTGCATCAAATTTTATCAGCATGTTTTGTGTATAGGCTTTAATCTAGCACACTATGAGTGGTAGGTAACAGAAAATCCTTACATAGGAATATGGGCAACGAAAAAATGAATATCACAAACTAATGACTGACAATAATATTCATCTTTTCTATGGTTAAATAAATGATAGTCCTGAATTGCCAATGGTAATAAAATTGAAGTCTCTACAATAATTGTTCTTTTATCGACAAATTCTTAGAAAAATAAGGCTTAGTAGATTTTGCTGTCTCTGCATAAATCACTCTTCCATATAAAAGAAAGAAACTGCCAGCATAATTTATCTTAATTTGTATATGGGCTACTTCTTACCTTGATTGATCATTTATTTTATCAAAAAGGATTCCTTCAGGATAGGTGAATTGATGACCTTGGGAGGAGACATTAACAATTCTTCCTTGTTTCTTACTTTCATGTGTCGTTTTCTTCATAGTATCCAATAACAAATTTGTTAAAAGAAAATGACCTGTGAAATAATGTTAAATATAAAAAAAAAAGAGGATTAAGATCAGTTCCACATCTTCTCAGTCTATGCTTTTAAAGAAACATTAGAAGAGTTATTTGATGTTTTATATAAAATATCTCCCAATTATGTAAGTTAAGACAGATCATAAGTGTAGAAGGACCACATAGAGATTTCATATATCAATGTTTTTAACCCCTTCCTAGGACACACAGGGAGAGAGAGGTTTCACATCATATTCTCTACACTCCCTGAAAACTCCATCCCATTCTTAATCATCTGAATCAGAAAAAAATCACATCAGATTCCCTACACTCTGAGCTAACCTCATTACCATAACGTTTTATTTTTTCTAAACCAAATATTCTCTAAAACAAAATTATGTTATGCAACATTTGATAGTTTCTACATACCTATGTGATTTGTGGCAAATTGTAGTTCAATGTTGTCTCGAGACAGCATGAAAGGGGTTGCGAAAATTCCTGCGTTGTTTCTTAAAAAATAAACTAGAAATCATTAGAACTGTGTTGAACACAAACACGTGTATATATATGTATGAAATTTTTTTATAATGCAGCCTCTGTGTACTCTTACATCAGAATGTTTAATGGAAAACCAGATGAAATGAACTCTGATGCAAAATTTCGAACAGATGCCATTGAGCTAAGGTCTAACTCCATGGCATCAACTTTAGCTGTGGGAATCTCCTTAACTATTGCTTCTTTTATATCTTGTGCAACATTCATATTTCTCACTCCCATAATTACATGGACACCGCGCAAAGCAAGAACGCGGGTAGTCTCAGTACCAATACCACTGGATGCCCCTGTTGTTACATTGTACAACAAAAATATACAAATTAAGGTGAATGTATGTTAAAAAATGTAAATTTCATAAAGAGTTTCCTGTTTGTGTAGAAGTTTACAAGGTATTTTAGACGTTGGTGCAAATAGCTGCTCTTACACCGAAGGTTGGTAGGAAAGGTAACTTTATCTTAAATTCCACATATCATACATTCATTCAACATTCAAATAAATAAAAATTTAGTTATATATTATAAATTAGAATACACAGATATATTAATAAGACATTATCACTATTTCTCTCTTATTCTTGTAACTAGAAGAAAAAAACTCAAACATTTCATATTACTCTTTTGTTATATTTAATTTTCTTAATTATTTATCTTTTTTTAATAATTTTTTTTATTTCTATCTCTAAATAGAATTTTAATAATTTAAAAAAATATTAATAGTTAAAAATAATCTTATATTATAATTTAAATTACTTATTATAAATCCAAAAATAAAATTTATATATTTGAAGATACTTATTTATTATGAATGATTTATATATTTAAAATTATTTTTTTATTATAAATTTTAACTATATAAAAATATTTATTGTTATAAGAATGTAGCTACTTATAAATTTTTTTTAAAGATTTTTATAATTGAAATTTTATAATTTAAATTTTAATAAACTTACATCATTAGAATTTATAAAAATTGAAAAACTCATAAATATTTAGCATGCATTCAAAGTATATTATTTTGTGGAATCATTCAAAGTTATTTGTCACAACTCTTTGTTCTTTTTTAATTTCTCATTTGAAGAATAAAAAAAATTATTCAAAAATTTTTATGTATTTTTATTAATTCGTTCCAACAAATTGATTAAAGACATAAAAAAAATAAACAAATCTTTTACTTGATTATAAAGATAATTAAAGAAGATGTGTAAGATTTACTGAGGAGAAATTAGAGACTAAATACAAGAGTCTGGAACATTTATCATTAAAAAGTTTTAAAATTTATCAAAATTTATTTTATAAAAGTTTATTAAAATTTTTATGATTTTTAATATTAAAAGACTTTTTATCAATAATAAATCTCAATTCAATATCACAAAATTTTAACAATTTTGATCAAATATTACAAAACTCATATATGTTATTTAAAAGTCTGGTTTGAATACAAAAAGACTTTCTTATTAGAAGAAAAAAAAAAGTATTTTAAAATGTGTACATTCAGCATGATATCAAGCAGGGGTCGAGTTTATCAGAATCGAATTCTTGGTTGCAAAACGTGCCCGCAGTTAGACCATCATTTCCGAAAACGTTTTAGACCTTATAATGTATTCACATGTTCATGAATCCAAACAGTTGAATGAAAATCAGACGGCTCGTATTTTAAATACGTATTTTCAGTCAGATTTTCAGTCAGATTTAATATATGAACCGTTGGATCATCATCGAACCGTTGTGATAAACAGGCAGCGTTTATAGGTGTATTCTGTGGGTGCGTAGCAAAGTATGTTTCTCCATTTTTTGTTTAGGTCCCCCTGGTTGATTACGATATCCTCAACTATCACTAAATCGTTACTAAATGTGTTGTTTGCAAATTTGAAACACGGATTCGTGAAAAAAGGAAAAGAAAAGTGACGAACCTGTAACGATAGCAGTGAGGCCATTCCCGTCGATTCCGTGAGTAACATCCTCGGCGGTTGAAGAAGAGGAAAAGGCCGAATCCCCTTCGCTGCTGAACGGCCACCGCATTCTATCGTTTGCTCCGTCGTCTCTGTAGATAAAACTGACGGAAAATGACAATTTAAAGAGGGAAAACGTGCGGAACACGCACGCTTACGTGGACTCGGGGATAAGTGCAGTGATTGAATACATTTACGTCCACGTTCATATGCAGTCATATATTATTTTTTTATTTTGTCGACTAATCTTTTATTCAACAAAGTTAATTAATTTGACATTCACGTTGTATACAGTAAGAAAGTTAATTAATTATTATTATTGTTGTTGAATAGTCTTTTACTAAATTTGAATACAATTTACTTATATTTCGAATTATGTAAATGGATTTTTAAATATGACAGTTAATAAATATTTATTTTATATAGTTTAAATTTATAAAAATACTTTTAAATATATAAATTATATTATAATTAAAATTCATAATACAAAAATATTTTTTAATATATGTTAGATTTTAATTTTATAATTAATAATTTACATTGTAATATAATAAAAAATTAATTATATTAAAATTAATAGACTGAGATAGACATGATATTACAAAAACAAAATATTAAAATAATTTAAAATGATAAATTTAAACATTTTGATTATATTTGATTTAAAATATTAAGTGTTTTAAAATAATTTTACAAAGACGCTTGTTATAAAACAGGTTTTGATTATGAAAATTAATAGTTATTCTTTTTTTTTTGTAATATAAAAGTAAAAAAAGAATAGAATTAAGAGCGGGTAGAAAGAAGAATTAATTTAAGAGGTTTCCAGCCACTATCGTAGGAAATTAATGTTTAGAAATTGGTTACGCAATCAGAAAAATGAACGGCATATAAGTGTGACACATAACAAACTCTTAAATCTCTTGCATATAAAAGTTATGTACTTGTCAATATCATAATTGGCTTGAAGCTGTGATTTGCGAACGTGGATTCAGTTTAACAACGTACCGTTTCCCCTAGCTCCTTCGTGCCCTTTTCAATATTTTCAAAAATAATAAATTATTTTAAAGACAAATATATTTTCACTCCTAAATAAATTTTATGTGATTGGAATCGGTCTTTCAATTTTTTTTTTTTTTATTTTTATCTTCTTTAAATTTTTAAATATCCATAAATAATTCATAAAATCATGTTCCTATCTCTGTATACCCACTAAGGTTAGTCTGGTACGATGATTGAGGAAGTAAATAGTTTGTGCCAAATTTTAGATTCAAATTTTATTACTACATAAAAAAAATCTTACCTGATTTAATCACCCAAAACCAGATTTACCTAAATTGCATAAAATTCATGGTTTTAGTTGTTTATTTATTTATTTCTAGTAATAAAATTCAAGTTACTATATTATATGCATAAAGTAAAAATAAAAAAATATTAGATTAAATTAACTGTTAGCATATAACATAATTTAAAAAATATTAATTATTTTAATTAAGTTATTTTAAAATATATTTTATGAATTATAATAAATATTTTTAACTATACAATTAAATTTAAAATATATCAGAACAATTTATTTTAAATAATAATTAAAACAAAAATTAGAGATAAATTTTTCAATAAATTTTAGCTCATAACAGAGAATGTGTTTATTAGTATAAAATTTAGTGAAAATAAATTTTTTTTATGAGTTTCACTTTTATTTGTTGAATATCTCTCATCATTTTGTAATTTTAAATAAATTTTAATCAATAATAAAATATATTAGAAGTCGAGACGTTAAAAATCTACTTTTGAAATTATTATTTTTATTGTTTAAAATTTATTAAAAATTAAAAAAATATTTTATTATAACATGTACGTAGTATTCATCAAATTTTTGTTGATGAGAATTCTCGGTTAAAAATCCTAATTAGTAATAGTTAATGTGGTTCATATATTTTATTTAATACTTTTTTTAATTTTGTAATTTTTTAATATATTTTAAACAATAAGAAAGTGTGGGGGTAAGAATGAATATTTAACCCTTCTTATATTTACTATTTTAAAATATTTTATAAACTAATTTTTTAAGTAATATTAAAAATAATTTTTTACTATTTACCCATCAATCAATCTATTTATCTAGTTATTTATAAAATATCTATTTATCTAAACAACAATAAAAATGTTTGATAGTTAAAAATAAAAATATTTAATAGTTAAAAAATAAAAATGTTTTATAAATACACAATTCTCATTTTAATAATTCCTCGTAATTGCAATTCCCACGACAGAAGAAGCGACATATATGGATTCAATTATTTTAATAATTCCTCGTAATAGTAATTCTCTCGACACAACAAGCAGTGGCTTCAATAATGATGAGTTTCTTTAATTCCACCCTCCCCAAGTGAACAAACAAACAAATTCACGACTTCTAATGTTAACAACAACACTTTGCCTTAGATGTGTATTTATGGTCCCCATGTATTCTAAGAATTTTGATGAATTGTCAAGTTGCTTTTTTACTATTGTCTTAAATATCCTTTATTATTTTTTTAATCAAATAGACTCTGGCTTATAAAGTCTTCAATAAAAAAATAAGTAATTATCTTTGAGTGAAATTGACTTCATTATTTGAATAAACAATTTCCAATAATGTTTTTGTTGCTAAAATATTGGGTTTGAAGGAATTTCTTGTATTTTACTTACCTGCCACATAACTCTTTTGGTTGTTTTATTGAGCAAATCAATCTTTTGGATGCTTTAAAGAGAGCAAACCATTTATTGATCATCTGTTCCTTTTCTAAAATTCAAAGCTTCTAAAATTTATATGCTTAAATCTTAAATGTAAAAGACAATTTTAATCTTCTACATCAAAGAAAATGAATTTCACCAATATAAATTCTTATTTTAAATATTCTATTATTTGATAATGAAGTCTTCAAAATCAACTTTCTTTTATTATTATACACTTTTTATTATATTATACTCATATTCATAATGTAGCTTTCTTTTAATAATTGGCCAACTATTAACATATTCGTCTTCATTTATGACACAAAAGAATATTTATTATCAACGACTACCCTTCAGCTGTGACGATATTATAAACAAATTCTATTAATTTTTTTGACTCTTTCATCAAAATAGACAACTACCCTTTATTTTTGGTCACCTGATTGAATACCTAGTGTCTAATTACTGGTATTAAATATATAACATATTAAATATTTTATAATTTTCTTATAATATGTTTTTGCCCCTTATCTATTATTTTGTTTCAAATAAGTTTTAAAAAATTAAGTATAATTTCTTAAAAAATGTATTTATAAGATAAATTTGATTTTGTTGCTAAAATTTGACCAACATAATAAATATTTATTTAATATGACATTTTTTTATTATTTATCATCCATCACCAAATTGATTAAGTTAATGTATTAATTAAATTGACAAAAGAACTAATTTAATATAACAATGAAAATTCTATTTTTAAACTTAAGAGACTAGAATATAAAAAAAAAAAAAAATATTTTAACATATATTTAATTATTAATCATTCAACTTTAGACCAACATACTTCCATTCAATTATCAGATTTTAAAAACAGTATATATTTCACAAAGTATTTTCAATTTAAATTAGTGTTCAGTAATATTTCAGTATATAAATTGGTATAAATTACATGTATAGGAAACACTAAATTGTAAAGTTGAAATCCTTAAAACAATACAGATTAACAATCATAACATCATCAACGTTTTTCAATCTCTAAGCATGCCATCTGCATTGGGAATTGCCACCAAGTAATCTACATTTCTACTTGATCAAATTCATGCTGAAATCCCAAAGTTTCTTAGCCAAATCAATGTCCCTTCCTTGTGAGCTTGCTCTGGCGATATTATTATCTACAAAATACTCGCCACTAAATCCCTTCACATGTGGGTGCAATGCTACATAGCATGTTGTTGATGCTCCCTGCAGTAAGGTTGGAGAAGATAAAAAAGAATCACATGTTAAAAGCATGTTGCTTGATTTTTTTTTTGGGAAAAGATACATTTTATTAAAAGATATATATATAAAAAAGTAAAATAATTATCAATGTTTTTTAAAGAACTTTTTTAAAAAAATGTTAGTGTTTTTTCTTGAGTGGTTTTTAATTAGTTAACATTACAAAAATCTTTAAACGGACAATATATCAAAATTAAATATTTTTTAATTTCTCTTTTAAATTAAATAACAAAACGCCTGACATCTATATTGGGACTTTTAAATTGAGAAGGGGGTAAATTGAGAAAGTAAATACGGCATATTGGTTTAACCTACCTGCTGGACATTTTTAAGTGCAAATCCGACCAACGTAGAAACTACACCTGAAATTCCTGCATGAACCATACATGGAAAAATACTTCATAAAAAATTACAAAAGCTACCCTCAGGTGAACATGTGAAATTGGACTCTATATATTGCATTGTGAAACCACTGAAACATTTAGAAGACAATTCAAGGAAAATGAACAAAAGTGTTATGCTTCAGATAATGGATGGTTATATAGAATACTTTATTTATTATCCATAATTATTCCTAGACAGAGCATATATATATATTCACACCAAATAGTGCAATGTTGTAGTTACCAATGAATACAGTGCTGTAACGACAAATATTGGTGATAATGAGTCCTGGATGAAGAGAATTAGCAGTAATATCTACCCCATCTTCCTGATCAACATGCAACATCAAACAAATTATGAGGCACAACCGGAGGGCAATTTTCACTCACAAACATAAGAAAGGAACGTCACAAAACAACGAGAGAGAAATTACCCTAAGACGTCTTGCAAGTTCATTGGCATGTAAAATGTTAGCAAGCTTTGATTGTGCATACGCACGGAGTTTCTGATACCTGTACACAAGGAAGCAAATTAACATAATGAACTATAAAAACACACTTATCCTTTGCAACACTACAGGAATCATGTCTATATGCTCTATACTTTAACAGGAGCACTAAATTTTATCCGCAGTTTTTGTGTATAGACTTTAATCTTACACACTTTATGAGTGATAGGTGACAACAAATCCTTGTAACGTGACACCAAATGCCACATATAATGAATATAAAAAAGTTGACAATATTAATATTCATATTTCCCATTTCCTTTGGAAGAAAGCTTGTCCAAAAGGATTTCACGTTTTCTGGCTGTTTTGTCCTTTGGACGAAAGCTTGCTCAAAGAGATTTGTCGTGTTTTGTTTGCATTTTTTTTTGGACGAAAGCTCGTCCAAAGGGATTTGTCATTTTTGTCTTCATTCCCTTTGGAACTCCCCTCTTTACACTACCTCTAGACGAGAGATTATTCAAAAAGATTTTCTTTTTGTGCCATTTATTTGGGCAAAAATCCTGAGGAACTTTTCTTTTTGCACTACATGAGGGTTTTACCTCAAAGAGACTGCTCTTCCTCTTACGAGAGCCACAAATACTACTCATTTCCATCTGGCTATACATCTAAGGGTCTAGGAGTGGACACATGCCTAGAGGAACTTAATTTGCTTCAAATGGCGATGCTCATTCTAAGGCGTTAGACATCTTGCATTCTCCAAAGTGAACAAGGACCTCAGAGGATTCACGAAGTTTTCCACCTGCCAACCCATGTAGCTTTTTTTGACTAGTTTGAGATTCACCTTTTCTGCCCACCTTATGTTAAACTTTTTCTACCCAAACTTCATTCAACTTTTCTATCCTTCTCCCATTACACTTTTTTCAGCCCCTAGGATGACATGGTGATATAGGAGAAGCAACTTTGCATTTCATCCTGTATATGTATTTCTTTGGATGCCCCCTGGATAGTCCATTGTAATTTTATGTATTTTTTTCAACCTTGTATTTGGATGCATAGGCTCTTTAGACGTCTTTTGGGTAGTCCATTGCATTTAGTCCAACATTTGTATTTCTTTGGATGCCCTGTGGGCAATCTATTGCATTCTATTATGTTATGCACTTTTTCAACCTTACGTTTGGATGCATAGGTTCTTTGGACGCTTCCTAAGAAGTCCAATACATTTAGTCCAACATTTATATTTCTTTGGACGCCCCTTAGGCAGTAAATTGCATTATGTTATTTTTTGCATTTTCTCAGTTTTGTGTTTGAACACATAGGATTTTTGGACATCCCTTGGACAATCCATTGCATTATGTTATTTTTTTCCATTTATTCAGCCTTGCGTTTGGACACATAGGCTCTTAGGATGCCCCTTGGGAAATTCATTGCATTAAGTTATTTTCTGCATTTTTTCACCCTTGCGCTTGGATGCATATGTTCTTTTGGGCAGTCCACTGCATTTCGTCCATCATTTGTATTTCTTTTGGGTGCTCCTAGGTAGTCCACTTCATTATGCATTATGTGTTTGGATGTACGGGCTCCTTTGGATGCCCCTTGGTTAATCCATTCCATCCTGCATTTTTGCATTATTAAGCCTTATGTTTGGATGCACAAATTCCTTTGGACGTTCCCTGGACAATCCATTTCATTGTACATTTTTGCATATTTCAGCCTTGTGCTTGGATGCATAGGCTCCTTTGGACTCCATAGTCAGTCTAGCCTATTCTATTTTTTTTTTAAGTTCTCCAATCTTATTAGACACAGGAGTTAACAAGTAGCTCATGTTCTTTTTTGTTATTTATGACACCCTTCTACCTCGAATACTTAAATTAAAATAATCATGTAAATAAAATGAAGACAGGGTAATAGTTAAAACCAAAAAGCACAATTTGTATTAAGGATAAAAGGTTCACATAATAATTAAAAAGTAGGCACAAATTTTTCAAGGAAGTTTTAGATCTAAACATTATAATTGAGAAAACTAAATTCATCATCATCTTTAAAATAAGTCATTCAAACATCAAGGCATAGAGCAACTATTCTAACTTCTAGAACCCCGATGTCACACTAATCAGAGCAAGACCCTGCCTTTTCAAAACTTGACACCATGAGTGCCCTCAACGTTACCTAAAAGAAAACAACAAGAGAAAGTACGGTGAGAAATCGCATTCAATCATATATAAAGGCAGATAATGCCCCAAATCCCACCCATTACCGTACTCAATTACTAACAGTTAACATATGTTCATATATCAATCACATTTGATTCATTCAAAATGCACATACTCGCACAATGCATATGCTCATCACTACACCAAAGAGTCTCGAGTCGGAACTTTACACCATGGGCGAACCTCCTCAATCCCCTTAGTTATCACTAATGATGACCACACCGTTAAACACCCCGTATGGGCCGGTGTGTCGCATAGTTAAACACCACCTATGGCCCGTGCGAAGACATTCCACACAATCGTTAAACACCACCTATGGCTGGTGTGCAGCATGGTTAAACACCACCTGTGGCCCATGCATATGATTGTTCCCCATCATTAGTCCCTCCTGTTAAACACCACGTATGGCCAGGGTATTATAGCCACGTCTGCCTTCTCATGCATCTCATGTCTCTCATGTTCATACTCAATACATTCTCATCCACACTCTTATTTTCATGATTTATTTATACATCATTCGCACAGTCCACAATCATACCCAACCATATTAATTTAACCATCATTATTATAAATCATTCATCAGGAAACACAGAAACGCACATAAAACACCATTGAATTTCACCCAGTTTCATCATTGCACACAAGAGCCTCAAATCATGAACAACCATAAACAACACAAGAATCAAGTAATTAGGGCAATTAATCATACATTTTTCCAACAAAAATCACATTAGGACAAGACCTTAATCAGACCACAGAGCATATTGACAAATCTTTTCTACCGATTAAAATATTTTTAAAACGTAATAATCAAACGAAATTGAGAATTTAGATCCTAGAGGGACTTAGGGATTGCCCTCACTACCCGTACACTCCCGCATTCATATATGATCAAACTCATCTCACCGTACCTTAGATGCGAAGAATAGTGATGATCTGATGCGGCTCTAGGACGGTCTGAACACCCTAGCTCCTCTTCCTTGCAGGTCGGCGTTCTCTCTCCTCTAGGTCTGGCTGTCTGACGTGTAAAACACCAATTAGGCTAAACTGATTACCCCTGTCTAATATTCTAGCTGGGTCGGGTCAACCTCGACCCGCCCGTCAGTCTCCCCGTTAATTCAATTAATTAAATTAATAAATGAAAATAATTTAGATAAAGCCTCATCAGTTTATAAAATCATTAGCCCCTTTATTAAAATAAAATTGATAATAATAATAATAATGTAATTAATTTCTAAAAATAATTAAATAAATTTTAGGATGTTACATTATTCATTCTGGATCTATTGGACGTAGAAGATAATGAGCGGCTCTTGCTTTTTTCTATTATCACACATTGCATCCATTGGATGTAGGAGCTAACAAGTAGCTCCTGCTCTTTTCTATTATTACATTGCATTCCATTGGACGTAGAAGATAATGAGTAATTGTTGCTCTTTTCTGTTATCCATTCTCTACATTCCACTAGACACAATAACTAATGAGTAACTCCTACTCCTTTCTATTAATCCATTATGCATCCATTAGACGTAGGAGTTAATGAGTAACTTCTGCTCCTTTCTATTAATTCATTATGCATCCATTGGATGCACTCCTCTTTGCCATCTGTTCTATCCCATTTGACGCACTCCTATTCCCTTTCTTTGTTATCTATTCTCCCTTTGAACAAATGACTTTTGTTTTTCGTTTGATGCATCTGTTTTCTACTATCCAACATCTATTCATCCAAGCCCTTTAGATGAAGAGCTCTATATGATCCTTCCACCCACTCCATTTTGGTTTGTTTGTTTTATCCAAGCCCTTTGGACGAAAGGCTCTGAACAACTTGCTCACCCATTTCTTTGTCGTTCGTTTGCATCGTCCAAGCCCTTTGGACAAAGGACTCTGAACAGCTTTTCCACCCACTCCATCATCGATCACCTATTTCATCCAAGAAGGGCTTTGAATATCTTTTCTACCCATTCCATCATTGTTCACTTGTTTCTTCCAAGTCCTTTGGACAAAGAGCTCTAAACAACCTGCTTCTCCCCCATCCTTCATCTTTGAGATGCTTCTTTTATTTGGCTAGCTATCCACCACAACCACTTGAGATGCACTTCTCAGCTAGCTAATTGTTCCCCCCTACAAAAATTATGTTAACTTTGATTTCTCCATTTCAATAGGAATAGGAGATATGTAGAAGTAAGAGACCACTCTTGTCAAGTTCAAGAATAAAAAATATATATATCCTCATTTTCCAAGGTTCTTTAGATGTCAATGGATAGTTTATCCCTTTCAGTTAGCTTTCCTATCCTTCTTTGGACGCTAATGAACAATCCACTCATTTTCCAATATGTTCTAGTGTCCCTTTGGACACACACACACCTTCTAGCGTCCCTTTGGATATATAACCTCTTTGGATGCCAATAGACAATTCACTTTTTTTTTCAATACATTCCAATATCCCTTTGGACGCATACACATTCCAACGTCTCTATGGATGCATAACCTTTTTAGATGTCAATGAATAGTCTAACCTCTTCTACAACTATGTAAACTTTGAATTTTCCATTGTAGTAGGAGATACACAGGAGAAAGAGACAACTCTTGTCAAATTCAAAAACAAAAAAAAAAGTTCTCCAATAACTCCATTTCTGTAACACTTGAAGGGTAAAAATAACAATTAAAAGTCATAATAGTTTCACATGTCTAATTAAGGTAATCGTTTTAAGATGAATGTTATAAGATGGTAACACTTTCCCTACGCATAATTGACTCTCGAACCTAAAATCTCTTTCATATACTTGTTCTATCCTTTCCAAAATTTTTCTAATGTTTTTCTTAATAAATATTGGTGACGACTCCATTAAATTCATTTTTCTTTTTTTTTTAAAGGAATCTGAATATCTATTTTTTTTATATTTATTTCTTATTCTCATCGTGATTCTAGTTACCACACATGGTTATATTTTATCGCTTCAAATTTTGAATGAACATAAATATGTAATGATCACTTTTCATATAGATATCTTCAATCCTTCTCTACTCGCATATTTTACACAAATTATTAAATTAAGATGTCAGGAAATACATTTTTCTTCAACAAAAGGCCTTTTTTTTTTTTTTTTATAGAAGTTCTGAAAACAAATTATTTCTCCAACATAAAAACATAGTCTAACACATGGCTCATCACAACCTTTTCCTAGCTAATTGTTTCACTATATAAATAGCTCACAACATTTTCAATGTTAACGAGGGTTTTACAATGATATTTAAGTACATGAAATTGGTGTAAATCTCACGCCTATACTAGAGTCATTAAAAATAGTAACAACTTATAGATTAATAGTCATTATATCATTGACATGCTTATTCACTAAAAAAGCAATCCATGTGCATTGACAATTGCCACCGTGTATTTTATTTAGTCAAATTCATACTAAAATCCCACAGTTTCTTGGCCAAATCCATGTCCCTTCCATGTGAGTATGTTTCCGAGAGATTATTATCTACAAAATACTTGCCACTGATTCCACTCACTTGTGGGTGCAATGCTAAATAGCATGTTGTTGATGCTCCCTACAGTCAAGTTGTACAAGGTGAATATAGAAGATTAGGAGAATCACATCATGTGAATTTTTAACTTCCTTTGGATCAAATAATAAAAAATAAAGGTGATATCTATATGGAATTAAATATATTTTGTATTCCTCAACAAATAAATATATATTTATTTATTTATTTACATCTCTAATTTTATTATTTTTAATATTTAGAAATAAAAAAATAATTATGTTCTTTTAGTCATCGGTAAAAGACTAAAATTGTATTATTTTTATTAAAAAGAAATTAATTTATTATAAAATAAAAAGTAAAAAAAAATGTCATATTTTGAAGAAACAAAAAAAAATTATTTAAACCTATCTATATTCGAAGATTACAGCGACTTTACTTACTTGCTGCACATTTTTCAGCAGAAATCCCGCTAGCATATTAATTACAAATGGCCCAATCATATTGACTATAGCTGCATAAATCATACAAAGATATGACCATAAAACTAAGAAAATGTCATTATCTACATGGAAAAATACTTAAACAAATTAAAAACTACCCGAGAAAAAAAAAACCCGATTGTTGATGTTGCAATTAATTAGTAATGTAAATTACATGTGTCTGCAAGGATGCTTAAAGGAATAATCCTATTTAATAATTTTGAATTTATTATTTAGAACAACCAATCTATGTAACACAATTATTGTTTTTTTAAAAACAATATTCATGTAAAAAATATAGGATCACAACACCTAAAACTAGATGATGAGGAATTGAAGCATATTGAATTGAAAAGGCATTGAAACTTTGATCAAAAGGTCATTCATGGTGGAATGTCATATATATATATATATATATATATATATCACTTATAATAATATTTTATTTATTATTTTTAATAATATTTAATTGTAAAAGTGTTATCAATAATTTTTTTAACTTTTTTTATATTTTTAATTACATTTAAATGGCACAAATAATATTTTACGACATGATTCAGATATAATATTTATTAAAATATTATCAAAATAAATAAGTAATATTTTTATATTTAAAAAAAATAAATGTTGCAACAAATCATATATGCAATAGTGGGTTATATAAAATAATTTAATTATTTAGTTTCTTAAATCCCATTATTTACATAATTTCTTGATAGACCATATATATTTACACAAGTGTGGTATAATTACCCGTCAACAAACGATTGTGAATGTTAATATTGGTATTGACAGTGGCTCCCGGATGAAGAGAATTGGCAGTAATATCTATTCCATCTTCCTGACCAATTTGTAATAAAGAACAAATGGTATTATTATATATTAAAAATAAGTAATTAATGAGGCAAAACTAAAGGATAATCTTTTCTCATAAACATAAGAGAAGGAAGGTCACCAAAATAAAGAGAGAAAAGAACATGAAACAACAGTAGTTTAGTTTGAGATAACATACTCTATTTTTATTTTCTTTCTTACTTTTAATTACAAATCTGTTACATTGTTTTCACTTTAATTCCCATTTTTAAAAGTTTATGAAGGAAATTAATAATCAAAATAACTTACAATTGTTTTTCTTTTTATTATTTCTTATACAATTTTTTGAAATAGGAAACAAAGTGGTGTTTTGTAATTAGAAATGGAAACGAAAATCGTTTTCTTAAATCAAATGGCCTCTAAAACAATAAAAATTGTCTTGTAATTGTGGTAGCAAGAAGTTGCAAAGTTAAGAATACATATTTGCTGAACTTCTTCGTAAATCACTTATAAAAAAAAAAGATAAATTTTTCTATAAATTAAAATTAATTTTAAAATTTTTTCATTACCATTTATAGAAAAAAATTAAAATTAACTTATATATAAGTTTAAAATCAATATTTAAATAAGTTAACATAAGAACTTTTATAAATTAGTTTATGAAGAAGCTTATTTTATTTTTGTTTATTTTGTTTCTCATAAAATTTATGAAAAAATTATCAAAATAGACAATAACTACCGAAAGGAATGTATAGTTTGGGAATTTTCAAAAACCTGATTGGCAAAAACACTTATAAAAATTGGTAACAAACATAATGATAATCATAAAATTTTGACAAATACTTGTTAACAATTATTTACTGATAGACAATTTTTTCAACTAATAATTTTTTCTTCTTCTGAGAGGGCAAATAAATTTCACAAATTAAGGAATAGAATAAAACTATGGCATAAGTTCAGCAATCAAATGCGAAGTGTAAGAGCCCAGGAACAAAAAACAAAAGCCATACTACTACAAACTAGTTAGATTGTTATAAATAACAAAAGAAATTCACACTCATGGCTATTTATCATCAGCAGATAATTGAAACAACCACTCATATAAGCCAATTTTGACAGAATCATCCACCCAGTCAGGATTAAAAGGTGTTGCCCCACTACAATCCAGCCACCTTTTAGAAAATACACCAAAATACAGGTAATTGGTCCTCATTCCATCACTTTCGTTCCATAGATGACTCACTTTAATGTGCCTTATAATTTAAATTCAACTTAATTTAATTCCACAAAATTGAATAATCTTACCTATTCTATTTAGGTAATATTCTTGACTAATATAAAATTTGAGTTATTTTTAATTTAATAATAAGATAAAATTTGATATTATTTTAAAATTTATCAACTTCACAAAATTATAAAAGTTATTATTACTTTTATACTCTATCCAAATATTATCTTTAGTGAAAATGAATTAATTTTTTTGCAATAGAATGTTTCTCCCGCTAATCTCCTCATGTCATTATGGACATAAAGGAAGTTTAATTATTAGCCTCCATCGTCCTTTCCTATGTATAATATTCCAAAGGTTTCTACATTTAGTTTGGTGAACTCATACCTTATCAAGATTTGCAGCCACCCTTGACCATGTGTCGTCTAATCTTGCTTAACTACCTTTTCATATGCCTAATGTTTCACCCAATCGATCATATGCACCTAAATAAGGAATCTAACAAATACAACCTATATCTTATACATACTATGTATAGACCAAGTCTACAAAATAGCTTTGCTTCCACTCACAACACCATGTCTCCGGTCTCCTTGGTAAGGGTAGATTTAACTGTGTAGACAGTTGAGAAATTCACATTCCATGCCCATTTATCACAAACTTTTACCTGCATGACTGTGTGACCCAAATGCTTCATCTAAATCATAAACTAATTGGCTTCCCCACGATAAGAATATCATCGTTAAACTGCAAATGTTATCATATTTCTTGATCCTCTGATATGATCTTGAATCCCCTAAAAAGCTTCAAATCAGAGGGTGATAATGGGTCCCCTTTTCTCAATCCTCCACCAACTCAAAATTGTTGTTTGGGCTTCTATCACCGCAACATATATATTTTTAATAATATTTTATTATAAAAATATTATCAATATTTCTATTAATAATATTTTTTATATTTTAATAATATTTAAATATTAATAACATTTTACAATATGCATGGTTCAAATATGTTACAATATTAGAAAAATCAATAAGTAATAATTTTTTTATATTTTTATAATATTTTTTAAATGATATAAAAACCATAAGTGCATTTACTTGCACTTTATACTGTAGATGTAGGCAACCATTCTTATGACCACCTTCTTCACTTCAGTGAGAATTCCATCTTGTATTTCCATTCATCTGAGTCATAAGTTTTTTCAAAATCCACCTTTAGAATAGTAACTATATATATATATATATATATATATATATATATATATATATATATATATATATATATATATATATATATATATATATATATATAAAAAAATAATCTCTTCACTAACTTCCCATTTATGTGAAACTCTTATGTAAATATTGTAACAATTAATTTCCTCCCAAAATTCTATGATAAAGCCTAAATTTATACCATTAGTTCCAGGATTCTTTGAATTTCAACTAATAATATGAAAGGATGGAAAATCAAATTTAATTAGCTCAATCTTTTGCCTAGTTTAATCCTCTCGTACTAGCTCAACTTGGACCATAACTATATTAGGATGTTTAAGAGTCAAATTGCATTCAATTTCAAAACACTCAGTTATACAGTTGTATGTAAATCACGTACTAGTGACTCATTAGATGCAATGCAAGGTTGTGTCAAAGCGATGGGCTTGTTTACATTGGAATTTATGGTAAATAAGCATTAAAATACTTACAAATAGGTCATGCCATAATTTGGAAATATTTATTTAGAAATACTAGTTCCTTAATTAAATAGTGAGAAATTGATAGAGAAAAGAACAAATGTAAGATCAGGGATATAAATTTCTTAGTAATTAGCCAAAGGTTTAGAGAAATAAATGGAAGATAATAATGTTTACTTATAATGGTATTATGCTAAAAAAAACTAAAATTATTAACCAACTCAAAATCAAAATAATGTATTACTCGTTGTGGTACAACCTTTAGACGCCTTGCAAGTTCACTGGCATGTAAAATGTTAGCAAGTTTTGATTGCCCATATGCACGCCAATTGTTGTAACTGTACATAGGGAAGCAAATGAATTATATAAAACACTTATCCTTTGCACACATGCATACTATAGTTCTCGTGTGTGCATGTATACTTAAATATAAGAAATATAGAGATACTTCAAAAATGTTAACCAACACTAAATGGGAGCTTTTATGTTAAGTCATCAATAGATTAAATAAAGGACTAAAGTTGAAGCATATTAGATTTCATGAATAGTACAATGTAGGAACTTGCAAGTTCTGAATCTTCTAGGTCTTATATGCACAATTTCTATTAGAGATTAAGAGTTTCCTTTTTCTTTTTTCTTTTAATGATGGAACGTGGAGAAAAGAAAATGTTTATATAACTTGAAGACCACAACCCTTTTATAAAGTACACAGCCTTTCACAAAAAGTAATGACTTTTCAACTTTTTCTTATTTTTATTTTGATCTGTCACAAAAAGAAGACATTTATCTACATGTTACAAAACTCATCATCAAATGGATAACAATAATCCCAATAAAATAATCCTTATAAGATCATTTCAAAAGAAATAATTTATAATGCACGATTAATTTATATAAGTAAGCTCAGTCAATAAATAAATATTTAACAAAATTCCATTTAGGCCACATTTATCATTATTCAATCATGTATTATAAAATAACTGTATGAGCTAAAAAATGTTATCTTTACTAAATAATTTTTTAACATTTTGTTGCATTTATATATATTAGGATGAAAATGGTCTTTGTTACAGTATCATAATTAAACAATTTAAACTTAAAAAATTGTTCTAAAACTTGATAGTTTGAAATTAGAAAATTATCGACCAAATTCAAGAACACTCAAACAATCATGACATCAATTTTCTCAATCATTTAGTAAAAATACTTTGATTGGTACCACTTGTTCAAAATAAAGGGAGATATAAATATGATAACATAGTCAAATATATGGCTCTTTTATAATCAGTTCATCTTCTTTCCAGAAGCATAAGAACTTTTAAACTTTCATTACTTGTGTAATATTACATCCGCAACATTTTTTTTTTCATATTTTACAACATTTTTTTATAATTCACTTTCCTCTATTTCTCTGTATATCAAGTCAAGTTATTTTTATCTCGCACTTCTCTCTTCCCTTTTTTTCTCTATTCCTTTATTATATAATATGTTGCGATTTTTTTTGACACATCACAAAAAATATAAATAATAATTTTAATATTTACATATTACAAACCTATATCATATGGATATTGATAGTCCTAATAATGTATCCTTACAAAATCACTATGAAAGGATTAATACTTTATAAATAATTAACTTATAATACATAATTGGTGATATATAGGATCATATATTAAATAATTATCTAACGTTAAATGCAACATACTTTATATTCCGGTGTATCGAATCTTATCAGTTGTTTTTCGTATAGACACTTAATTTGACCCATTCTGGCTTAGTGATAGGTCCTTTTATACACATTAACGTAACACCTATTGCTACATATAGCCACAAAAAATAAAAACCAAAAACTAAATATTGGCAATAATATTTATCATTTTAAGTTGAACAAATATTAGAGCTAAATTGTCAATAATAAAATTGAAGTATCTGGCATAATTGTTCTTCTTTCAATAAATTCCTAGAAGAGTAACTTTTGATAAACTCTTCTTCCATGAAAAAGAATCTGCTAGCATAATTTATCATCATAGATTGTATTTGGGATACTTCTTACCTTGATTCATCATTAATTTTGTCAAAAACGATTCCTTCATGATATGTGAACCGATGACCAGCTGAGGCGACATTAACAATTCTTCCTTGTTTTTTACTTTCCCGTGTTGTTTTTTTCATAGTATCCAACAACATATTTGTCAAGAGAAAATGACCTGTGGAATTATGATAAATAAAAATTAAAGGATTAAGAAGATTTTGACATTTTCTAGGCTTATGCTTTTAAAGAAATAGTAGAAGAATTATTTGACATTTTATTATAAATTATAAGTATAGAAGAACTATCACTACAAGATTTTTTTTGATTTTACTACTAATTTTAGCTACCATTTAAAGTAGTAGCTAAATCTCAACTAATTAACTATTAATTAACTAGAATATTATTTTTTTCTAACTAAATTTAAGTTATATTTATTTATATTCTTATTACTATAAATTAGCTAGAAAATAACTATAAAATTTAAAAATTTATACAAATTAATTAAGATTATTTTCTTAGCTAATTTGCTATTTGTTTCATGCTATTATTAATATTATAATAATTTGTAGTTAATTATCTTAACTAGAAATTAACTACAAAATAACTATTAATTTTAAAATTAAATACAAAATTATTTAATAACAAATTTTAAATTTTCTAACGGTGTATAAAAAGATTTCATAGAACAATTATTTACTACTTTTTCCAAGAAACACCCACCCATCTAAACACACGTACTTGCAAATAAAGGAGAGATGTGAATTATGTATGTCACTACCTAATAAAAGTGACAAAACAGGTTAGTTGGTACCGTTTTGACCTGTCCTTCCAGTAGCCCATTGGGGCAAAAGTTTGTTGCTTTTGTTTAATAAATTAATAAAATAAATAAATAAATAAATTTTCTCATTCCAAAATACTAATTTAAATTTAATTAAAAGACCTAAAGTAATATAACTTAACTTAAATTTAAATATTTTTTATTAAAGAAATTAATTTTATAAAATAAACTCACAAAATAATAACAATAAATAAATATGTAATTTAATAAATACTAATAACTTAAATAAATAAATTGATAACAATTATATTGATTTATTGAAAATCATACATAGAAAATATAATAATATAATATATATATATATATATATATATATATATATATATATATATATATATATATATATATATATATATATATATATATATTTATTTATTTATTGAAAACAACTCTCCAAATTGAAGAGGAGTCCAACATTTTTTTTGTTAACCCGCCGATCGAGCCCAATTTGTATTGACATATCTATTGCTTAAGACACATGCAAATGTGAGAACCACCCACTCAAGATACGTACACGTGCATGCATGTATAACCTGCGGACACACGTTTCATGTATGTACGGTGCTACGAATGCACATGTACATACGTTACCCACCTAAGATACTCCTATAAGAAGTTTCACGCTATGGAAATTAAATAGTTTCAATATTACCTATATAATTTATGGCAAATTGAAGTTCAATGTTGTCCTTGGATAGTGTGAAAGGGGCAGCACAAATCCCTGCATTGCTTCTTTGAAGTGAAAAAAATAAAAAATCATTACTGTTAGATTATTTTTGTGAATGAAAGAGTTAAAGATGTGTGTGCTTAAATAAAGATGGAGAGATATATGAATAACTAAATTGAACACATGCGTGAAAAAATTGACAATGCAGCCCGTGTACTCATCTTACATCAAAATATTTAATGAAAAACCAGATGAATTGAACTCTGATGCAAAATTTTGAATAGATTTCATAGAGCTAAGATCTAACTCCATGATATCAACTTTAGCCGTGGGAGTCTCTTTAAGTATTGTTTCCTTAATATTTTTTGCACCAATCATATCTATATCTCCCATAATCACATGAACACCACGCAAAGCGAGAACACGAGCAGTCTCAGCACCAATACCACTGGATGCCCCTGTTGTTAGATTGAACAACAAACAACCAATATACAATTAAAAAATTTAAGTATGTAAAAAAATAGAAAATTTCAAGAGTTTCCTTTTGTTTAAAAGTGTGTAAATATTATAATATACTATAGATTTTTTTTTCAGAGCTTAAAAACTTTTGGATTTAAAATAATTTAAGTATAGTTAAGGTTACGTTGGATCATGGATTGAATTAGATTAGATTAAAAAGAAGTTCAAATTCAAATAGATAAAATTTAATTGGATCGACTTGCATCAGGAACTAACTTGATTAAATTTAAGTTTCAAGTTCTCAGACACATGTATGTATATTATAAATAAATAAAAAATTCATAATTACTCGATTGAATTAAGTTATATTGTGTTGAATTATGAAGTTCACACCCATGCATATTATAAAAATATAAATTTAAATTTATACATTAAATATAAATAAAATTATAAAATAAAAAAAGAAAAAACATTAAGATTGTTGATTATATTTAAAAATGTATAATTTGATCCAATAATGACTAGTTACACTATAACTTAACTATGTAAACCAAAATATATATATATATATATATATATATATATTGTTTAAAATTGTTTAGGTTGGTGAGGTTGTTGGTTAAACCTAGGGACACAAGCTTGTGTATAAATGGGTGCCATTGGGCGCCTTCCAGTCCTTTGGACACCTCTTAGGATGACTGACATACACCAAAGCCACAAAGTAGAAGGTGAAAAATAGACGAAGCTATAATTGGAAAGATTAAATAGCATAAAGGAGAGCAGAGCACCCCTGCCTCTGTGGACAACTGGCAGTAGAAGGTGGAAATGAGAGCAAAGCATAGTAGTTTTCTACTTCTTTGGACGACTGGCATATAGCAGAGCCACAAAGTAGAAGGTGAAAAGTAGATGAAACTAAAATGGACAAGAGTATAAAGTAAAAAGGAGAGCAGAACACCCCTTTGAATATCTAATAGCAAAAAGGTGGAAAAGAGAGTAGAGTAGCCTTTTAGCTATTCTGGCTCTTTAGATGTTCGTCCAATGTACTTGACAAGCCCTTTTAAATTTGACTGCTTTTCTTCTTTTTTCTGACTTCTCATACACCCGTCCAAAGGACTTGGCAGGACTTTTTAGGTTAATTCTGATATTTTATTATTTTATTATTTTTATTATTTTATATTTTTAAAATTTTTTAATTAATTCTTTTTTAAACTTTGATTTTATTTTGTGTTGGGAAACATCAATACATATTCTCTCCTCTATGAATGCAAAATGGGCACTACACAGAAGCGTAAAAAATAACTAAAAGAGTAGAGGGAAGATGACACCAGAATTTTTACGTGGAAAACCCTCTCGGGAAAAACCACAGGACCTAGTCCAATAAAAGATCTCTACTATAAAAGTATAAAAGTAGTATTACAAAGTGTTTCTCTCAATCTCTGGGGATCTCTCAATGAATCTCACCCTCTTGAATGGTATACAAACCTCTCTCTCTTTCTCTCAAAGAGAAATACAAAAAGGACACTCTAACTCTCTTAGGGTTTCTTCACTTGGATGTGTGTCTCTATCTAACCCCTATCCTCTTATAAAGAGAAACCTAGTGAGCTTGAGAGTATTGGGCTTTTGTCCACATAGTTGAGAGCCTAAAAATAACCCAACATGTTCATCCCAAGCATTGTGACTTGTGAACCACAATTAAGGAGGGAATTCCAACAAATCTTCCCCTTCTTGACTTAATTGGGAGGCACCACAACACCAGCACCTTGGCAACAATCTTCAACCTTCTTGGTTGGCATTGACTTAGTCATCATGTCAGACCAATTCAAATCTGTATGAATTTTCTCTATCTTCAATTCCTTCCTATCCAACACTTCTCGTATCCAATGATAACGGATGTCAATATGCTTTGAGCGTGAATGGAACATGGGATTCTTGGTCAGATGAATTGTACTTTGATTATCACAGTTCACCACATAATCATCTTGATCATGTCCCAATTCTCTTAGAAAGTTCTTCATCCATAGCATCTCTTTTGAGGCTTCAATGACTACTACATACTCTGCTTCAGTTGTAGACAATGTCACACATTTTTGAAGTTTTGACTGCCAAGAAACAGCTCCCCTGCAAAAGTAATCAGATAACCTGATGTTGACTTCCTTGAATCCACATCTCCTGCCATATCTGAGTCTGAATATCCAATGAGCTTTAGATTTTCATTCTAGTGTTGGTATGGCACCCTATGAGGCTTTGTATGGCAGGAGGTGTAGGACTCCTTTATGTTGGTGTGAGCCGGGAGAAAACCTTGTGTTAGGACCGGATGTAGTGCAACAAACCACTGATAAGGTTAGATTGATTCAGGAGAGGATGAGGATAGCGCAGAGTAGTTAGAAGAGTTTTGCGGATAAGAGAAGGAAAGACTTAGAATTCAAAGAAGGAGATCATGTATTTCTGAAAGTCACTTTATGGACTGGGGTTGGTAGGGCATTGAAGTCTAAAAAGTTTACACCTTGTTTTGTTGGTCCCTTCTTGGTTCTTAAAAGAGTCGGTAGCATCGCCTACCAAATTGCTTTGCCTCCACATCTTTCAAATCTTCATAATGTCTTCCATGTTTCTCAACTCCAGAAGTACGTTCACGATCTTTCGCATGTGATCGAGTCGGATCATCTTGAGGTGAAGGAGAACTTGACGATGGAAACCATACCGGTGAGAATTGAGGATCGGATGGTGAAACAACTTCGAGGTAAGGAAATCCCTTTTGTTAAGGTAATCTGGGGTGGAGCTACACCGAAAAGTGTTACTTGGGAGCTTGAGGAGAAGATGAGGGAGTCATATCCGGACCTATTCGTTTTAGGCAATTTCGAGGACGAATTTTCTTTTAGGAGGGGACAATTGTAACATCCTAAAATTTATTGAATTATTTTTAGAAAATAAATTACATTATTATCATTATTATCAATTTTATTTTAATAGAGGAGTTAATGGTTTCATAAACTGATGAGGCTTTATCTAAATTATTTTCATTTATTAATTTAATTAATTGAATTAACGGGGGGAGGTTGATGGGCGTGTCGGGATTGACCCGACCCAGTTAGAATATTAGACGGGGGTAATCAGTTTACCCTAATTGGTATTTTGCGCGTTAGACAGCTAGACCTAGAGGAGAGAGAACACAAACCTGCAAGGAGGAGAAGCTAGAGTGTTCAGTTCGTCCCTGAAATGCATAAGTTCTTCTTCGTTCATCGTCTCTAAGGTACGGGAGAGATTGGTTCAGTCATGTATGAATGTGGGAGGGTACGAGTAGGGAGGGCAATCCCTAAGTCCCTCTAGGATCTAAATTCTCAATTTCGTTTGATTATTATGTTTTAAAAATATTTTAATCGGTAGAAAAGATTTGTCAATATGCTCTGTGGTCTGATTAACGTCTTGTCCTAATGTGATTTTTGTTAGGAAATTGTATGGTTAATTGTCCTAATTACTTGGTTCTTGTGTTGTTTTTGGTTGTTCATGATTTGGGGCTCTTGTGTGCAATGATGAAATTGGGTGAAATTCAATGGTGTTTTATGTGCGTTTCTGTGGTTGCTGATAAGTGATTTATAATAATGATGATTAAATTAATATGGTTGGGTATGGCTGTGGATTGTGCGAATGATGTATAAATAAATCATGAGAACAAGGGTGTGGATGAGAATGCGCATGAACATGAGAGGCATGAGATGCATGAGAAGCCAGACGTGGCTATAATACCCTGGCCATATGTAGTGTTTAACAGGGTGGACTAATGATGGGGGACATTCATATGCATGGGCCATAGGTGGTGTTTAACTGTGCGACACACCGGCCCATACGGGGTGTTTAAAGGTATGGCCATCATTAGTGATAACTAAGGGGATTGAGGAGGTTCGTCCATGGTGTGGAGTTCCGACTCGAGACTCTTAGGTGTGGTGATGATCATATGCATTGTGCGAGCATGTGCATTTTATAAACATAAATGAACTGTTATTGATTTTGAATGAATGGAATGTGATTGATATATGAGCATCTATTAACTATTAGTAATTGAGTATGGTAATGGGTGGGATTTGGGGCATTATCTGCTTTTATATATGATTGAATGTTATTTCTCACCGTACTCCCTTGTGGTTTTCTTTTAGGTAACGTTGAGGGCACTCATGGTGCCGAGTTTTGAAAAGGCGGGGTATTGCTCTGATTAGTGTGACATCGGGGCTTTGTGATTTAGAATAGTGGTTCTGTGTTTTTTTTACGTACTTTTACATTTTAAATATTTGAAAATGATGAGTATATTAATCACTCACTAAGTGTATACATAAATGAAAGTGATTTATATGTTTGAAATATGTGTGAGACACACGAATGACGCGTTTAGATTAACGTTAATAATTTATGTTAATTTTTCTTTTATGTGAACCTTTTATCCTTTTTATTTACTTTATTATTTTAATTTAAATATTCGGGGTAGAAGGGTGTCACAAATTCCTTCCTATCCAACACTTCTCGTATCCAATGATAACGAATGTCAATATGCTTAGAGCGTGAATGGAACATGGGATTCTTGGTCAGATGAATTGTACTTTGATTATCACAGTTCACCATATAATCATCTTGATCATGTCCCAATTCTCTTAGAGAGTTCTTCATCCATAGCATCTCTTTTGAGGCTTCAGTGACTACTACATACTCTGCTTCAGCTATAGACAATGTCACACATTTTTGAAGTTTTGACCGCCAAGAAACAGCTCCCCCTGCAAAAGTAATCAGATAACTTGATGTTGACTTCCTTGAATCCACATCTCCTGCCATATCTGAGTCTGAATATCCAATAAGCTTTAGATTTTCATTGCCAAAACACAAGCTTCTTTTGGCAGTTCCTCTTAGATATCTTAATATCCATTTAACAGCTTCCCAATGCTCCTTTCCTGGGTTTGATAGGAATCTGCTCACCACTCCTACAGCATAGCCAATATCTGGTATTGTACAAACCATTGCATACATAAGGCTACCCACGGCAGAAGAATAGGGCACCTTGTTCATTTCTTCTTTTTCTTCTTCATTCTTTGGACATTGAGATTTGCTAAGTTTGAAATGTCCAGCAATTGGAATACGAGTAGGTTTGGCATTGTGCATGTTGAACCTTTTGAGAATCTTCTCAATGTAATCTTTTTGAGATACCCACAACATTCCTTTTGAACGATCTCTAGAATTTTTCATTCCAAGAATCCTCTTTACTGCACCCAGGTCTTTCATGGCAAAAGACTTACTCAATGCCTTCTTGAGAGCAGCTATTTTTATTTTGTCATTTCCCACAATCAACATATCATCAACATAAGAGAAGTATGATGGACTCACCATTTTCATATTTCTTCACAAACACACAATGGTTTGCAGAGGTCTTCTTAAAATTATGTTGGATCATAAAAGAATCAAATTTCTTATACCATTGTCTTGGGGCTTGCTTTAGACCATAAAGGCTTTTCTTTAGACGACACACCAATTGTTCTTTGCCTGGTTCTTCAAAGCCTTCTGGTTGCTCCATGTAAATTTCCTCCTCTAGATCTCCATGTAAGAATGTTGTTTTGACATCCAATTGTTCAATCTCCAGGTCTAGTTTTGCTGCCAAACCGAGAATTGCTCTGATAGATGTCATCTTCACCACTGGTGAGAATATTTCATCAAAGTCCATTCCTTTCTTTTGGTTGCACCCCTTCACGACAATTTGTGCTTTGTATCTTGGGTTTGGACTGTTCTCTTCATTCTTGAGCTTGAACACCCATTTGTTTTGTAATACTTTTCTTCCTTTTGGTAATTCTACCAAATCATATGTCTGATTATCCTTTAAGGATTGAATCTCTTCTTCCATGGCTTGCAACCATTTGTCTTCCATCTCAATGGCTTCTGCAAAACATTGAGGTTCACCTTCATCAGTAAGATTTACATATTCATATGAAAAATACCTTCTTGATGGTTGCTTCTCTCTTGTTGATCGTCTCAATTGGGATTCCTATTGAACATTCTCAATTGCTTGATCTTCTAGTGTCATGTTAGGTTGATCTATCTGATCAGGTTCTTCAGCCATCTCATCAAGTTGTCGCTCCTGATCTGGCTCTGTTTGAGGACTCTCTCCCCCTATGTTGTTTACCACAAGAGGACTTTGATCATTACTCACCTTGAGTGTTGGTTTCTCCATTTTCTTGATGTCTTGGATTGTCTGATCTTCAAAGAACACCACATCTCTGCTTCAAACAATCTTTTTATTTGCAAGATCCCATAATCTGAAACCAAATTCATTTCTTGGTGAACCAAGATATACACATTCTTTTGCCTTAGCATCAAGCTTTGCCCTTTCAGTTTTTGAAATGTGAACAGATGCCTTACGTCCAAAAACTCTCAGGTTGCGATATGAGGCCTCTTTACCGGTCCATACTTCTTCTGGTATCTCTCCATTTAATGGTCTTGAGGGTGATAAGTTGATCAAATCAGTTGCAGTAACCACTGCCTCACCCCAAAATGTCTTAGGAAGTTTTGCATGAGACAACATGCTTATAACCTTCTCGGTAATCGTTCTATTGAATCTTTCAGCTACACCATTCATTTGAAGTGTCTTGGGAGGTATTCTCGTGTCTGATCCCGTGAGTCTTACAATAGTGCTCGAATGGACCTCTATATTCTCCACCATTATCACTCCTCAAACATTTCAACTTTTTACCAGTTTCTCGTTCAACTAAGGCGTGAAACTCCTTGAAGGCTCGAAGGACTTCATCTTTTCTCTTTAATGGATACACCCACAACTTTCTGGAGTGGTCATCAATAAAGGTAACAAAATATTGAGCACCACCAAGGGACGTTTCAGATGTTGAACAAACATCTGAATGTACAAGATCCAAAGTATGCTTTCTTCTTCTTCCACTATCAGGTCTATGGAAGGATACTTTGTGCTGCTTACCCACTAGGCAATCTTCACATAAACCAAATGGCTATCCTTTTATGCTTTGGAGATGATCTTTCGCAAGGATCTCTAAACCCTTCTCGCTCATGTGGCCCAATCTTTTATGCCACAACTCCTTACTTTCTTCTTGAGCAACATTTGTCTCCCCTTTGCATATCTTTCCTTGCATGATGTACAAAGAGCCTTCCTTCTTGCCGCGAGCAACAATTAAGCTTCCTCGGCTAAGTTTCCATTTTCCACCACCAAACTGGTTGTTCATTCCAGCATCATCTAGTTTACCTATTGAAAAAAGGTTTAGGCATATCTCAGGCACATTCCTTACCTCCTTTAGCACAAGTTTGTTTCCATTTTCTGTTATCAAAGTCACTTCTCTTATTTCCACAATCTTGCTTGTGACATGATTGCCCATTTTTACTGTTCCAAAATCTCCTTTTTGATAAGATGAGAAGAATCCTTCATGAGGAGTAACATGAAAGGATGCTCCAGTATCAACTATCCAAGTGCAATCATCAAAAACAACATTTATATAATTTTCTTTACCAATAAGGAACACCTTTTCGTCGTCTGATGTCACCGCTGTTGTGGTTTTCTCTTCCAACTTCTTTTTGGGGTCTATCTCGTCAGGATGGACTGATCCAGCCTTCTGATCTCTCTTCAAGAATCTATACTCTTGCTTCTTGTGGCCAATTTTTCCACAATAGAAACATGTCAAATCTCTGGGACGAGACTTTGATCTTCCTTGTGACTTTCCACGACTTCCTTTGCTTGTATGCTCACTCCTTCCTCTATTCTCAACAACATTGGCTTCTGAGTGACTACTCATTCCTCTTTCTTTCCTTCTAGACTCTTCATTCAGCAGACTATCTGTAATAGTATCCAGACTAAGCTTTCCATCTGGTGTTGAGTTGCTGAGAGTGACAACCAATGTGTCCCAGCTCTCAGGTAGAGAACTAAGGAGTAGAAGAGTTTGTAACTCATCATCAATCTTCATATCTGCCTTCATTAATTGATTTACAATACCTTTGAAGGTATTTAGATGCTCGATCATATTCTGGTCGTTAGAGTACTCCAATTTTACCAATCGTCTGACAAGATAAGCTTTGTTTCTAGGAGTTTTCTTTTGAATCATAGATTCAAGCTTTCGTCCCACAACTCATACGCATTGGTATAAGTCGACACACATGCTCAAACAAGCTTTTGTGGATGTATTTTGAATCATAGCAACAACTTTTACGATTCAGAATCTCCCAATCTTTTTCAGTCTTCCCTTCTGGCATTTGCTCATTTGTGATTGGCTCATACAAATCTTTTTGCAGTATAGATGGTCTTCCATCATTGGCTTCGAATAGGAATAATTATCTGCAGTTAGCTTGAACATGTCTCCATCATGAGCGAATGTTCCTTCCATCTTGAATTGTACAGGACTATGTCTTTTCGAACCAATACCACTGTTGGGAAACAGCAATACATATTCCCTCCTCTGTGAACGCAAAATGGACACTACGCGGAAGCGTAAAAAATAACTAAAAGAGTAGAGGGAAGATGACACCAGAATTTTTACATGAAAAACCCTCTCGGAAAAAATCACGGGACCTAATCCAATAAAAGATCTCTACTATAAAAGTAGTATTACAAAGTGTTTCTCTCAATCTCTGAGGATCTCTCAATGAATCTCACCCTCTCGGATGGTATACAAACCTCTCTCTCTTTGTCTCAAAGAGAAATACAAAAAGGACACTCTAACTCTCTTAGGGTTTCTTCACTTGGATGTGTGTCTCTATCTAACCCCTATCCTCTTATAAAAAGAAACCTAGCGAGCTTGAGAGTATTGGGCTTTTGTCCACATAGTTGGGAGCTCAAAAATAACCCAACATGTTCATCTCCAAGCATTGTGACTTGTGAACCACAATTAAGGAGGGAATTCCAACATTTTGTGACCATGTATTGAACTCGACATTATTTGCTAAAGAGATTGAAGCAATCCAAAACAAATATTTCATTATTTTAAAATAAATTAATCACAATAAAAATAAAATATAAATAAAAGAGGGAGAAAAAATTAGGTATTCACAATTATATTGTATAAATTAATCTAATATTTATAATATAATGTAGAGTATTTATAAATATGTTTTAATTTTTACTTACCCAAGTTCAGTGAAGTTGACAAGTTGTTACTACTCACTCACGTAAGGAAGTCTACCACTTGGGTTGATGATTAATCTCATATGACCTATGTAAATAGTTGATTTAAACATTTTGATGTAATTAGATTGTACAACAAAATAAGAATCTAATTAGGTTATGTTTTATCATCATCAACATCGATTGAGGGAGGTCCAATTACAAGTTGGGGAGGTTTCGATGCAACCGATAGATAGGGCCACAAATTTAAAACAGTGACTGAAATTGCTTCATTAAACATAGCGTGAAATAAACCGATACTATGTAGCGAAGGCCAAGCCTTTACTAAGTGTATCGTCAAGCGTTTGCTATAATATTTAGCATTGATTTTATTTTGTGGATGCTATGTTCAGCAAAGAGTTGCATCAACCAAGTCAACGCTTATCAACGTCGACTTTGAATCGCTCCACTACCCAACATTGACCATTTATCATTTGATTTAGTGCACCATAGATGACGTTAATCAACATTCATTCTACGTGGTGCTAGAATTTAGTGTCGACCTTTATAGCGTTGGCCACGTTCTGTAACAAAGCCCGCATTATATTTCATTTAGTTTGTTTTTGTACAACCTAACTACGTTTATCTTGTAGGTTTAATCTCAAATCAAACTATATATCATGGAATGATAATAAGTAAATTGATGTAGAAGGAGTTATTTCCTAATTGATTATTATATAAGAATTTGAATTTCAATTCATAAATTTTATTTTCATTAATTATTTTGCTCAATATTTTATATTTAAACAGATTTATTATATTTTCTTTACCTTTTATTATATATTGTTAATTCAGATATCTTTTTAAATATTATTAAATTATGTTGGTCTATGCATAAAACCTCGTCTTGTGCGTCAATGTTTTGGCATTTGAATGATAATAATTTCTATTAATTTAAAGAGTATTTAAGATTTGAGCTAATTGAGCATTCCTTCCTGGAAGTGTGTCCTAGGGTGTTTCCCATCAACATGTAAGCTATTCACCCTAGCTTGAATGAAAAATAATAGATAAAAACATACATAAATTTCAAAGCTATAAATACAGTGTTTGGATTAATTGTAAAAAATATAAATTATTTGAATAATTCAATTTTTGTATAATTGATTATTTTGGTAATCAATTATGATAGAATTTACTTTTGTTTGGGTATATTTGTAAAAAAATATTTGAAAATAATTAATTTTGTTTGAATTGTAAAAAAAATCACCTTTCATATTAAGTTTTATAAAAGAGAATATGATATTATTTATTCATATAATTAATATTTCTTATTTTTTAATATTCATATCTATTATAATTTTTCCTTTAAAAAAATGAAAATATTGTAATATTTTTTCTTTCATTAGTATGTAATCATAATGATAAATGATGCCGTGAAAAGTTGTCGGCAATATGTTGGCATATAGGACGACAATAGACTACATCATTTTAATCTCTAAGAGTTATTTTAGGCTTTAATGTATAAATTTCTAATATTAACTTTTGATTTTATATAATGTCACGTAGATAACATTTCATTATGACTCAGCCTCTTCAACATGGATCGGTCATAATTCGACTCATATAATATAATATGTAATAAAATACGTGTTGAAACTTTGGGACATATATTTCAGGAATCGTGTCATGTGAGTCGCTGGTGCACATGGGCCTAATACGAGCCTAACTCTTATAAATAGGGGGATTATGCTCATACCAAGTATGTCTTCTCCCACTGGACATTGCCCATGCTCTGACTAATACTGACTTAGGTGTTAGAGTGCTTTTGTAGATACCCTGGCTCCAAATGACACCTCGACCTAAGACTAGAAGGAAGGAGGAGAATAGATCAACATCGTACTTGACGACATAGACAAGAACGAGAACTTGTCCCCAATTTGAGAAGTCCCCACCAAGATTCCCTCGTGGGAATCCTTGCCAGGGACACATAATTATTATTTACTTTGATCCTTTTTAATATACAGAACAGTGGAATTTTTAATAGAAAAGAATTAAAATAAATAACTTTTTATAAACCAAGAGCATGTTTTATGGGATTTTTTTAATTTTTGGTTTTCAGAAATAATTTTTAAAACAAAACGTGTTTAGTTAAAATAAAGTTGAGATTATTTTTAACTTAATTTCAAAATAGTTTGTATTTATTTTCAAAACTAAAAAAATAAAATTGTGAATTTGGTTTCTAATTTTAAATAAAATATATTATCACTTCATTGATAATGACTCTTCTTATTTTGTTATCACTTTGGTTACCACTACTTTGTTATTGTCAAATTCACCAACATCACCACACCATTGACACCGCCGCCACCATCCCATTATCACCATTGACATCACTACCACCATTGATATCAGTATTATCATTGTTGTCATCATCACATAGACATACTTTAAATTAATTTTAACAAGATAAATAATTTTAAAATGAACGTATTTTAAAACTAAAAATTAATTTTTGAAGAAAAAAAGTTAAAACTAGTTTTTAGAAATTAATTTTAATGTTTGAAAAATTTTAAAATTACACCGAAAAGCCACCGCAACACATGTAAGAAATTTTTGTAAACTTATCACCGAAAATAAAGTTTGAAAATCAGATGGACATTTAAGTCTTTCTCTTGGGTCTTGATTTGTGGGTTTAAGAGGTGGCCCGCCATCAGTATAATATACACACAACATGTTCGAGAAAATTTAATACTGGAAAAGATTTTTAGTTTAAATGAGAGGAAAGAAAATGAGAAAGAAGAGAAATTTTAAATGTTTATTTCTTAAAATTAACGTATCCTCATTTTTATATTTTTTTCCCACCAAATAAAATTTTTAATTTTAAAAATTTTCTTTCCTTGTTCTTAGGAAAAATATTATATAAAATTTTGATAACACAGCTCTACTTGTGAGATGCACCACCATCAGCTTTTATCTCAATAAAACAGCTTTATACATTCTTTTATCTAATTTATCGGAGACACCAACTTAACTATAAAGTAGCTTCTTTTATTTCAAATAATCTATTTTAAACATGCACAAAAGGTGATGTTTTTTTTAACGTAAAGAGACAATGTTTATTCTCTGAAAAAAGGAAAAAAACATGACAAAGCGAAAGCTCGATAACAAAAAATGAAAAATGGATTTGTCTAATAGGAAAGAAGAAAGGAATTAAGTAAAAGAAGAAAAACATATAATAGGAAAGAAGAAAGGAATTAACTAAAAGAAGAAAATAATTGAAAAAGAAAAGTGACCTGTAATAATAGCAGTGAGACCAGTTCCATCGATTCCATGAGTGACTTCCTCGGCAGTGGAAGATGATGAAAATCCAGAACCTCCTTTTCTAATAAATGGCCACATCTTATCCTTTTCTCACTCTCAACTCAACTCAATTCTTCTCTATCTCAGTTGCTCCTATTGTCTAATGGCTGCATATATATCTTACTCAAGGTTTTTAATTCACCAGAGTTGCCATTTTGTTACGTTCTTTGTTGTTGCAGAAAATTATAAAAAAAAAATAAGGTTGATGTGATCATAATTATAGTTTTATAGTGACTTAATTTTTTTATATTATAAACAAAATTGCGGTTGATTGCAATTTAAAATCATGATATTAATTTATAATATAATTTTTGAAAATATAACATGTAATCACATTAATTCTTAAAATTTTAAAAATGAAAATTTTAGTTATTTCAGTTAAAATTTTAAATTCAATTATTTAATATTATTTTTATCTCTCTCTATATATGTAAATATTACTATTTAAATTACAGTGATGGATAAACTACATTTTCATATATTTATTTAGAAATTTTTTTAATTTTAAATACTCTATATGTATGACAAAGTTATGTACTTCTCCAAACTAAAATAGTTTAACTTATCTTTATGCTACATGTTCCCTCAAGCTCTCATGAACTGTCACCTTTGATACATAAATGACAACCCCACCATTGTGACCTAACATTCCTCGGTCGTAAGTTTCAATTATCTTTGTTTGTATATATATATTTTATTAAATAAAATTTATGTAAGTTTTATTAAATATTTAAAATTTAGTTTTTGTTTAGTAACTGATATTTATAAGTGAGTGAAATTACATGAATATCAATTGATAAGATAAAGTATATTAGAAATAGAATGTTACAAAATATATTAGTATTTTAAATAAATTTTAATTAATAAAATAGAGTGGGTTAGAGAAAATATTATTAACATTTTTATTGTATTTTATAAAATTTATTACTGTATATATTAATTGGTACTTTAATTGATACATGATTAAGTAATTAAAAATTATTAAATAAAGATAGATTATGTAATATATATATTAAATATTAATATATTTAAAATAAATTAATTAATATTTAAAAATTGTTTTTAATTTGATTTTTTTTTATTTAATTTGAAAAGTAAACTTTTACCTAATTTAAAAAATAATAAAAATAGATTTTGATTCTTGTTTTAGTTTTCAAACACTAACCGTGCCTTTTGGTACTCCTTTAACATCTCTCAAGCTAATACCAGTGTCCATTATGTCCCTTTATTATTCTTCTCTTGCTTGTTGCTCTCTTGTAGTTTTATTTTATTTTTACTGCTTCTGAATTATTTTTTTCTCACACTCTTTTCTTATTCTATTTTTTGTTATTAGTTCTAAAAGTAAAAGTTATGTACGTGATAAGAATTAGAGAAAATGAAGATTTAAGAGAGAATTTTTGAATACATAAGAATTTTCAATTTCAAGTAATTATTTTCTATATTGGATTTTTTAACTAAAGGTTGACCAGCATTTTGGAAATATAGAGATTGATTTTTTTATAAAAACTCAACATCCAAGCCTTACCATCTTCATTGTATTATTGTCACCAGACACACAAGCAAAAGATATTTATTATCGTTTAATTCATATCGTTGAATGTATATATCACTGTTATGTAAATAGTTATATATCACTTATCAATCAAGAAAAAAAAATTATGTTAATTTGGAAAGTCTCATGAATTATGATATTGGAATAATATGACATAGCAACATGTGTCACTATTAGTGACTACACAGTAGATACATATTGACCGATTAATTTTCAAGATTTATTGGCTCAACGATTATGAAATATCACTAATATAATGTTGTAGTTATATCGTAATAAATTCTAACTGTATTGACATTTTGAATGTTTGAATCTTAATGCATTTTTCTCGTTAAATGAAATTATATGATATCTTGTTAAAATATTATCACAATTTATTCATTATAATTTTTGCTTTACAGAAATAAAGACAAATTTTAGAAACATTAAATTATATTTACCATTTTTATCATATTTATTTTTTATTGTCAAAATTTCTAATTTTTTTTTCTGAATTTTTATTATTTTTTAATAAGTTTAATTATTTGTTATTATATTTAAATATCAATTTTTTTAATAAGTTCATGGTAGGACGACATAAAATAATATAGTCACTCATTTTATTCATATTCAAATGCAACAACTTTTTAAAAATTAAAAATAAAAGATTAAAACTTAAAACAAAAAATTAATTTCCATTTTTTAAATTTGAAAACTAAAAACCATCCCCAAAATCTAACCTTGTGTTTGAATATACAATTTTAAGAGAGTAATTTATTTTTATATTGAATTTGAAATACATTAAGGATGAAATATATTATTTGGGTAGAAAATTTATAAAAAAAATTAAAATTAAAATTTAAGTATTTTAATTACTTAAAATTATAAAATTTTATATTTCACAAAAAATAGGGATTTGAAATTCTTCATTATTCCTTTCTCTTCCTCTTCTCTCACATCTATTTCTCTTCTTCCTCTTTTCATACTTTTTTTTTCTATCTCTCTCATCTTCTTTTCTTCACTTTCTTTTTTTTTCTTTATTCTCTCAAAACTCACATCTCCTTTTTTTTCTCACTCTTACCATTTTCTTTACTATTTTCTTCTCTTCTCTTCTATCTCTATTTTTGTCTTTTCTATATTAATATTGATGTAAAAATATTAATTAAAATTTTAATTTTAAAAATATTTTTTCAAAATAAATTTCACTATTCTAAAAATTAAAATATCCTATTTTTGTTAAGAATTTAAAAATTTTGAATTAATTTATTCAAATAAAATATTTAAAAATATTTAAATCGAAACAATTTAAATTTCTTAAAATTTCTTCAAATTTAATAAATGTGTTTACATATCCATTAAGTTCAACTAAACATCCATTCAACACCTCCATTTTACATTTTGCATTGAAATGTTAAAAAGTCCATTCCACGTCAGTGAAACAGGTTTTTTCAAATACGCTTTAATTCATTGATTTTTTTAATAAAAATACTTATTTTATAACATTTAATATTTTTAATTAATATCATAATAAAATACTTATTAAAGTTTAAATTATTAAAAATTAAATTTGTTTTTTTTTTCAAAAGAAAAAGAGAGGATAAAATTAGCCATCGATCAGCACTTAGCAGGAGGGAGGAAAATTCAGAGGTTCCTCTCACTGTCATAAAAATTAATGTAACGGGGAATTATCAATAAAAAAAATAATGTGATGGGGGAATTTTCTTGGTTTTTCCGTTCGATATTCCAATTATTTGATGAGACACTGTACAAAGCCATCCACGTCAAGTGTGATTACTCACTCTTGATAATATTATCACATCACTCATAAATATGTTGTTTCAAACTTATAGTATGCCAGACTATAACATCTCTGTACTACTTAGAAGTAGTTGTTAATGTTCTTTTAAGTTCTCAACTAACCTAGTAATATAACTTCATTTCCTTTTCAATATTTTCAGAAATAAAAACTTTACTTCTTAAATATCAATATAAAACAATTATCTATCCACACTATTTTCTTACTCCTTTTTTTTTGTTTTTAGAAAAAAAAATATTTTTAGGATTTTTCTAAAATCATTTAATTAATGTTGACACCAAATTTCGTTCAGTAACACAAAATAAAAAAATTAAAAAAAATTAAAAACTTTAAATAAAAATAAAGTGCAAAAAGAATAAAAAATTAATAAAAATAAAAAAATAGAATAAAGTAAGGTATTGTGATGTGTGAGCATTTTTGTTAAGAAAAGATATGTAGAAGAAAAAGAAAGGAAAATGAAAAAAATTTTGAAAAAAAAAACTTGTTTTTATCACAAGAAGACAATGTCATAGTTTAAGATATAGTTGTTTATTTAAAGTATTTTTGAGACCATTGAAATGTTTGTTGAAAAATCTATAGTTCATGTATCTACATTAAAAATCAAAATCAATTTTTATCTTGATGAAAATTAACCTCAAAATAAATATTTTAATAATGATAAAAGTTTAAGTCTAACATTTTTTCATTCACTTGAAAAAGTCTAACATCAAACAATATAAACTTATGTCTTATCCTATTCAAAGAGTGTGCGGTCAAGAAAAATAAAAACATTCAAAGAAGATGTGTCTAATACAAGGGCTTACACTATAAATATTTAAAATTTAATAAACTTTTTGTGTTTGGATATACACATTCATACATGCTTATATAATTTTAAAGTGTGTAAATACATTGTTACATCAAAATTTATAAGATATTATTTTATTTTAAAAATTAAAACAAAAAATCAATCATGATTAAAAGTAACTAAAATTTTAAAAACTAACTAAATACTTAAAATACTAACACTAAATATATCACAAAAGCATTAAAAATAAAAACTACTAGTCACTATTTACTTATTTTTATTTTTTAAAAACAAAAAATTTAAGTATTACAAATTTTAAAAAAATTATGTGACACACACAAAAAAAAAATAGCATGCAACTATTAATAATTTTAAAAATTAAAATATTATATAAATTTAAGTATATAAAAATAGTAAATCAATATAAAAATTCAATCACTACAAACCAGTGTAGAAGAAAATATACAATATATTTTAATAGTAATATATTAAATATAAATTTATTTAATTAAATTATATATTTTTGTTGAAAAAGATGAAAATATATAAAAATAAAAAATTTACTAACAACAAATAATTATAATTTATTTTGATAGAAGTTAATATTTATATTAATTTAGGTGAAAACAAAAAAATTAAAAAACTAATTTGGAGAAAAGAAAAAAATAAATAAATTTTCTCACATTATATATTTAGTTCTAACCTGAATTAAATGTGAGTCTTTTATAAGTTTTATAAAAGTTATTTATATATAAGTTATTAAGAAATTTATGAAAATAAGTTAAAAACATCTTATGAATCAATCATATAATATTATTATAAGTTCTTACAAAAATCTTATAAAAATTTATACGGTAAGTTTAAATAAGTTGTATATAAATTTTTTCAAATGAAGTCTTAATATATTAATTTATTTTTAATATAATTTTTGTATCACTATAACTCAAATTAATATTTTCATAAATAAATAAAATTTCTTTTAGTGGTCACATTAAAAATAGTTAATGCAGAAATCAAGAAAAAGACAAAATTAAAAATTGAATAATTCATTTTTAAAAATAAATAATCTAAAATAAATTATATTTTTGTAATGATAAATATTATACAAATAAAATGTTACAATTGGTTGAACTTCCTTCTTATTTCTGAGAATATAAATAAAAAAATTATATTTGACTCACAAAATTTTGTGATTTTTAATAAATTTTAATTAATAGTAGAAATTGTATTAAAAAATGTGTCTTAAAGAATATGTTGATAATATTTATTAATGAATGAATAGTTAGTTAATTAGGATCTATGTGGATAAATTTTTTCATAAGTATTTCTAAGAAAAAATAATAAAAATAAAATAAAATAATCAAATAAGTTTCTCAATAAGTTAACATCAGTTTATACATAAGTTAAAAATAAATTCTATGAGAAGAATTGGTTTTGCAAGAACAAACAATAACAACTCATATAGTCAAAATTAAAAATAATATATCGATGAGATTAAAATTCAATTATAAATATTTTTATTAGACTATTAATTTTGTTGTTGTCATTATTGTTGGGACCAACTCGCGACCTCATCCAGAAGGATAGGAATCACCACTAGCGTTTTAGGGGGAAAACGTCAAGAAACCATAGAATGGAAGGTGTTTGGTTAAGGTTGGAATCTAGACCAGAGAAATGGAATTCGGTAGTTGATTACGTGAGGAATACACTGCATCCCTCACGCCTATCACTTGATAGTTACCCTAACTAGATGCATGAAGTAAGATGACTTCTACATTATGACTTATGCTTTTCTAATGGAAGATATTTACAAGGGATGGATGGAGAATGTCTTTGATTTTGGGGTGAATAACTTGACAAGAGTTGCCTCTTGCTTCTACGTATCTCCTACTGCAATGGAGAAATCAAAGTTTACATAATTTTGAGGGGGCTTGGAATGTTTGGCTAAGAGGCCAGGAAGCTCGTGGATGGTTTGGTTGAGAGGCCGAGAGGTCGAGAGGTTAAGATATTCGTGGCTGAAAGGCCGAGAGGCCGAGAGGTCGAGAGGTTTAGATGTTCGTGGCTGAAAGGCCGAGAGGCCGAGAGGTTTAGATGTTCGTGGCTAAAAGATCGAGAGGTCGAGAGGCCGAAAGGCCGAGGGTTAAGATGTTCGTGGTCGAGAGGCCGAGAGGTTAAGATGTTCATGGCTAAAAGGTCAAGAGGTTAAGAGACCGAGAGGTTGAGAGGTTTAGATGTTCGTGGTCGAAAGGGCAAAAGGCCGAGAGGCTAAGAGGTTTAGAAATTTGTGGCCGAAAGGTCGAGAGGCTGAGAGGTTTAGATGTTCGTGGTTGAAAGGCCGAGAGGGCGAGAGGTTGAGAGGTTTATGCATGGGTGGAGGTGCGGGGGTTAGTAGACTTACCTGGTATCCGGTAGGGATGATATTACTCCGTCGAGTTGATCTGCCTGTGTTGATCTCTGATTCGTAGAAACTTAACACTTTCCTCCTATCGTTTCTTCTTTCTCCTTCTTCTTCCTTCCTTCTTTTCCTTCTCTCCTATCTTTTCCTCTCTCTCCTCTCTTTTTCTCCTCCCTTCTTTGCTCTCTCCCGCCAAAAGACCCCTTCTCCGTTTAAGCACGGGTCCCTTTATAGGTGCACCTCTCATCCTTTGGTCACCATCACGAATCTTTAAGGAGATCTCCTCCATTAATGCGTTGACATTAGCTTCCCCGATTTTCGTCCCAAAGTTGCTTCCGTGTCTCCGCTTTTCTGTACAATAATAGAGTTGAAGGTGACCTCTCGTAGAAGTCAGCGTCTGCTCGTCCCTTCACGCCCCTATTCAAGATGGGAAAAGGTGCGCCTGTTGTTGTCTCTTATGCTTTTTCTGTTGCTGCATCCGCTTTTTTCTTTTCTTTTTTTGTTGATGCAGATCGGACAAAATTGGGGTATGGCAATTACCTTGTCATTGTCGTGATCATTATCATTGGCGCCACCACCTCCCCAATAGTAGAGACAACAATGGATATAGTAATGGGAGCATTGATGACAATAGTAAAGGTGATGACATTGGTGATCTCATTAGAAATGTTTATAAATAAGTTTTAATTTCAACAATTTATTATAATTTAAAAAATTTTTTATTTGTTATTATCTTTTGACATAATTAAGTATTCTAACAAGAGTCGCTCTCAATATTTGTGTTTGTGTGATTCAAAACCTAACCTCACCGAGATTCAAAACCTAACGGAGATTAATGTCCCATTCCTTTCATTACATATTTTTATTATTTTGTAGCTTCCTGTCATTAGGTTGGACAAGTCGCATTTGAAAAATCAAAAGAATTACAAGTTAAGAGTCTGTCAACTTGTTTGAGGCTTCATTTAATTTTTTTGAAAAAATGCTTTTCTTATTAGAAAGACATGTTTAAAAAAATTACAGTAACCAGGGAAGTTTACAAAATAAAATCCCGTGCATATGAATATTTGCCAACATCTTCCACGTCTAAAAAAATAAGTTAGATTGTATTAAATTTATTTTTTTATTAAATTAAAAATTCTAATCCAACTAACGCGAGTTGCAGATTGAATTGACTTGAAAAAAATTATTAAAAAATAAAAATTGAGTTACAAATAATAATTCTTAAGTTAACCAATTATAAATCAAATAAAAATAGGTGGGCAGTAAGAATAATTATTTTAAGAGGTTTCCAGTCACCATCCTACGAAATTAATGTTTAGAAGTTCATTCACTATCAGAAAAAAAAAAGAATTAATGCCATATGAGTGTGACTTTTTTTTCCCATACTCCCCATTCATTAAAGTTGGTGAATGTCCACTAAATACTGGTCCAGGATTGAAAGACAATGAACATTTCCGAATTATAAGCTTTATTTAATTTTTGGTACGAGTTCCAATTTCAAATTAACTAATTAATACTACCACCTAACAAACTTAATTATCTTCTTAATTATATATAAAAGTTATATACTTATCAAGATCATGACTTCCAACCCAAAAAAAGAAAATATCAAGATCATCACTAACTTCAAGCTGCACTCAGTTTTTCAACCACTGTTTCCCGGTCCTACCTCCTCCATGCCCTTTTCAGTATTTTCAAAAATAATAATTTCAAGACTTATATATTTTTTTTACTTTTAAATATAATTTTATATGATTCGGTCTTTTATTATTTATTAATTTTTATTTTCATACATTTTTAAATATCTATAAATAATCCATATAATCAAGTTCTTATCTTTATATTTATGGGCCTGGAATGAAATAATAAAATAAATTCTTTATATAAATTTTCTAAAATGTAAATATATATATTACATGAAAAAGTAGATACATTGTTTTATTAAAAAATATATTTTATTACATTAAAACAATAACATAATTTTAATAAATACAAAAATTATCATATTTATTTTTCATTCAAAGTATTCTAATATTATCATTATTCATCCACAAAATATCATTGTATTAGAGTAAGTCTTATATATACTTTTTTTCTTTATTAATATACTAATTTTTAATTTTAGCTAGTTATTTAGGTTATGTATTGAATAAGATAAATATTTATTTTATATAATTATAATCTGTGATAAATAAATATTTTTAAATATATAATTTATATTTTAAATTGATAATAAAAACACTACAAGATTTTTTTTATTTTCCTACTAATTTTAACTACCATTTAAATTAGTAGCTAAATCCTAGCTAATTAACTATTAATTAACTAGAATATTATTTTTTTCTAGCTAAATTTAAGTTATATTCATTTATACTTCTTATTACTACAAATTAGCTAAAAAATAACTACAACTTTTAAAAATTTACTATAAATTAACTAAGATTATTTTCTTAGCTAATTTGCTACTTATTTCATATATACTATCATTAATATTATAGTAATTTTGTAACTAATTATTTTTATTAGAAATTAATTATAAAATAACTACTGATTTTAAAACTAAATACAAAATTATTTGATAATAAATTTTAAATTTTCTAATAGTGAAAATTTAAATGTAATTATGTAGTTCTTCAAGTTCCACTACAAGAATTTTTTGATTTTGCTACTAATTTTAGCTACCATTTAAATTAGTAGCTAAATCCTAACTAATTAACTATTAATTAACTAGAATATTATTTTTTCTAGCTAAATTGAAGTTATATTCATTTATACTTCTCATTACTACAAATTAGCTAGGAAATAACTACAAATTTTAAAAAATTTACTACAAATTAACTAAGATTATTTTCTTAGCTAATTTACTACTTATTTCATGCTACCATTCAATATTATAGTAATTTTGTAACTAATTATTTTTACTAGAAATTACCTACAAAATAACTATTGATTTTAAAATTAGTCACAAAATTATTTTATAGCAAATTTTAAATTTTCTAGTAGTATTCCGTCCGAGACTTAGTCGAGTCACTTTCGACAACTAATATAATATCCTTGCAACCTCTTTCCCAGGCAAACTTCAATCCCACTAAGACACATGTAGTTCTGTCATAGGGACATATATATAAGGTTGCAGTTTTAGCACTATAGCTATGAATCAAAAAAGGTTTCGCACCAGCTTGATTATGTTAAGGTGCAAAGTACAGCACTTTTAATATATCTATAGATAAGTGAATCCAGGGCATGTTTAGTTAATCACGGTAAGCTTAGTCAAATTTAGTTTGATTCAAATTTAAGATTTGTTACTAAATTAAAATCAATTTTAATAAGTTAGAATAATAGCTATAAAGAGTTGTTTTTGTTTCATTCAAAATTAATTTTGAACTTATAATTATTGTATTTTCTTAATTTATCCTCTACTTTTAACAATTTAAAAAAAAATTAATATTGTACTTATAGATCAAAATCGTATTACACTTTACTTTATGTTTGTTATTTGTACTTTTTAATTTAGATATTTTTGTGGTTGATGCTTATACTATTTTAATAATTTTATTTATTTCAGTCAATTTTAATATTCTTATAAGAGTTATGAGTTCTATTTTCAAATCTCAAATATTATATATATATATATATAATCTGATTCCACAAAAACATCTTGAAATCGTGATTCCAAGTAATAGTACGTAATACCTATATAACATTAATTCTTAGACTAACATTAATTCCTCATTCAATCTTAGATCGACTAACATTAATTCTTCCATTCAATTAGCAATCTAATTTTGAAAATATTATATATTTCAGAGAGAACTTTCAATTTAAATTAGTGTTTCACTAATATTTCAGTACATGTAGGTAACATATAAAATGGTATAAATTCCTTGTACAGGGAACACTAAATTGTAAACATGAAAACCTTAAAGCAATACAGATTAACAGACATAATATCATTAACGTTTTTTATTCACTAAGTATGCCATCTGCATTATTGAGAATATAATTGGCACCAAGTACGATAGATTTCTACTTGATCAAATCCATGCTGAAATCCCAGAGTTTCTTAGCCAAATCAATGTCCCTTCCTTGTGAGCTTGCTCTGGCAATATTATTATCTGCAAAATACTCGCCACTAATTCCCTCCACTTGTGGGTGCAATGCTACATAGCATGTTGTCGATGCTCCCTGCAGTAAGGTTGGTGAAGATAAAAAAAAAATATCACATGTTAAGAGCATTTTTGTTTGATTTTCTTTAGGAAAAGATACTTTTTTTATTAAAAGATATATATAAAAAAGTTAAAATAATTATCAAAGTTTTTTCTAAAGAAAAAAAACATTTTTAAAATTAATTGACAATATAAAATTTAAAAAGAGAAACATGTATATGAGATTTGTACACACCCGGTGCAGTGGTTAGTTATGTGTAAAAATACAATTAGTTTTGTTTAACAAGTGCTTAATTGTAAATAAATATAATCGTATATAATTACTGAAATGTAGTTAATAGTGTTATGTGGTGTTGAAACATCTAATAGTAATTAACTGTCTCATAATTAGTTAATAGTAGTTAATAGTGTGATGATGTTATTAATAATGATTAATTTTATCTTATAAATAATTAATATTAATTACATTGATAATTATATATAATTATATTAATTTATTTGTAATCATTTGTAAAATAAAATTAATCGATATATGTAATTAATCATATTTTTGGGTGGAGAAAGCCTTAAAAGGAAGGGTACGTTACTCTTCTTTATAAATGAGAAGAGGGTATATAACCTGAGAAAGAAAATAGGGCATATTGGTTGAACTTACCTGCTGGACATTTTTAAGTGCAAATCCAACCAACTTTGAAACTACACACGAAATAACTGCATAAATCACACAGAAAAATGCCCATAAAACTAAACAATTATTGTTCATGGAAAAATATTTGCATAAAATATTACAAAGGCAGTCGTTGGTAAACACGTGAAATTATTTTTGCACCATTTGAATTGAGTTTAATATCGTCAACAACTCATTCTGTACGTAAATTGTCATCTATTTATAAATCATGGTTAATATAACTTTTAATATATGTACATGAAAGGATGTGATTGAATGTGATTGAATGATAAAGTAAATCAACACATAATTTATTTTCTCATTTAAATTCACTTGAAATACTTGCAAGAACCCTTAGGTTAAAGAGTTAATCCTACTCAATAAGTCTGAATTCAAAATTCAGTACAACCAATATGTTTAATTTAACACAAGCATCGTTTTCTTTATAAACAATATTAATGCAAAAGATAAGTTTGTAATGCCAAAAACTATGTTGAGAAGTTGGAGTATATATATTGCATTGTGAATCCACTGAAATATTTAAAATACAATTCAGGAAAAAGAACAAAAGTGGTATGCTTCACATAATGGAGGATTATATAGAATATTTATCTTATGATTTAACCTAATTCCTAGACGGCTAGATAGAACATATGTTCACACCAAAGAGTACAATGTGGTAGTTACCAATGAATAGAGTGTTGTAACGAAAAATATTGGTGACAATGACTCCTGGATGAAGAGAATTTGCAGTAATATCTGCCCCGTCTTCCTGATCAACATACAACATATCAAACAAGTAATATTATATGTATTAGAGAGACAAGTAATGAGGTAAAACTAGAGGGCAATTTTTACTCGATCACAAACATAAGCAAAGAAAGTCACCGCAACAAAGAGAAAGAAAAATGAGAAATTAAACACATATATCTTATTATTTTAGTTGCTAGGAGTTACAAGACTAGCTGCCAGAAGGGATACAAAGTACGTATTTCCGGAACCTGAAAGATTGGCTCTAAACCCAACTGAGATCAAAGAAGGACAAAATTTGGTACTGATAATGACAAGTTTTTCCTAAGAACTAATTAATTAACCATCTGCATGCAATTCAGTTAATAGATATTAGATAATGAAGCAACATATCCTACACACCTAGCAGGTAGCAAGATAAAGGGACTAGAAAGAGGGTTGTTTTAGATCAAAGACTGAAAAAATATAGTATGATAATGATAAACTTTGCCTACAAACTAGTTGATCGTCTACACAAAAGAAATATAAGGTCTTTTTTTTTACTATGGTTATGCTTTGTAAATTTTTTTTATAAATATTTATGGAAAGAAAAAATAAATTTTTTTTTCATAAATTAAATTTAACTTATAAAAGTTAAATTTAACTTATATATAAGTAAAAATTAATTTTTAAAAAATTTATATGAATTTTTTTTTTATAAATTAACTTATATATAAATTAATTTTAACTTATGAAGGAATTTATTTTTATTTTTTTAAGTGTTCATAAAAAAATTTACTCAATCTCTCTGTATATATGTATAAATAAAAGTAAACTGGATCTTTGTCCGCGCCAATAGTCAATCCGGTTGAAGGGATTGAAGTGTGTGAAGCAGTGGACCATTATAGTTTGATGATCTGTTCACTTTCAAAAATGTCCAGTAAATTAGGTATTTGTGAGGAAGACTGTCGTATTTATCCTGTGTTAAGCATCACATAGAATCACCATTATCAATAGTTAAGATTTACTTCCATAATTAGTTAGTTCGGCACATAATATTAAGTATAAATAAATATTTTATAATTACTTTTTACCTTTTATTCAGTCAACTACAGAATTTATTTCTATGGTACTTATCTATTTTATTTTATGTTTTATGGTATATAATTTCAAATTGTCTTTGTTTTTTTTTTTTTTAACTCATCTCATCTTAGATTTCTGATATATTGTGTCAAATTTGTTCTTAAATCTCACTCACTGTGATCATTGTACTATGTGGATTTAAAGTACCTTATCAGAAGCTAAAAGGTTGTTTTAATTGCCATAGCAAAAAATTTCATACAGAAAACTGCATAATAGAAAAAAAAGTATTAACTGATAGACTCTCTCAGAAGAATAATATCTTACTCAGGATACAGTACAATAGAATGTTTGAATACCTTGAGACGTCTCGCAAGTTCATTGGCATGTAAAACGTTAGCAAGCTTTGATTGTCCATATGCAAGGTATTTCTTATAACTGTACACAAGGAAGCAAACATAATCAACTATTCAAAACACTTATCCTTCCTATGAAACTAGGTTTGATGACTTTTTATAATATTTAAAAAAATATTACCAAATTATAAAAATAATATTATTTATTAATTTTTATAATATTTTAATAAATTTATATTTGAACTCTGTCATAACATATTATTAATATTATTTAAATATTAAAAATATTACTAATAAAAAATATTGGTAACTTTTAAAAATAAAATATACTCTATGCATCAAATTTTATTTGCAGATTTTGTGTATAGACTTTGTTAATGGTGAAAGATTTCGGAGAATGAAAAATGTTGCCACGTATGGGCAACGGAAAAATGAATGTTACAAATTAATGATTGACAATTAATGATTGTACATTCAGCAAATGTTAGAGCTGAATTGCCAACTGTAATAAAATTAAACTGTCTAGCATAATATATTCATTTTATTGATAAATATCTCTTTCATAAAATAAGGAAAGAAACTGACAGCAAAATGTATCTTAATTTGTATTTAGCTAGGCTACTTCTTACCTTGATTTATCATTAATTTTATCGAAAGAGATTCCTCCACGATAGCTGAATTGATGAGCATAAGAGGAGACATAAACAATTCTTCCTTGTTTCTTACTTTCATGTGTTGTTTTCTTCATAATATCCAACAACAGATTTGTTAAAAGAAAATGACCTGTGGAATTATGATAAATATAAAACAAAATAAATAAGATCAATTTCTCGTCTTCTCAGCCTATGCTTTTAAATAAACATTTGAGGAGTTATTTGATGTTTAATATTAACTATCTCTCAGTTATAGTGTAGAGACAGATCATAAGTAGCTATCTCCAAATTATACAGACATTCTGGAGAGCTAAAATAATTCATGTTATGGAGCATTTAATAGTTTCTACATACCCACGTGATTTGTGGCAAATTGTAGTTCAATGTTGTCCTCGGACAGCGTGAAAGGGGTTGCGAAAATTCCTGCATTATTTCTTATATTGCAACAAATAAACCAGAAAAGATCACTACTCCATTGTTTCCTTGAATAATGAGAATTAAGGTGTATGTGTAGAGAGAGTAACTGTCACTGTATTATACACAAACACATACAGTTCTCATTTTCATGATAAGAAGATTTTTCACTTGTTAATATATATATAAATCAAATATCATCGTTATAAGTTATACTTATTATATTATTCAATAATCTCGTATAGAAGGTAAATTTTATCAATATAATAAATATATATATACTTACATGAGAATGTTTAATGGAAGAGCAGATGAAATGAACTGTGATACAAATTTGCGAACAGATGAGAAAGAACTAAGGTCTAATTCCATAACATGAATTTGAGCAGTGGGAAACTCTTTAAGTATTGCTTCTGCAACATTATTAGCAGCAATCAAATTTCTGACAGCCATAATGACATGGACACCTCGCAAAGCAAGGACACGGGTAGTCTCAGCACCAATGCCACTGGATGCCCCTGATCGATGTTAATTAATTACATTGTCCATCAACAACCAAAATACGTAATTAAGGTTAGAAGCTATACACACAAGCTGCCCCAAACACATTTCCACAAAACCTCTTCAAATAAATTGAGCCAATCAAATTCTCAGCTTAGCTTAGTTCACACTAATTAGCTTATGCCTTTTTTCACGAATAATTTTATCAAATATTTATAATTTGTTAGCTAATTTATTTAGATTTTAACTAACTTTTCAATTTTTAATTGATATTTTAATATTTTTATAAAATAGTTTTACTTTTATCATTCATATTTCTTCACTCAAACAAATAATAAAAGAATGATATTTTTATCTTATTTTTACTTTTTATTTACTTCAGTCTTCGTAGATAAAAGGTAAATTTCTTTTATCTATATATACAATATGACTAGATATGACAATTTTATTAAAATCCTATGCATATTTACAAAAATATACTCATAATAGATAAGATAAATACATGTTCAATGGAGATGCGTATGGGACTAGAGATTTATCCACAAAATTTAATGGCTATAGATGCATGCATGAGTATTGAGTCCTATATATAATACCTAGCTCGTCTTATACCTATATATAATATATAGAATTTAATATGTTTTTAATCTTTAAACTTTTTGAGATTTTTACTTTTAATCCCTTGTCAAAAGCTATAGTAGTCATAATTCTTAAACTTTTGTTTTGTCTATCACTTTTTGTTCTTGTTGTTTGATTTTTTGTATTGTATACATAGTAATGCATCATTTGTTGTTACGTGAAAAAGATATTAAGATAGTATCTAAGTAATAAATAATTTTGTAATAATTTTTTCTCTCGCAATAAAAACTGTCATAAATTATTTGGCTTTAGTCAAACAATTATGATAATTTTTTACTAAAAAAAAGAATTAAAGCAAAATTGTTTACTACTTGAACACTATTTAAGTATTTTTTACACATGACAATAAATTGGACATACAAATAAGGAAAAAAACGAAAAATCAATCAACATTGACTAATAAATAATAACGAAATAAAAGTTTAAGAATTATAATTGATACAAATTTTGATCAACGACTAAATATACAATTTTAAAAAAATATAAGGATAAAAAATATATTAAACCCTTATATATATATATATATATATATATATATATATATATATATATATATATATATATATATATTAGTGAGTATTATAATACTAAAATCTTAATTTATTTTAAAAATAAAGATATTAATTAACATATATATCCAATTAGTACCTTAACTTGTATCATACACAAAATAAATATTTATTTTATATAATTAAAATTTAAAATAAATAAATACTTTTGAATATGTAAACTATATTATAATTAAATTTATAATAAATAAATATTTTTGATAATATAAATTATATTTTAAATTTATGATAATCAATTTATATTATAATAAAATATTATTTTTACTTATTGATAATTAATTTAAAATTAAAGATATGAAAAATGATATATTGAAAGAAATATGATGTCAAGAAAAACTCCTAAAAAGCCCTGGTTGAAAAGAAATCTCTAAAGAGGCTCTCGCTAAAGAATGACTCCATAAACTAAGATTATGTTATTCTAATTTATATAAAGAAATGATAAGAATTCACCATACTATTGCTTTGAATTAATGAATAGAATAATATGATAAAATAGTTATATTTTATATGTATATATAAAAATAAATTGTATTCACATTGTATTTCATACTCTACTAAAAATATTAAATTATATTAAAATATTTTATATTTTTTATATGAATCTATTGTTTTTAAAATATTATTGATAATACTTGTAATTATTATTATTATTATTACTACTAAAAATTATTTTTAAAATTAAAATTATTATAACTTTATTTGATATTAACTATGTTAAATGATTGATTGAATAAAATTTTCTTTTTATATGTTGACAGTGAAATTTTAGAAAAATTAATTATAAGACTTATATTAATAACTTCATAGTTGAAAAAAATAAAATAAGATTTGATAAATTAAATCAAAATTTAAATATAAATCTCACCTAAACCCTCAAAAACTTGTCACAATTCTGCATTTAAGTAAAGTATCAGCAGTGAGTGTAACTATGATCACATAAATACCTACGGGTTATCGGTACAAGGATGACCACTAAAGTTATTATCGATACGAGACTAGGTATACATTTTTTTTCAAATGCGAATAGGAGGACATGTACTCTCCCTTCCATCTCAAATATAAATAATAAATAAATAAAATTAATGTTAATTATGAAAATTAGTTAATGTAATATCTTAAAATTTAAAATAATTATTTAGTTATACATTTTATTTAGTTAGTAAAAAGATTAGGTTATGAAGTTTGAAATAAAAAAATGGTTATAATAAAATTTACTAAAATTATTTAATATTTATAAAGAAAAATAAAAGAAAAAAGTTAACAAAAATACATTATAAGAAGAAAGGGAATTCACATGAGTATTCCACTCATTCTCACTTAACAAAATTCAAGAAGAGAATTGCAAACATTGGTACATTTAAATTTAAATAGTAATTAGTTTCTAAAAAATAAAAAATAATAATAAATAGGAAAGTACTAGATTACATGCATGGAAATTAGGAAAAAAAAGAAAGTGGAAGAAGCATTTGGGAAGTTTTAATCAAACCCATATTTGAATTGAAATTGAAATACTAATGCAAGTTCTTCATTTCTTAGGTAGATTCATATTTGAAAGAGTTCAACAATAAGTTCTTTCAAAATGGACTATTTGTCTCTCTATTAGATGTGTTCCAAAAATGTATGTGATCAAGTAAATAGCTTCACAAACTAATGGATTGGATTGAAAAATGGAAAGATTTTTACAAGTTATACCCTTCATTGTCACTTTGCGAAAAATCGTTAGGTATCAATATATTAGATATTTATGACTGCGAAATAATATCTTTCTCAAAAAAAAAGCATGTTTTTTTACCATCGCAAAAAGAAAATATTTTGTTATAAATGAATAAGATATTAAGGAATTGTCTTTACATAAAATAATAATTATTAAGGATTCTTGATACAAAGAATTTAGGATTAGTGACATTCTAAATTTTTATGGTTGGACTATATTTGATTGTTCATAGAAGTTGGATATAATTTTTAAATGTATAAATAGGTTTGGTGTTCTTGAATATTTTTATAAATTTTCATGATGGATTTCAACTACTTGTTGTGCAAAATGTGATTGCTTTGGAGAGAATTGGTCGTCCTTGTGTAGGACTGTAGAAAGGGAACACATCATATTGAATTGTTTTTAACCGAAATGTATATTCATTGCAGCAACAAAAAGTTGCATTGGCTCATGTATGCTAATATATCTATATATTAGATATATATTAGGTGTTATATATATATATATATATTTAAATGGGTTTATTTGTATACCTGTATAATTTATTGTTTCATATTATTAATTAAAGTTGTGATATTATAATATTGTCATGGTTTGGATATAATGCATGTATGCATTGGTCATTACCTTATGGGAAGGAATGATGAAATATGTTTTGTTCCAACAGTAAAATATGAGATATCATCGTGGGGAATGAGTTACATTCTAAGCGTATCTACATCTAGATGAGATATGAGAACCTCCATCTAGGATAGAGAAGACAATGAGAAATCATTGCATGTATATGTGCTCATAAATCTTAGTGAATCTAAGATTCATAGTGAGTCTAAGACTCACATTGATTCTAAAATAAAAAAATAAGATAGTAAGTTTGTGACTCACATTGATTGTTGGAAACTAATAAAACTTATGTAAAAGATAAAGAAATTGAAAGAAGGAATTCTTGTCTATTAAAAGAACAAACTTGGCCCATATATAGCCTACCCACATTTACAGCCCACTATTTTCTAATAATATGATAAACTAATTCAAAGACTCATCTGCTCCTAAAATAAGGGAATCATAAAACTGACTAACACTAATAAGACTTGATATGGACTTAATAAGTAGATAACCAGGTTGGTCCATTAAAGGTTAATGAGAACCCTGTAAGTAGGCTAATACATCTAGAAAGATTATGATCCCTAATACACCAAACCAAAAATACATTCTCTGTTCTTCCCATAAGAAAAGAGAAACAAAAGTCCCTAAGGAATTAAGGTCGTTTGGTTGAAGAAGACCACAAATTAATGGATTGTAATCATTGAAGATTCTGCTGGAGTCTCCTAGAATGACAAATTGAGAACATGAATAAGGAACTTAAGGGTAGGAAACCTCTCCAACATGAATAAGAACATAAGGAACGTAACGGTTGGAAGTATCCATCCGGAATAAGAAATAAGAAACCTAAGCGTAGATAAATATTTCCAACAAGTGGCATCAGAGCCCCATTTGTATTAGATCATTGAGTTTTATAATAGATTCTATAGATATTGACTCTAAAAATAATTAGATTTTATAGTAATTTACTAATGTAGTGGATAGTTATATGATTTAAGACATGATATAAATATGATTGTAAATTGTATTTTTAATTGGGATCCAGTAGCAGAATTTCATCTTATTAGATTATTAGGTAGATTGTTGTTACATGAGTACTAAATCCAGTTTTGCTGGATTTTGAAATGCCTGCAAAAGGATCTAGGGAGAAGCTACGGAGAATGTTGAAATATCAACAACATTCAATTACATTTTTCGCGGTTCAGTCTTCCTTGTACTGTTTCATTCGAATTCAGTTTCGAAAAATACATTTTGTTTGGATCCAGAATGCATCCTGTGGCAGATGGGAACATTTCCGAAATCAGCATTTTTATTTTTTTTAAACCCTAAACTGGATCCATGCAATTTTTCGGTTGCATTTTGGCTGTCACATTATTTGCAAGTTTTGCAAGTTTCCATTTGCAGTCAATTGGCGGCTTCGTTGTGGTGAAGCGTGCATTTTCCGCAAACAGGAATTTGGATTCAATTTTGGTTTCGAAATTTAATTGAAAGGCAACCATTGAATTGCATTTTTCGATACATTCAATTGCAATTGTTTTTCAATTTTCGGTGATTTTTTTTATCAATTGGCAGTTTCAATTTGGTGAGGTTTCGCTTCCCATGGCACGTTTCCGCAGTTTCCAGATTTAGGGATTTAAATTATTTTTTTTAATTTGATTAAAAAAACATTTTAGAATAAGGACAAAATATAGATATATTTTGTATCAATAAGGAATCGGATCCAGGTTCATTTAGTGATTGGAATCCCAAAATTCATTAATATTTTTAAATATTAAAGATTTATTATTATTATTATTATTGGATATGTTGATAATAATAATATGAAAATAAATTATAGAATTATAGTATTATAGTATAAAAGACACGTAGAGTATTACATAATTTAATGAATTTTGAACCGTTTTCAATAATTTTGGTAGTCTAGTAATTTTTAAAAATTATATTAATTGAAACATGTTGTCAAAGTAATATTTCTTGTGTAAATTAATTTAATTGTATCTACAGAGATGTTGTGTGAGATTATTCTTGTGCTCCGTCCAAAGGAAGACGTAATTTGACCAAATAATTATATGCTTGTTATGGTAAATGTGTGATGATTATAAGGTTGTTTTTCTATATGAACAATGGGATGTCAAAAGACAATCATTGTTTGACAAGACTTATCACCAATGTTTAATCATTGCATTGAGAGTACTGGTAGTTCTTTCAATCTAAAGATTGAGGATTAATGGTGCGCTAAGTATCTTGTTTGAGTCTTTAAATTTATCATAAAGATTAACTGTGATTTGTACCTTCAATGTTCTCTTTTCGATTGATATTCCTAGTATGGTCAACATATCTGCTCAAATTAATAGTATCCCAATACTGAATGAAACGAATTTCAAGGTCTAGAAGGAAGTCGTAATAATAGTACACGATTGTATGGATTTAGATCTAGCACTTTGGGTAGAGAAACCTATTCTTACTCCAGATAACCTTCAAGAAGTTAAAATTGAGAAATGGAAATTCTCTAACCGAATGTATCTTATGATCATGAAGCACTTGATTTCAGAAGCGTTTCGGGGCTTTATTTTTGAGACTCAAAGGTAAAGAAAATATAAGAGAGTACAAAATGGAGATGTCTAATCTCATAGTAAAGCTCAAGTCACTCAAGTTAGAGCCTAGTGAAGACTTGATCGTGCACTTGGTTTTGATCTCACTTCCTACACACTTTGGGTAATTCAAAGTAAGGTATAATACTCAGAAAGAACAAATGGTCTCTCAGTGAATTTATATCACTATATGCAAGAGGAAGAGAGGTTGCAGAAAGATAAAACTAAAAGTACTCGTTTTCTTCGACCTCTCAAAATAAGAAAAGGAATAACATTAAGGATGTTGTAGAAGGGTTTTCTCAATTGTCACAACCAGATTTGTGACGACGCGGAAAGGGAAAATTAACGGGGGAGGCCGAAATCAATTCGGCCTCGGGAGGAGTCGCCACCAGCGTTTTGATTAGGAACGTTGGAAAACCAAGGTGGGGGATAAGGTTTGGTCTAGAACCAGATGAATGGGTTCGGAAGTTGGTTACACACTAGGGACATAGGGTGCCCCCAGCATGCCTGTTACTTAACAGTTACCTAAGATTTGACTAGGTTGATATACTATGTTTTGGTGCCAGTAAGAATAGGGAGGTCATACCAATATGCAATAAACATGTCATACATTCTTAGATTTGGCAATACAAAATATTCTCTAATATCTAATGGAATCCCATGTTTGGAGGGGTAGTTTGGTTTGGGGTAATGGACTTGCAAGAGGTGTTTTGCCTACGTACCTCGAATGTACGAGGATTCAAAATCCACGTAGTTCTGGACTTTGGTTCCTAAGTTGGGCTATAGCCAATGTCCAAGGCGGACTCGGTCATGACCAACATGGAGAAGGGGAGATTGTGGAAGATGGGGCCGAGATGGACTCGGCCTAGCGGAAGGTGAGAGAGAGAGGAGGGGTAAGCCAGAGAGGGGTTGGTTTTTTTACGATGCTTAACTTAGTTTATTTAATCACGATTCAATTCATATAATTAGAGGGGGGAAAAGTTACCTAGACCTTGCCATGTCCTCTTCTCGTCTTTTTTCCAAAAGTATCTCCTCCTGGTGCTCCTATTGCTTTAGCAAGGCTTTTGCTCTCTTGTGTTTTCTTTGTGAAAAGTGTTCGATCCTCATAGAAAAATTTTCGACCCCTACTCATTCACGGTGAGGTCTTATATAGGTTGTGAGATGGGCTTGTATCTTAGCCCATCTCTGGTAAATATTCTGTTTAGGTTTAGTTTGAATTCAAATTGAATAATAGATTTTATTCCCTGATTCTTGGGATGAGTATCGTGCCTTATCGCCAAGAATCTCCAGGATATTTTTTATCCGTTATGGTGACAATTGCCATAGTTGTTAGAGGTAGTCAACGCGGGCCACCGCAGTGGCTGCTTGTTGATAACATATAAAATCTTTAGGATTTTATCGTTATCGGTTAAGGGAAAGTCAACTGTAGTTGTTTGTTGATAACATATAGAATCTTCAGGATTTTATTGTTATTGGTTAAGGGAAAGCCAACTTGTGGTTGTTTGTTGATAACATATAGAATCTTCAGGATTTTATTGTTATTGGTTAAGGGAAAGTCAATTGTGGTTGTTTGGGCCAAACAGTTTTGGGATGCTACATCAATGAAAGAAAATTAGGTGTCGAAAGAGTTAAGGATGTCTTAGAACTAATACATACAGATATTTATGGTCCTTTCCCTATAGCTTCATGGAATGGACAACAATACTTTATTACATTCACAGATGATTACTCTAGGTACGGTTACCTATATTTGATATATGAGAAGTTCTAATCCCTAAATGTTTTCAAATCTTTCAAAGCTGAAGTTGAACTTCAACTTGGAAAGAAAATTAAAGCCATCAAATCTGATCGTGATGGTGAATACTATGGTAGATATGACGGATCAGAAGAACAACGTCTAAGGTCTTTTGCCCTTTTTCTCAAAGAGTGTGGAATTGTTTCGCAATACACCATGTTAGGCAAACCTAACATGAACAATGTGGTAGAACGACAAAACAAGACTCTTAAGGATATGGTAAGAAGTATAATTAGTCATTCTTCTTTACTAGAGTCACTTTGGGGAGAAGCTTACTAGAGTCACTCTGGGGAGAAGCTTTAAAGACCGCAGTTCATATCCTTAATAGGGTGCCAACTAAAGTAGTTAACAAAACCCCTTATGAACTTTGGACTGGCAAAAAGCCAAGCATCAATCATTTGTACATTTGGGGTTGTCTAACTAAAGCATGACCTTATAGACTGCATGAAAGAAAACTAGATTCAAGAATAGTTAGCTGTTATTTTGTTAACTATGCTGAACGCTCTCGGGGCTATAAGTTTTATGATCCCACTTCAAGATCCTTTTTTTGAAATGGGAAATGCAAGAATTCTTGAGGAAGTTGAATTTGGGAAGGAAGGGAACATAAGGAATGTTGTCTTTGAGGAAGAATCTGTCAATGACATTGGTCAAGTCCTTGTGCCTATTACTGTTCAAGAAACAACTCCAGTAATAGGAGAGAATGTTTAAACTATTGTTCCTGACATTGTTCTAGAACAAGACTATGATAAGGCTCTTCCTCAAACACCCATAGAGCAACCTCAACCTCAAGAAGTTTCATTAAGGAGATCCATCAAATAGAGGAGACATGCAATTCTAGATGACTACATTGTCTTTCTCCAAGAACATCAGGATGACATTGGTTTAACAAAAGATGATCCAATCAACTTTTATCAAGCTATGCAAAGTTCTAACTCTCAAAAATGAATTGATGTCATGAAAGATGATTTGAAGTCTATGCAAAACAATGATGTTTGAGATCTCGTCGAATTACTTAAAGGTGTGAAACCTATTGGTTACAAATGGATATTTAAAACTAAAAATGATTCTAAAGGTAATATCGAGAGATATAAGGCTTGTCTAGTTGCTAAAGGCTTTACTCATAAGGAAGACATTGACTACAAAGAAACCTTTTCTCCAATATCTTCAAAGGACTCTTTTAGAACAGTAACGGTACTAGTAGCTCGTTTTGATTTAGAGCTACATCAAATGGATGTTAAGACTGCGTTTCTAAATGGTGACATTGATGAAACGATTTAATATGATGCAACCTGAAAACTTTGTTTCAAATGAATCTAAGTCTATAGTATGCAAACTAAAGAAATTCATCTATGGCCTCAAACAGGCTTCACGTCAATGCTATCACAAGTTCCATCAAGTCATTACCTCATACGATTTCGAGGCAAATGCAATTGATGATCGTGTATATCACAAGTTCAGTGGGAGTAAATATATATTCCTAGTACTATATGTCGATGATATACTACTTGCTAGTAGTGATACAGACTTGTTGCATGAAACCAAGAGATTTCTGACAAAGAATTTCGAGATAAAAGATCTTGGGGAAGCTTCTTTTGTATTAGGCATTCAGATATTAAGAGATCGTTATCAAGGCATACTAAGGTTATCACAAGAGAACTATATCAGGAAGGTCTTAGAGAGATTCGACATGAATAATAAACCAAGAAACACCTCAATAGCTAAGGAAAACAAATTTAGTCTCAAGTAGTGCCTCAACAATGACCTTGAAAGAAATGAGATGCAAAAGATTCTCTATGCCTTAGCAGTGGGGAGTCTAATGTACGCTTAAGTTTGTACTCGTCCCAACATTGCTTTTGTGGTGAGAGTTTTGGCAGGTATTTGAGTGATCCTGGAATATAGCATTGGAAGACAATCAAATGCGTGATGCGTTACTTAAAGAGAACAAAAGAGCACATGCTCACTTATCGGAAATATGAAGATTTGGAGATCATCGGTACTTTGACTCCGATTTTGCAGTATGTTAAACCAGCATTAGTTTTTATCTCAATAAAACAGCTTTAAACATTCTTTTATCTAATTTATCTTACACACCAACTTAACTATAAAGTAGCTTCTTTTATTTCAACTAATCTATTTTAAAAATGCACAAAAGGTGATGTTTTAATACAAAAAGTTACATTTTTAGCGACCGAACAAATCGGTCGCTAAAGTTGGAAAATCGACCGCTAACATAATATTTTGGTCGCAAAATGGTTTAGCAACCGATTTTATTGTCAAGTCGCTAAACATTTTTCGACCGAAACACAATCGTTAGTTAATTATATTTAAAATTTGGTCGCTAAATCGGTGGCTATTTTATCTTATTAAAATAATTCCGTTACTTTTTTATTTTAAATTAATTATATATTAAAAAATCTGTCGCTAATTTGGTCGTTATTTTTATTTTTTAAAAAAATAATTTGGTGGCTATTTGATTTTTTATTTTAAATAATTCGGTCGCTAAATCAGTCGCTTTTTTTTTAAAATAGTTAGATGGTGGTGGTAGATTGTTGGTGGTTAGGGAATGGAGGAAAAAGAGAGGGAGAAGGGAGACGAAAGGGAGGGATGGGATGAGAGAAAGGAATGGAAGGAAGGTGGTGGTAGTTGTGGTGATTAGGGAAGGGGGGAGGGAGGAGGAATAAGAGTGGGAAAAAGAAGAGGAAAGGGAGGGAAGGGAATAGTGGAAAGAAGGTGGTGGTGGTGGGTGTGGAAGAAGAGAGGTGGGTGAAGAATAGAGAAGGAAGGGAGAAGGAAAAAGAGAGGGAAAAATATGAGGAAAAAAAATTTCGAAATTTTGAATATCGGTCGATAAATCGGTTAATAATTTTTTTTTATTTTTTCATTTAATTTTTGATCGCTAATTCGGTTGCTAATACATATTTTTATTTTTTTTATATTTTTAAAATTGGTCGCTAAATCGGTCACTAAATTTATTTCGTTTTTATTTTACCAATTCCGTTGCTAATAATTTTTATTTATAAACTTTGGTCGCTAATTTATTTTTTCTTTTATTTTTGAATTTCGGTCGCTAATTCCATTGCTAATAAATATTTTTTATTTTTTACTTTTTAATTTCGGTCGCTAATGAGTTTTTTATTTTTAAATTTTAGAATTTGATCTCTAATTCCGTCGGTAATAAATATTTTTTAATTTTTTAATTTTTATTATGCAAATAATTTTTTTTATTTTTTTATGATTTTTAATTTCGATTGCTAATGTATTTTTTTATTTTTTGTTTTTTTTCTGAATTTCGGTCGCTATTTCTGTCATTAATATGTATATATTTTTATTTTTTAAAATTTTTTCATCGCTAAATCGATCGCTAATTTTTCTTTTCTAAAAAATCTTTTTAATAATTAAATTCGTCTTTATTTAACCACTATCAAAATCAGTCGCTAATTTCTATCGCTAAAAAACATTTTTCTTATAGCGGTAAAGAGACCATGTTTATTCTTAAAAAAAGGAAACACATGTCAAAGCGAAAGCTCCATAACAAAAAATGAAAAATGGATTTGTCTAATAGGAAAGAAGAAAGGAATTAAGTAAAAGTAGAAAAGCATATAATAGGAAAGAAGAAAGGAATTAACTAAAAGAAGAAAATAATTGAAAAAGAAAAGTGACCTGTAATAATAGCAGTGAGACCAGTTCCATCGATTCCATGAGTGACTTCCTCGGCAGTGGAAGATGATGAAAATCCAGAACCTCCTTTTCTAATAAATGGCCACATCTTATCCTTTTCTCACTCTCAACTCAACTCAATTCTTCTCTATCTCAGTTGCTCCTATTGTCTAATGGCTGCATATATATCTTACTCAAGGTTTTTAATTCACCAGAGTTGCCATTTTGTTACGTTCTTTGTTGTTGCAGAAAATTATAAAAAAAAATAAGGTTGATGTGATCATAACTATAGTTTTATAGTGACTTAATTTTTTTATATTATAAACAAAATTGCGGTTGATTGCAATTTAGAATCATGATATTAATTTATAATATAATTTTTGAAAATATAACATGTAATCACATTAATTCTTAAAATTTTAAAAATGAAATTTTAGTCATTTCAGTTAAAATTTTAAATTCAATTATTTAATATTATTTAATATTATTTTTATCTCTCTCTATATATGTAAATATTATTATTTAAATTACAGTGATGGATAAACTACATTTTCATATATTTATATAGAAATTTATTTAATTTTAAATACTCTATATATATATATATATATATGACAAGATTATGTACTTCTCCAAACTAAAATAGTTTAACTTATCTTTATGCTACATGTTCCCCTCAAGCTCTCATGAACTGTTACCTTAAACTTACCTTAGTTCCCTTAAACTAAAATAGTTTAACTTACCTTTGATACATAAATGACAACCCCACCATTGTGACCTAACATTCCTCGGTCGTAAGTTTCAATTATCTTTATTTGTGAGGATATATTTTATTAAATAAAATTTATGTAAGTTTTATTAAATATTTACATTTTATTTTTTGTTTAGTAACTGATATTTATAAGTGAGTGAAATTACATCAACATCAATTGATAAGATAAAATATATTAGAAATAGAATGTTACAAAATATATTAGTATTTTAAATAAATGTTAATTAATAAAATAGAGTGGGTTAGAGAAAATATTATTAACATTTTATTGTATTTTTATAAAATTTATTACTGTATATATTAATTGGTACTTTAATTGATACATGATTAAGTAATTAAAAATTATTAAATAAAAATAGATTACGTAATATATTAAATAGTGGCAAAAAAAATTTGGTCGTTAAATTTGATAACTAAAAGAGAGGTATCAACAAGTTTTAGATTTTTTTTTGTTTTCAAATAAACTTTTTAAAATAAAACGCGTCTGTGTCAAATGGGTGCAAGTAGCGTGTTCTTGTAGTTTTATTTTATTTTTACTGCTTCTGAATTATTTTTTTCTCACACTCTTCTCTTTTAATTCTATTTTTTTGTTAATTCTAAAAGTTGTGAGCATGTTGAGAATCAGAGAAAATGAAGATTTAAGAGAGATTTTCAAATACATAAGAATTTTCAATTTCAAGTAATTATTTTCTATATTAGATTTTGTAATCTAAACCTTACCATTTTCATTATATTATTGTTACCAGACACAAGCAAAAGATATTTATTATCGTTTAATTCATATCGTTGAATATTTATATCACTGTTATGTAAATAGTTATATATCACTGATCAATCAAGAAAAAAATATATTAATTTGAAAAGTTTCATTAATTCTGATATTCCTTTATCACATTGTCCTTAACTCAACCACAAGTTCATAATCTTTAAAATAAAGATGTAAAATGATCTTTTCTTCAAACAATATATTGATAAAAATATTGAATTAGAAGTTAAAGACTTAGATAGGAACACTACGACATAGAAACATGTGTCGTTACTAGTAATTACACAGCAGATACATGTTGACCGATTAATTTTCAAGATTTATTGTCTCAACGATTATGAAATGTCACTAATATAATGTTGTAGTTATCTTGTAATAAATTCTAGCTGTATTGACATTTTTGAATGTTTGAATCTTATGCATTTTTCTCGTCAAATAAAATTATATGATATTTTGTTAAAATATTATCACAATTTATTTATTATAATTTTTGCATTTACAGGAATAAAGACAAATTTAAAAATATTAAATTATATTTACTATTTTTTATTATTTTTATCTTATTTATTTTTTATTGTCAAAATTTCTATTTTTCTGAAATTTTATTATTTTTTAATAAGTTTAATTATTTTTTATTATCTTTAAATACCAATTTTTTTAATAAGTTCATGGTAGGACGAGATAAAATAATATAGTCAACTCATTTTATTCATCTTCAAATTACAACTTTTTAAAAATTAAAAATAAAAAATTAAAACTTAAAACTTAAAACTAAAAATTAATTTCTATTTTTAAATTTAAAAACTTAAAACTAAAAATCATCCCCAAAACTTAACCTTGTGATTGAATATACAATTTTAAGAGAATAATTTATTTTTTTATTGAATTTTAAATACTTTAGGGATGAAATATATTGTTTGGATAGAAAGTTTAAAAAAAATTAAAATTATAATTTGAGTATTTTAATTACTTAAAATTATAAAATTTTATATTTTACAAAAAATAAGGATTTAAAAATTTTCGTCATTCTTTTCTCTTCCTTTTCTCTCATATCTATTTCTCCACTTCCTTTTTTCATACTTTTTTTTTCTCTCTCTCATCTTCCTCTCTTCACTTTCTTTCTTTATTTTCTCTCAAATCTCACATCTCCATTTTTTCTCCCTCTCTTACCATTTTCTTCACTATTTTCTTTTCTTCTCTTCCATTTTTTTATTTTTTTTCTTTTCTCTATTAATATTGATGTAAAAATATTAATATTTATATTTTAAATTATTAAATATTTAAAATTTTAATATTAAAAAAATAATTTTTAAAAATATATTTTCAAAATAAATTTTACGTATTGTAAAAATTAAAATATCCTATTTAAGTTAAGAATTTAAAAATTAAAATCTTGAATTAATTTATTTAAATAAATATTTAAAAATATTTATATCAAAGCAATTCAAATTCACTACTAAAAAATTTAAAATTTGCTATAAAATAATTTTGTGGCTAATTTTAAAATCAATAGTTATTTTGTAGCTAATTTCTAGTAAAAATAATTAGTTACAAAATTACTATAATATTGAATGGTAGCCTGAAATAAGTAGCAAATTAGCTAAGAAAATAATCTTAGTTAATTTGTAGTAAATTTTTTAAAATTTGTAGTTATTTCCTAACTAATTTGTAGTAATAAGAAGTATAAATGAATATAACTTCAATTTAATTAGAAAAAATAACATTATAGTTAGTTAATAGTTAATTAGTTAGGATTTAGCTACTAATTTAAATGGTAGTTAAAATTAGTAACAAAATAAAAAAAATCTTATAGTAAAATTTTTTAAAATTTCTTCAAATTTAATGAATGTGTTTACATATCGATTAAGTTCAACTAAACATCCATTCAACACCTCGATTTTACATTTTTGCATTGAAATGTTAAAAAGTCCATTCCACGTCAGTGAAACAGGTTTTTTCAAATACGCTTTAATTCATTGATTTTTTAAAAGGAAAATACTTATTTTATAACATTTAATATTTTTAATTAATATCATAATAAAATACTTATTAAAGTTTAAATTATTAAAATTAAATTTGCTTTTTTTTTTCAAAAAAAAAAAGAGATGATAAAATTAGTCATCGATAAGCACTTAGCAGGAGGGAGGAAAATTCAGAGGTTCCTCACACTGTCATAAAAATTAATGTAACGGGGAATTATCAATAAAAAAAAATAATGTGATGGGGGAATTTTCTTGGTTTTTCCGTTCGATATTCCAATTATTTGATGAGATAATGTACAAAGCCGTCTACGTCAAGTGTGATTACTCACTCTTGATCATTTTTATTTTTTTCTGCAAATGTCAAATATTATCACATCACTCATAAATATGTCGTTCCAAACTTACAGTATACTAGACTATAACATCTTTGTACTACTTAGAAGTAGTTGTTAATGTTCTTTAAGTTCTCAACTACCCTAGTAATATAACTTCATTTCCTTTTCAATATTTTCAGAAATAAAAACTTTACATCTTAAATATCAAAATAAAACAATTATCTATTCACACTATTTTCTTACTTCTTTTATTTGTTTTCAGAAAAAAAAAATATTTTTAGGATTTTTTTTAAAAAATCATTTAATTAATGTTGACATCAAATTTCAATAATATAAAATAAAAAATTAAAAAAATTAAAAAAAAATTAAATAAAAATAAAGTACAAAAAGAATAAAAAATTAATTAAAAAGTAGAATAAAGTAAGGTACTGTTATGTGTGAGTATTTTTTGTTAAGAAGAGATATGTAGAAAAAAAAAAGGAAAATGAGAAAAATTTTGAAAAAAAAATTATTTTTATTACAAAAAGACAATGTCGTAATTTGAGATATAATTATTTATTTAAAGGATTTTTTATCCCATTGAAATGTTTGTTGAAAAATCTACAACTTATGTTTTTAAGTTAAAAATCAAAATCAATTTTTATCTTAATGAAAATCAACCTAAAAGTAAACATTTTAATCATGTTAAAAACTTAATTCTAACATTCATTCTCTTGAAAAAGTCCAACATCAAATAATATAAACTTATGTCTTATCCTATCCAATGAGTATTCATTCAAGAAAAATAAAAACATTCAAGGAAAATGTGTCTAATATTAGGGTTTAAACTATAAATATTTAATTTAACAAACTTTTTGTGTTTGAATATATGCATTCATACATGTTTATAAGATATTATTTTATTTTAAAAATTAAAACAAAAAAATAATCATGATTAAAAGTAAAAAACTAACTAAATACTTAAAACACTAACATTAAATATATCACAAAAACATTAAAAATAAAAACTAATGGTCACTATTTATTTATTTTTAATTTTTAAAAACAAAAAATTTAAATATTACAAATTTTAAAAAATTATGTGACACATAAAAAAACATGCAATTATCAATAATTTTTAAAATTAAATATTATATAAACTTAAAAAATTCACCATTCATATGTATATAAAAATAATAAATCATTATAAAAATTCAACAATTTCACACTAGTGTAGAAGAAAATATACAATATATTTAGTAACATATAAAATATAAACTTATTTAATTAAATTATATTTTTTGTACTTAAAAACTGGATCTCAGGTGGTAAACTTTTTAGCATGTCTGAATTCATTATTAAAAAAAGCCAACCTATTCAGGATACCCAATGGTATTCTACTTAATCAAATTCATGCTAAAATCCCAGAGTTTCTTGGCCAAATCAATGTCCCTTCCCTGTGAGTTTGCTATGGCAAGATTACATTCTGAAAAATACTGGCCACTGATTTTCCTTACTTGTGGATGCAACGCTACATAGCATGTTGTTGCTGCTCCCTGCAGTGAGGATGGAGAAGAAAGTAAATATGCAAGTCCTATATATGAGTTTGTTTTTTTCTTTAAATCCTCTTTTAGATTAAATAACAAAGCAATGTCTAATAGTGTAAATGAATCAAGTTGTATTCAAGCCTCACTTGTGAAAAAAAAGTTGCTAACTATTTTGAACTTGGCTTGATTAAAAAATTTTAAAGCTTGAGCTTGACTCTTTAACTTGTTTATGACTTGATTATATTTTTTTTTATTGAATTTCTTCTTAAATAAAATTTTGTTCCATAATTTAATATTTAACAAATATCTTTATGCTAAAAAGATAAAGTATAATCAAAATAAAATATGATGAATAGTAGATTTCTATAAAGAAAATTTAATATATATATATCAAGTTATATACTGATTCAATCACGATATCTTTTATGCAGATATCTATATTCATATATCATATTTGTTTAACTTACCTGCTGGACATTTTTAAGCATAAATACTCCCAGCGTATTAATTACACCTGCATAAATCAAACAGAAACGAGCCCCTTATGTTCAGTACTATCATGTATCTGCGAGGAAACTACTTACACAAAAATTACTCCATCCTCGTGTATTTGTCTTAAAGTAATATACTCTTAAAAGAAAATTATTAATTACACAAGTTATGGGACAAAATAACTATTTCGATAAAAATACCCTTATTAAATAAATTAGAATATAGTAGTAGTTGTGATTTGTGATATATTTATCTATGTAGGTGAGATACCAATAAATGATGGTATCATTGGAAAAGAAAACTTTTTTTTGGTTTTCTAAAGATTCAAATATTGAGACTAACTATATGAGTCAGAGGGAATACTGGTGAAACACAGATCTAAAGACATGAGTTGATATTGCAATTCAGAGATATAAATTACAAAGGTTGCCTGTTTTTTCAAAGATGCTTAAAGGATTAATCCTGTTCAGTAAGTCTGAATTCAATATTCAAAACTGCCAATCTATATAACATAATATTTGTTTCTTTTCAAACATTATTTATGTACAAAATATAGGATTGTAACATCTAAAACTATGCTGAGGACTTGGGGCTAATTTCATTGCGAATCAACTAAAACTTTTACAAGACAATTCAAGGAAGATACACAAAAGTTGTATGGATTATGTAGACTACTTTATTCAGTATCCCAAATCCAAACAATTTTTACAAAACTCCTAGACAGACCATAAATTCACACAAATGGTGCAATGTGGTAGAGTAGTTTACCGGTCAGTATAGTGCTGTGACGAAAAACATTGGTGGCAACAGCTCCCGGATGAATGGAATTAACAGTAATATCTACCCCCTCTTCCTGATCAAGATGCAATAACGATCATGTAATATAACATCACAGACAACTAATGAGGCAAAGGCCAAGAGCCAATTTTACTGACAAATATAAGAAAAGGAAAGCCATCAAAACAAACGCGGAAAAGAATGAAAGACTAAACAAAATTGTCTTGTGAATTATGATTGTTATTTCTAGGAGTTACAAGACTAGATTGGCTACAAAACCTACTAAAATCTAGGACTTACAGAATTAGTCACTTATAGTCATAGACTTTTCCTGAAAACTTGTTAACCATTACCTTCTCAAAAGATATGCACAGTTTCAACATATAGATATTAGATAATGAAGCAACATATCCTATATAATTGACAAGATAGAGGGATTAAAAAGAATTCGTGTAGTGTGTAGATGATAAACGCTGTTAAAAGTAATTATAAATAAATCCATAAACAACTGGCTAGCTGGTGAATCATGATAGAATATTCTTATTCCTTAGAGAACAATGAATATAGTGAATGAGGAGGTATTAGGAAACAAGTAATTCTAAATCAATCCATAAACAAATGCCTACCTGAAAAACCAATATTTTAAAAAACTATACTGAACATCAAACCAGATTGAATTGACCCATGTTATGGTACAATAACTGTAAGCATACCTTGAGACGTCTTGCAAGTTCATTACCATGTAAAAGGTTAGCAAGCTTTGATTGTCCATATGCAAGCCAATTCTGGTAACTGCACATAAGGAAGCAAACATAATGAATTATACAGACCACTTATCCTTAGCGCAGATGGTACATGAATTACATTTGTATGCTTAATTCTAAATGCAACAAGGATTTGCAGAAAGTACAAACCTACACTTTAGCCAGGTGCATCACATTTTATCAGCAGGTTTTGTTTATAGAGATTTTAATCTGACACATTCTATAGGTCATAGGCAACAGCAAATCCATACGTAGTAATGTGACACCTAATGTCACATCATGGACACAAAAAAGTAAACTTCACACTAATGTTTGGCAACAATATGTATATTATCCATATTCAAATAAATATTAGTCTGAATTGCCAATGGTAATAAAATTGAAGTCTCTAGCATAATTGTTCTTCTGTGGATAAATTCCTAGAAGAATAAGGCTTTATATTTTTTGTTGTCTCTCAATAAATTCCTTTTCCATAAATTGAAAAAAAAAGTTGCTAGCATAATTTATCGTAGTCTGTACTTGGACTACTCCTTTACCTTGATGGATCATTAATTTTATCAAAAAGGATTCCTTCACTATATGTTAATTGATGAGATCTTGAGGAGACAATAACAATTCTTCCTTGTTTCTTACTTTCGTGTGCTGTTTTCTTCATAGTATCCAACAACAGATTTGTTAATAGAAAATGACCTGTGGAATTATATTAAATAAAAATAGAAGGATTAAACATTTTTTACATCTTCTCAACCTGTCCTTTTAAAGAAACATTAGAAGAGTTATTTTATGTTCTATATAAACTATCACTCAATTATATAAACTGAGACATATCATAAGCATAGAAAGACAACACAAAGATTTCATATATCAATGATTTATATTCCCTTCCCAATCTCATGATCCGGAGAGAGACAGAGGTTTCACATGTGTATGCTGCTACATAACTAGCATTTTTCATCCCTTTCTTAATAATCTGAACCAGAAAAAATTACATCATATTCCCTACACCAAACTAGCATTTTCATTGTCAATAATGTTTCTCTCATTTCCCTAAACTTAAGAGACCGTTTGGTTTGAAAAAACATTTTATGTTTTCATTTTCTGTTTTCACTTTGTTTCCTGTTTTCTTAAGTTTATAGAGGAAAAGTGAAAACAAAAAACAATAAAAAGTTGTTTTACTGCTTGCTATACAAATCTCTTGAAACAGGAAATAAAGTGAAAATAGAACACATTTTCTCAAACCATACAGCCCCAAATATTCTGGAAAGCTACAACAATTTCATGTTATGGAAGATTAGATAGATTCTATTCTACATACCTATGTGATTTGTGGCAAATTGTAGTTCAATGTTGTCTTCAGACAGCATGAAAGGGGTTGCAAAAATTCCTGCATTATTTCTTAGAATTGCAACAAATAAACCAGAACACATTACTACTCCATTGTTCCTTGAATGATCAGAAATAAGATGTGATTGTAGAGAGAGTGTAACTGTCAATGTTTTACACACACACAGAGTTACACACATGTATATATGTATGGAGAATTTTGACTATGTAGCCTCTGTACTCTTACATAAGAATGTTTAATGGAAGACCAGATGAATTGAACTCTGATGCAAATTTTCGAACAGATGCCATTGAGCTAAGGTCTAACTTCATGGCATCAACTTTAGCTGTGGGAATCTCCTTAACTATTGCTTCTTTAACATCTTTTGCAGCAATCATATTTCTCACCCCCATAATTACATGAACACCGCGCATAGCAAGAACACGGGTCGTCTCAACACCAATACCACTGGTTGCCCCTGTTATTTATTACATACATTGTCCAAAAGTAACTAAAGTATACAGTTAAGGTGAACTCATGTAAAAAAATTGTAAATTTCAGACAGAGTTTCCTGTTTGTTTAGAAGCGCGCAAGTGTTGTAACAAAAGTTTATAAACTTTTGAAATTAAAATAATTAACTACAGTTAAGGTGGTTTCATAAGAATAATACAAACAATGCTTGCGAGAAAGTTAATCAAATAGAGGGTGGCTGCATTTAAATTAATATCTAAACAAGCATTAAAAAATTAAAAACAATTTATTCTAAATAGTTCTTTAAAAACCATTTTATTATTATAAACAAGATCAATAACCTGATGCGTATCAGAAAAAGGTCAATAACCTGATTGAAAAATAAGCATGATAAGATGAAGTATAAACAAAATGAATAAGGAGTGATTTTAAGCTAAAAATCTAGTTTTTTAATAGCATTAGGCAATGTGATGCAAATAGCTACACCAAAGTACAGGGAGAGAAGGTTGCTTTAATTTTTAAAATTGGAATGTCATAAGGTAAGTGGAAATTAATCGAAATAGGAATTGAACTTAATCTAGATGGATCAACTTGATAAACCTGTAAATCCAAATTAAACATGCAAATTGGTTTACCTTGAATTAAATTGGATAATTGATTTAACTCGTGTCAAAAACGCAATCGAAAATAGTTCTCGTGATTTTTCTGCAAAGGACCTGAATTCACAACCTGATTATATATAATTTCTAAACTTTCAAAGTTGTGCATTTTAGATTATAATAAGTACTTTTTTAGGGTTTCTTCCTCGTTAATTCTGACACCCTCAATAATGCCCAAAATCATCGCCAAATATTGTTAGTTATGTTTCCCATCCAATTTTGGACACATAAAAGAATAAAGAAATTATAGATAAAAGAAAATAATTTGTGGGAATGAAAAAATTCAGAAACTAAATCAAATCAATCCAAATCAAAAACATTGAATGAGAAAGTGACCTGTAACAATAGCAGTGAGCCCACTACCATCGATTCCATTAGTAACTTCTTCAGCGGTTGAAGATGACGAAAACCCAGAAATTCCTTTTCTGCTGAATGGCCACATGTTTCTCTCAATTCAATTCGATTATCCTCTTTCAACTATCTATTATCAATTATCATGTAAGATTTTTCTCAATCCAATTATGCTTAATTTATTTTTCCGTTAATGGCGCCATTAATTTTTTATTCTTTAAATTTTATTTTATTTGAAACAATTTTAAAAATAATCAGCAAAAGAATTATAAAGAAAAACAATTACTATATTAAGAAATAAAGGCAAGAAAAGGATTATTATAATAAGAAATACGTTATATTATATAAAGTAAGGTTTTTCCACATTTGTTAAAGCGCGCCAAATTCTGTTTAAATTGTAAATTTTTAGTTAATTAATAATCTTCCAACAAACACAATGATGCTTATGTGTTAAATATCAGCACGATAATAAAAGGATAGCAAAGTCAATTTTTTTCCACCAATGAAATCATTACTCAATTAATTTGAAACAGATTCTAAAATAATGAGCATGAAATTTGAAAACAAAGGCAATTATTATACTAAGAAATTATTATAGTAAAGAATTATGCTAATAAATAATTATTATAGAAAAAAAATGAAAAGGAAAGGAATCTGAAAATTTTAAAACAATTATAACAAGAAATTATTATTGTAAAGAATTTTCTATTTTTATTTTTTTTAATTATAGAGTTACACTAAATTAATCTTCTTGCAAACACAATGATGCATATATCAAATGTTTAGTACAATAATAAAAGAAAGCTTGGTGAAACATGTCACTAATCAAGATCAAACTCAATTAATTAATTAAAAACAATTAGTAGAAAATTTGTAACGAAAAATAATTATTATGAATTTAGTCCTGTCAAGATTTAAAAATAAATATTTTTATAAACTCCACAGAAGATATTCTTATAAGTTGTTTTAAAAAACTTATAAAAATAAGATAAAAAAACATCTTGTTACTAATCATAAGATATTCTTATAAACTATTTCAAACATTCTTATAAATACTTATAGTATTAGATAAGTTCAAATAAATTAGGTATAAGTTAATAAAAATGTATTATCTAGGAAAGCAGTCAATTATGGATGATAAGTAAATATGAATTCGTTAATACCATTTAACCGAGAACCAAAATTTTAACAAGAAAAACCTTTTTTAAACTGAAGTAGAGGTTAAGCTCAAATTTTCCCCCAATTGGTGTTGGGTTTCGGGACTTAACTTCTTACCCCGAAGTTAAACCTATGCCGTTGCATATTTTTATTTTACATACGTTATCTAATAATAAATATTTATATATATATTTTTGAATATTATATTATATCTTAAAATAAAGTTGTATGATGATGAATTTATTGATACAGGTAGTGAGTATGTGCATTTTGGTCCCAAATATGCTCTCATTTATAATTAAATTCATCAATTTTTTAATAGAACCTCTTGAAATACTAAATTAAACACAACATTAAATATTATTGTAAAACTTTAATTATATATAATTTATAAATATAATATATTTATAATATATATCTATATTTATATTTATAAGAATAAAGCACGCATATTATTTAATAACTATAATATAAGGTATATATAATAAAGATTGGATTATAGATGTTGTATTTAGTCTCGGAATTCATTTATGAATCTTAAATGTGTTTTTGAATGAATAGTCATGAGTTTGCGTTACTCCTAAATTACTTTTAAAAATATTTTTCTTTTTTTTGGTTTGCTAAGTTAGTATGACGTCAACATTACAAGAGGTTTTATTAAAAATTTATCATAGAACTTGATTGTAAATAGATGCTTGGGATCTAATTTTTTATTTTAAAATTTGAAGACCAAAATTAATTTTATATATGAGATACTTGAAGGACAAAAATGTAAGGGCTAAATTGCAATAATCATATATTACACAATTAACAACCTAGAATCAAGTAACACAGATCCATCTTCACCATCGATTAAAAAAATTATATATCCAAGAATCTGTAATACATTGGCCATCATGGACCACTTTTGTCGTAATTCATGTCAAGTGTTTTGTTGGATACTGATGTATTAATTTGAACAATTTATATGTATGATTCAGATATTGCCACCATCCTTCCGTTAGTGTTTATATTTTGGAAATTTATTTATAGAATAATTGTTTGATGTGATTAATTTACATATGTAATTATTGATGAAAGTGTAATATGCTATACTAGTTAGGAACGTCACAGCAATGTTATGAGAGAGAAAATATAAAAAAGGATTAATAGTCCTGAAATTATTTCAAATTGTCGTTTTCACTCCTCATTTTAAAGTCCTCTACTAGAGAAAAAGGCATTAACCTTAGAGACTAAAGTTTAAATATTTTTAAAATATAGAGATAAAATTTAATATTTTTTTCTCTCGTAACAAAGATTTTATTATAAATGTTTAATGTATTTCACAGTTTTTTTAGTTGTCTAGGATGTTCTCAATAGAAATATAAAGATTAATCTTTTGAAATACAAAATTCTATTTAAGAAACTATTTTTTTTTTCATCAAATACTCTTTAAAAAATAAATTGAACTTATTGTGGCATGCTTAAGAAATATATTTATCCGTCGATCATATTGTTTTCTCTCTCCAGTAACATGATATTGTCACGTTGATTATTAAGGTGAAAGATTTAAATCCATTAAGAGGCGTAATATGTTTCACAACATTATATAAATATAAACACTATGCTAGAGGGGCATAAAATGGAAAGGATGGAAATTCATACATGAGTCACAATCGTTAAACCAACGATATTTCTTAGTGACTAAGGAAAAGGAAGTATATGCCATTTCCATTCACAATTGTTCTTGGGTATTGTAATCAATTATTTTCATGCTGAAATCCCAAAGTTTCTTGGCCAAATCAGTGTTCGTTGCCAGTGAGCTTGCTTTAGCCAGATTACTATCTGAAAAATACTCACCACTAACTCCACTCACTTGTGGGTGCAATGCTACATAGCATGTTGTTGCTGCTCCCTACAATGAGATTGAACAATGAAAGATTACAAGAATCATAAATTAAATATTGAATTTTTGGATAGGTTAAAGTGGGTTTAAATTACCTGTTGGATATTTTTAATCTCATGTTTCCCGAGCTTATCTGTTAGATCTGCATGAATCAAACCAAAAAATTATAACAATAAAACTCAGCAATTGTCAGCATTTTGCGTGAAAAACACCGACCAAGATATTTATGGACGATATATATATATAAGTTTGGCGTAATTGAATTGAGTTTCATATATTATAAAGGGTGCCTCCAAGTGAACATGGGAAATACTTTAAATCCGATGCTTAAAAGTTTGATGTTGTTCATCATGTCTAAATTTAATATTCTAAAGGGCAAACCTACTTTACACAACTATTGTTTTCTTCTTTTACAAAAATATAGGATTAAAACACCTACATAACTATATATATAAGACAACTAAAGGATACATTTATAAGATTATGCAAAATGTTTTGTCTAGTATCCCAAGTTTCAGGATCTGCATGATTCCTAGACAAACCTTAAATCATATGAATGGTGTAACGTGGTAATTACCGGTTGGCACATTGCCACTAAGTTTTGGATTATAAATATTGGTGATAATAGCTCCTGGATGAAGAGAATTTGCAGTAATATCTACCCCATCTTCCTGACCATGATGAAATGATTAATATTAGATATATCATAGACAACTAATGCAGCAAAACATTTGTAGGAATGAATGCATAGTTTGAGCATTTCCTGGAACATGAAAGAAGGACAGTTTTTAGGACTAACCAAAAATGGTCATTTATTCTATTTAGTTACAGAGCTGAATGAACATAGTGAGATATTAGAACAAAGTTGGCGCAAAACAAATTTGCTATATGCAACCTAACAATACAAAACCAGACAAGCTTTTAAAATTGGACTAAACATCAAACCAGAAGTTCATCAGTTCACAAATTAACTGGTTGAACCAGATTGATGACCATTGAAACTGTCTAAAGTCTATACTAAAAATAATAAAATTGTGCTAAAAGTAAAACAATAATATAGGATAAAGAAATAGTAAGATATAAACACATCTAGTCTCGCAGAAAAGAATATATTGAAACAGAAATAGGAGCTATCAAAACATTTGTGAAAGCCCAAAATACAATGAAAAGAACCGTGAGCAAGTTCAGAATCTGTTTCTCAGTAACCGGTCTAAAGCTTAGAGAAATTAATTGAAGATAATGATGCCAAATCTTGATGACCATAAATAACATAACCAGCTACAACATAGCATTATGGTAAACAAAAAAAGAACCTATTAACAAACTCTTTCCCAATGATCATTTTACAATACAATAGATGAGAGCATACCTTAAGACATCTTGCAAGTTCTTTGGCATGTAAAATGTTAGCAAGCTTTGATTGTCCATATGCATGCCACTTCTGGTAACTGTACACAAGGAAGCAAAAAATTAATCAAATATACATCACATTGCTCCTTTATTTTGATGCTATAGAATCATGTTTGCATGCTTAATTCCACATATAACTCTGGTTCACATAAGCCTACGAGAAAATCACAATATCCAAGTTTGACCCTGTTTGCATAAGTTTCTCAGGAATGATTTATAGGGGAAAAAAAAAAGAATAATTAAATAAGCTTTTCCCAAAATTTAAAATTAACTTTTTGCATAAGTTAAAGTCAACTTTTTGGAGAATTCAAATGCAAAATTATATCAGCAAGTTTCTGGACAGAAACTTTTAAAGATACCTTCTAAAAGTGACAGACCAAATGGATGCAAAGCTAGTTAGTAATGTAACATCTTACGTGACATATGGGAAGATGAATAACACAAACTTGAGATTGACAATGATATTTCTTTTGTTCTTTAATAATTGAACAAATATTAGAGCTGAATTCCAGTGGTAGTAAAATTGAATCACCAGAACAATATGTATTCAGGGTACATCTTACCTTGATTCATCATTAATTTTATCAAAAATGATTCCTTCAGAATATGTATATTGGTGACCATCGGAGGTCACATTAATAATTCTTCCTACTTTCTTGCTTTCACTTGCAGTTTTCTTCATAGTGTCCAACAAAAGATTTGTCAAAAGAAAATGACCTGTTGAATTACAATAAATAAAAACAAAAGATTCAATATCACTTTTATATAATTAAAGAAATAATAGAAGAGTTATTTGAAGTTTTATATATAAAACTACCATCCAATTATGTAAGCTGATAGTTTGAGACAGCTCACGGCAGTAGAAGAACTACACATAGACTTAAGTCTAGTTTGAATAAACTAATTAATAACTATTTATAAAATAAGAAAATGAATTAAATTTCTTTCTTAGGTGAATTAACTTGTGCACCTCACTTTTTTTTAGAAACTCTAATCTAATTCCTCTAAAAGCTAAAACTGAAGAACATGACATTGATTTTAATTTTTAACTTTGAGAAAAGTTTGATTGATTTTACTTTCCTATCTTTTTTCTTACAAGTACCTATCAAGAAGTTTATCCAAACTAAGTCATAATGTATCAATAATTTATAATCCCTTCCCCTTTCCAGAGAGAAACAGAGAGGTTTCTCATGTATTTGCTGCAAATATATCACATTCCCTACACTCCCAATAAACCTTTTTTTAGAATTATAATGTTTTTCCCTGTCCCCTTTTACAATGGAAAGCTTCTAAAAGATTCCATGTTACCAAATACCAGACATTTCTTACATACCCAAGTGATTTGTGGCAAATTGTAGTTCTATGTTGTCTTTGGACAGCGTGAAAGGGGTTGCACATATTCCTGCATTGTTTCTTACAAATACAACAAACAAACCATTAAAACATTACTGCTCCTGTATTTCTTTGAATGATCAGAATTAAGGTATATACATGTTTGAGGGTGTGTGCAGTGAAACAACACAAACTCTTTTATTAGTTAAAATTCATGTAAGATCATTAAATGATGAGATCCTAGACCATTTAGAGGGTGTCACATAAATTTCAACCAACAATAAAAATGGTATTAAAAGAAAGAGATTATAACTAAGAATCATATTAAACAGAAGTAATGTAAAAAATTAACAATGTAGGTCATATACTTTTCTTACATCAAGATGTTCAATGGAAGACCAGATGAATTAAACTCTGATGCAAATTTCCTAACGGATTCCATTGAGCTAAGATCTAACTCCATGGCATCAACTTTAGCTGTGGGAATCTCTTTAAGTATTGCTTCTTTGACATCATTTGCAGCAATCACATTTCTCGCCGCCATAATCACATGGACACCACGCAAAGCAAGAACTCTTGAAGTCTCAATGCCAATGCCATGGGTTGTTCCTGTTATTAGAATGTTCACCAGCAAAAAAGATATGCAAATAAGAGTAACGTAAATCATACTACAATACAAGCATGCAACACATTCAAAACATCCACATTCCAAGAATTACTTCATGGATTAATTTTTTAAAAGAAGAAAATATTATTTTTCAAAATCAATGAAAGAGTAATTTAAACACAAATATTATTTTTTTTAGCTTAAATTTTACATGAAGATTAGACAACTCAACTTTCATTCTCGCCAAATCCGATTCAAAACATGAATCGACTATGATTATTAACTATACCAACTTATACTCAATATTTACTATACTGAATCCGAATCTCATTATTTATCACATATATAAAAAAATAAAAAATAAAAAATCTCTTGTCTTTCTATCTCTTCTCACTTGTGATGTATACACCTACATGTGTCAAATAATCATTTTTCATTTAAACATCTCTTTTATTTGTTAATTCATTTAAACGTCTTGAAAGAAAGATAATATAATTTACCATTAATTTTATCACTTTTTTACATATAGGGAAATTATAAAAAAAAAATACTTTTGTGATACAGTTTTTTAAAAGTTTGTTTTCATAGACTACTAATAACTTGTAGAACATACTAAAATTACATTCTTTTTTTAGTTTTTTTTCTCAAAAGTTATTAATTATTAATTCTAATATTTAAGGGTGAAAACAAGTCTTGATAGGTCTAAACCTCACTTGATTTCTAACTATAAAATTTGAATCTATTTTTTTTTTATTATACACTATTTTTCATTATTTGACCTATTTTAATGTGTGACTTAAAAATTTGCTTACTATTTCATTCCGATGAGTCTTTTATATTATTATAAGTAGGTATGTGATGTTTAATAGACTTTTTTTTTAAGACTAAGGCCAAATATTTTTAATAACTATCAAACCTTATGCGGACTAGTTTGACTTTGGATGGATTTTCAGATTTATTTCTATCAGAATCCAACAAGCAAAGAAAAACTTAATGTCCAAATAAAAAATGTTAAAAAATTGAAAGATCTAATAAAGAGAGAGATAAGACAGAAAAAAAAAACATTTTAAAATATGCAAAAGACTTGTCACCTATAAAAGTCAAGAAAAAGAAACCCAAACACAATTAGTAAATAAAATTAATACATGCAACCTCTACGGTACAAACTTAAAATAGGTTTAAATATAAAAAGACTAATTTTATTTTTCGTCTATCAAATTTAAAATTATTTTTTTTAATATCTACATTTTAAAAATAACTAATTTTAATTAGTTGTTTCATACAAATTACAAACATTATTTGTCATTTAAGAGGCTAAAATCAATTACTTTAAAAATATATAAAAATTAAAAAATTAATTTTAAATTTAAGAAACAAAAAATAAAATTGATGTAAATTTTTTAAAAAAATCATAATTAAACCTAAAAATAATTCCAATTTAAAATTTTGGGTGCGCATTTATCTTGGTTTATGATATTATTTTTGTTTCTCAAATAAGAATTGGTTTATTATGGATAAACTATTAATTTAGTCTTAAATATCATTTTTCTTTAATATTTTTAAAATAGTAAAATTATATAAATAGTTTTTAAAATATTTTATTTTATTTTAGTTACTATGTTAATATATTTTACTAACTTTAAAAAAACATATATAAGTTTTGCATTAGTAAATAATAATATCTAAATAAAATATATAAGTCAAAACAACATTTTAAACCTATAATATAAGACTAACTTCAAAGGACCAATTTGAAGGAGAAAAAAAAACAGTATTTGAAGTATTAAGTAATATGACTTTTTAATATTTTAAAATTATTTATATAATTTTATCATTTTAAAGAGTATTTTAAAAAAATAATACTTTTAGTTATAGAGAATAAATTGTTAATTTATTAAAAAATTATTGAAGTGACATAAACTTATGGTAATATTATCCGTTACCCACCCTTGTACCAAAACAGGCTTTGTGCAACGTGCACAGCAAAAGCCACTATGCTCATGCTGAAAGGGTTAAGTAAGACTCTGTTTGGACAAAATCCTCGGACCCCAAAAATTGCAATATATTATTTGTCAATGAACATGGAAAGAGAGAGAGAGAGAGTGGGGAATGGAGAATTCCTAGATTTTTTTTTTTTTTTCTGAAGAAAGAAAAACATAGTAATATATTTATATATATGACCTGTGACAATTGCAGTGAGGCCACTTCCATCGATTCCTTGAGTAACTTCCTCTGCAGTAGAAGATGATGAAAACCCAGAAGAACACATCATCACTAACTCACTATCTTTTTTCTCTCTCTCTCTCTCTGTGGTTTTGTGGTTGGTGGGACGTTTATGTCCTCCTTAAATGTGTTGTTGCCGTCTTATTGATTCCAAGAATTCCAATTTTGAATTCACCTCATTGGTCCAACTGACCTTTTTTTTCTCCTTATTGGATTATTCATCATTTTCTTTAGCCTTTGTTTGGTTTATATATATGTCTCTGTGCCCCGGCCGGCTTATACCACACGGCTATCACTATGCTTTTTTACTTCTTTGTTTTTTTCTCACCAATATCATTTCTTTAGCCATTTATGGTCAATCTTGCCTATATATAACTTATATATCTTATCATGGCTTTATTTTTATTTTATTTTATTTTCTAAACTACTGAAAATTTATAAAATGTAGTTTCGGCTAGACATACAAAAAATTATCGTTGACTTCAACACATGGATTAAATGTAAAATTTAATATCAAATTCAGTTTTATATTTTTATTAATTATTATCATCAATATTCAACTTTTTATTATTTTGTACGAGATTGTAACTATAGAGAACATGTTCATCTTTGAGATTATTAATTAAATTAAAATAATTTTGTGTTAATTGACTTATTGGTTATAGTTATATTTAATAAAAAGTTTATAAATATATTATATTTAATGAAAATAACATTAACTATATTGATTGACTATATATATTATATTTAATAAAAATAATATTTAAAAATTATAAATATTAAAATGAATTCTTTTTAATATATTTTATATTTAATAAAAGTTTGTCAAAAAAAAATATTGCTTAATAAATACAACATTTAATATTGAAACATGTAGTTTGATTTTACTATATATTATATTTGATAAATACAATATGTAATACCGTTAAACAGTCAATTTTATTTATAATATATTTATTATAAAATTTTAAAATATGACATATAATTAAATTAAATAATATTATTTAATAATATATATTTATTAAAAAAATAACTTTCATATTAATCTATATATGAAAATATATTATTGAATAAAAAGTAATTACTAAAACATATAATACCTTTTTATATATATATATATATATATATATATATATATATATATTAAAATTTTTTATTATTTTATTATTTTTAAAAGAATTAATTTACAAAGTATATTTTAAAATAGAAAAACTTTAATATATATCTTAACATAATATAAAAAAAATTGATAACTATATAAATATATATAATTTTCTCCTAATTTCTATACTTACTAATTGACTACATATTATATTTAATAAATAATAGTATTTAATATTATTGAGAAATTTTACTTATATTAATTGACTACATATTATATAAATTATGATATTTATTAAATATAAGAGAAAATACATTATCTATTAACTTTGTAAAATAATTTAATATTATTATTCAATTACACCTCATTATATGTAGTAAATTTATTGACTTTTACCATATGTATCTTAAAATCCATATCAATAATAGTTTATATTTAAATAATAATGTAAAATTATTTTATATTGTTGGTGTATGTGGATATCTATTTTTGTCCAATTTTGGAAGAAAACATGACAGTGGTAGATAGCTAAAAAGGGGAAGGCAAAAGAGAGGAAGATGAACTGTAAGTTGATTCTTCTTCCAGAAAGAGGAAAGACAAACACAACTAAAAATGGAGATTAAGGAAATGTTAGGTGTCAAGACTCACGCACTTCCTTCCCTCCTAGACATGTACGTACAAGGGAGAAGAGATGGCAAGCATTGACTTCTACGAGAAGCCCCCAAGCCTACCACCGCATTAAATACGAATGAGAGGAGTAAACGCATAGGGAAGCACCGTGGCATTAATGGGCATAGGGAAGGAGTCGCCGTATTAATGTGGAGGATCTCCTTGAAGATCCTAGAAATGATGACATGAGTGCAGAGCATCCTGTAAAAGGCTCCAAAAACAAAAAGGGAAGGGGGAACATTTTGGCATCCTAAGAGAGTGAAAGCTTTATCTTGAGAGTCTTATTTTGAGTTCAAGTGTTCTTAGTAAACTTGATAATAGTTCAATAAGAGTGAGAAAAGGGTCTTCAAGAAGAAGAAGTAGAGAAAGGAGAGGACTTGATTTCCCTGGTAGATACGAAGGAAATACTCCCTGGATACCAAGTTGATCATCAAACCCCTAAACATCTGATCATCTCCTAGCCTCTAAGCAAATCTATCAACATAAAGTAGTTGGAATATACTACAAATGGTGACTTGATTCTGAATTAGTCTCGCCTATAAGAAACCAAAACCGACACCTAGTTCGCACTCAGCTGAGCCGAGACGGTCTCGGCCCTTCCTATCACCTTTGTCTCAAAACTACGTAAACTTTAACTTTTCCATTACAGTAAAAGATACATAAAAACAAGAGACAACTCTTGCAAGGTTATCTAAAAAACCAAGAACATCTCTCGTTCATCTTTTATAAATATCTTCTATTCTTAGAAAGACATAAACTATAATGTAGAAGTCATATCTTATTTCATGCATTTAGTTAGGGTAACTATTTTTTGATAGATGTGTTGGTATACTAGGTGATCCCTACATATAACTAACTCAAGAGCCTATACTCTGGTTCCAGACCTGTCTTATCCAACTCAAGTTTTCCTGACGTTTTTCATAAAAATGTTAGTAATAATTCCATATTTCTTGTACCTTCCCCAAAAGGGACTCAGATTTCAAAACCAAAGTCTTAACTGTCCCAGTCGTGATTCAGGTTGCGATAAATGACAACTCCACTGGGGTGTGTATAACCATTAAACTCCAAATATAATACAGTAAAAAATTAATATTTATATTATCATTTAAAATATTTAGTTGAAAAATATTTTTTAAATTAAATATAGTATTCTAATATTAATATATATATATTAGCATATAATTGTACATTTAAATGTATACCATAAATAGAACAAATATATTTTGATAAAAATATTAGTGATAAAGATCTCATATTTAACTATAAATTCTTTTCGTATTGATTATTTTTGGACATATTAAATTAATTTACTTCTTCTATTAAAATTCTTTTTGAATCATTTTCAGACAGTGAAATCATTTTACTTTTTTATTTATTTGAACCCTATAAATTAAAAAACTTTGAACGGGGATGAATTAAAAAATATTAAGTTACCGTGAGTATTACAATATTCAACATCTTGATTTATATTTAAAATGAATATATCGGAAGAATTGCCAAATAAAATTATTTTTCCACTAAAACTATTAAATTATATCAAAACTATATTGTTTTTGAGATTCATGGATGACATCTAAAATATTTTTAATACTTGTGATTATTGTCATTTTTTTTAAATAGTTTTAAAATTAAATTCACTCATATTTAATGTGTTAAAGGATACATTGAATAAATTTTCATTTATATATTGAGAATGAAATGATAGAAATATTTAATTATAAACTTTCATCAATATTGAAGATCTTGATTTATACTTAATTTAAGATATTGAAATAAGTGCAAACAAAAGAAATTCATACTGCATTAAAAATATTAAATTAGATAAAAATATTTCTCAAATGTATGAATTGCTTCTAAAATATTGTTGACCATACTTATGACTATTATCATGCTTGAAAATAGTTTTTAAAATTAAAATAATCAAATCTTATTTAATATTAATATGTTAAAGAGTATATTAAATAAATTTTCCATTTTATATATTAAGTAAAATAATAGAAATAGTTCATTACAAAAATTTCATCAATAATTTTGTACTTGATAAAAAAAGCATAACCGAAGAATTTATAAGTTAAATTAAATCAAACTTTAAATAGTTTCATCCAAAGTCTTAGAATTTTTACACACTATTCTTTTATTTTATTATGGTGTAAGATGATGTGTTATTACAATTAAAATAATTATTATAAAAATTAATAAAATTATCATGTATGATAAAGTGTGTGATTATATAATAATATAAAAATATTTTACATTATTAATTTATAATATATATTTTAAAAACTTTCTTTATTATTAGTTAAAATTTATTAAAAATTATAAATTTAATGTAATTTCACTCTTATTTAACTAAATGCATGTATAAATTCGTAATTTTTAGTAAATTTTAATTAATAATATAAAATATATCGGAAAAAACGTATGTGGATAATATTCTTCTAATTAAAATTAATTTAGTCTCACAATTTAAATATAATTTGTATATTTAAAATATGTAGTTATTATGAATTATAATAACAGTATAATTTACATATTAAATTTTTATTATAATTATAATTTTATAATAATACACATTTATATGCTAAAATATTAGTTAAATGCAAAATTTGTAGTTTGTTATTTTTTATAATTTAAAATTTGTGCTATCGCATTGTTACTGGTCGTGTTCAATGATCTCATATTTTAGTTTGTACCTACTTACACGTTTCATGTTTAACTTTCCTTTCCCTTATCCACTCGTAATATTACGCCAACTAGCTGCACGTGCGATGTCTCCTTGGTTTGGTAGAGTCACGTGTCTACACAACGGCACACAAATCGGAGAATGAAAGAAAAACACACACACCGAGAAAACGGAAAACCCTAAACAGTAACCATCTCTGTTTTCTTCTTCTTCACACGACTGTTTCTTCCATCTTCCTCTTTCTCATCGTGCATGCCTTCCTCCATTTTCTCCTCCACTTCTTCTCCAAGGTGCTTCTCTCTCTCTGTTCATTTCAGTGTTCGATTTCAATGCTGAATTTGAACTCAACTGGCTACGCCCGTGATTACGGACTTGAATTCTCGGTTGATATTGATTTGTCGCTGTGATTCGAGCTTTATTTGATGAAAATTTGGCACAGTTTAGTTTTTATTTTTTATTTTTGGTTTCGTGTTCGTGTTGCTTATGCCCTATGGTAGCTTGAGTCGGTGGAATGATTTTTGTTTACTTTCTTCGCGCTTGGGTTAGAGGAATGCTACGAAACAACAGTTTGAATTTTCAGTTACCTTGTTAGCTTAGTTAGGTTTAGTGGCGATGAAGTTGCTGAAAATGAATGGTTTCAACTTCGATTTGTTTGGGATTAGAGTGCTGAATGTGGCATCGCGAGGTGACTGGTTGTGTTTTTGGTCAGTTGATTGACACAGAACGCACTTGTGGTTTTGGAACGTATTTTGCAGTAATTTTGTGAAATTTATGGTGCGTTTGACTTGTTTTTTGTTTTCATTTTGTGTTGGCATATTTTCAATTAACAGTTTTGATAACCAGATAAGGAAGTAGTAAATAGAATTAAAAAATCATGATTAGCTTAATTACATGGGCTAGACTATGTTTTCTTGATGAATTAAAAAATGTGCCACATAGATCCCAGGACAAGGGTTTCAGCTTCACCATTTATGATAGAGAAACTTAGAAAAGGTTTGCAATTTTCTTTCAGTAATGTAAAATTAAGTTGAAATTCAACAGTTACTTGTTAGTGTGGAAAACAGAGTGTGGAATTTATAGTTACGAGGAAGTTTAGAATAAAAATATTTGCCTTTTACTTTAATCACCTTGAAAAATAAAGAAATTCAGGTTTCTTCTGCATATTGAGTAAAACCATATATCATTTTGGGATGAAACTTCGTTCCTTTACTATATTGACTATAGAATCAGTTTGCCTAAGGATAAGAGTGGTACACTCTGGAATTGCAGTTATTGAATATTGAATAATATTGCATTTTCAATCGTTGATTTATGAATGTGGTCAATAAATAGTTCTCAATCTTATGTTGTTCACCACTTTGTTTCTTAACTTTCACATATTCAATGCATGGTCAAAATTTATCATCATGATAAAGAAACTGAACTGATAAAAGATTTGCAAATATTTAACACTGGGACCTTCTTTGGTTATGTATAGGCAGAACATCACATGGTTTATTGCCATAGCACCACCTGCTTTATCTTTTAGTACAGGACTTGTGGAAACACTTCTCATAAGAATGCTGTTAGACCTGTTATTAGAGTCCAGAACTATCCCACGTCATGGAGAATATTTGAAGCGTCTATGCTTATCTTGCAAACCAAGGTTTTTGAAGAAGCGCAGAGTATCATTTGTGTTGTAATTTCCTTGTTACTGATCTGGGATAAATAATAAACTTGTGACACTCGTGCCAAGGCTCTAGTAATTACAACCTGTGTCTGTTTTCAAATGTCTGATGCTATTATGGCAGTTGTGAAACCTGAGGTATGGTATTATATTGTATCTATTTGTTTTTTTTCTTTACCCATTTAGGGTTATTTGTTGTTATGGTCTTGTTGAATCTTGCTTTGGCCTTGTGTTTTGGTTAAATCATAGGTCTTGTTTGAATAAGTTTCTCCATTAGTACTTATAGGAGAAGAAAATAAGAAGGAAAAATAAAATAAGTTTTTCTCCTAAGCTAAAATTAGCTTATACATAAGTTAAAATCAACTTTTTGAAGAAAATCAAATTATTTTACCTTGGTTTTAGAAATTTAAAACATTAAAGTCAGGTTTATTGTTGTTCCCTGGGTAGCTAGTATGTTGATTTCAGTTTTCCTTTGGCATGCTTAGATGAAATCCCATATCTGGCTTCAAACTGTGGATGGTTCCATCCAGCAAGTAGAGGAAGAGGTAGCCATGTTTTGCCCCATGATTTGCCAGGAAGTACTTCAAACAGGCATGGGATCTTCCAAAACTTATGCTATATCTCTCCCACAACGTGTCAATCCTGCAATCTTGGGCTTGATACTCGATTACTGTCGGTTTCACCAAGTACCAGGACGTTCTAATAAGGTCTGGAATAATCCAACTTTTATGTACCTTATTTTAGGAATATATATTTTTTAGTACTCCTCCATTATTTAAAGATTTGGTGCTTGTTAGTTTTAAAGTATATTTGGTAATTTTAAACTGCTACTTGATCCTATCTGGGACATACTTGGTAACTTGTCTGTCCTGTTTCTACAAAGTATTATCTTTAGTTTTGCTTTTATCAGCTGAAACATTGGAGAGATGGCACAATTTATAGATTAATGAGTATTTTATTTGCTACTACTATTGTAGGAGCGCAAAACTTTTGATGAGAAGTTTAGCCGGATGGATACAAAGAAGTTATGTGAGTTGACATCGGCTGCTGACAGCCTCCAACTGAAGCCTTTGGTTGACCTGACCAGCCGAGCACTTGCTCGGATTATTGAAGGAAAAACTCCAGAGGAGATTCGTGAAACATTTCATTTGCCTGATGACCTCACTGAGGTGTGTGATGATAGCAAAAGTGACCCTTAAAAGTCTGCAATCATGTTCTTTAATATACATTTGATCTTTGACAGGAGGAGAAGCTGGAGCCTCTAAGAAACATAACTGATGATCCACGTATTCGACTTCTTAACAGATTATATGCTAGAAAGAGGAAAGAACTAAAAGAGAGGAAGAAACTGAAGGTAATTTAAAATTCCATTTAAATTGTTGGACCTTGTATATTGGATGTTAATATATTCTTATTGACTTTAATATGTTTTTCGTTCAAATTTGGGCCAATTTTGATTTTAATCCCTTAAATTTGAAATTTCTTTTTTTAGTTTCTACATTTTGAAAATGATTGTTTTTAGTCTCTCGACATAGACGTCATTAGAGGCAGTTTTTTTGTGGCAAACAGAGTACATGTTGACTAATGTTATCTACATAGGAAATGCCTCTAACACAACCCATGTGACTCATACTCCATTTGCCACTTAGGAAATGCTTCTTATGACATCTATGTCGAGAGATTAAAAATAGGTTTTGAAATATAGGGATTAGAAAAAGAAAATTCAAATTGGAGAACTAAAATCAAATTAGTCCAAATTTAACTGACAAAAAACTTATTCAACTCTATTCTTATTTGTGAGAAACTTCTTGTCAAACTGTATTGCAATCACAAAAAATGTTTCAGGATGTTGAGGTTGAGGAGGAACCAAAGGATGAGCGCTCAGTTGATGATCTTCTGTCATTTATTAATGGTGCAGATGGAGGTGTGTCATGTCTTTCACCCTGACCTATTTTCTACATTTCATTTATCATTACTTTTTGTTTCCATATGCATATCTTATCAGATCTTTTGATTTATTTTGGGAGGGGGGGTGGGGGTGATGGCAACCTTGTTGTATTGTTAAAGAAAAGTATATCACTTTTATTGCATTTTGTTCATCTCTACAATACTGCCATGTGACTTGTTTCCTCAGCTTTGACTTTTGTTGCTGCATGCTATATTTAGATATCATAAATTATATAAATTTGATGCTGACTATTTTTTTTTTTTGAAAGTTGCCATGAATATAGGATTATTATTATTGTTATCATTATTTTAGAATATCTAGAATTTATCTGATCATATCATTTATTCTAACATATGTTATTGTAGACAAATGATATGATGAGATAATTTTTAGATTTTCTAACAGACTGCATCTGGGACAAAGTCTGGTAGAGCTAGACCAGGTATGGGACAACAGCCTGGGCCAGACCACGTCTTGGACTGGAGATGGAGCTAGCTGGGAGATTGTGTATGGGACAAAGACTAGCTACTTGACTGCTACTACTGTTACTATTTTTTGTTTGTTATTCTTGTTTAGATGCATGGAGTTAATCTTGTTTTTGAGATACTAGAGTGATTATGTTAATTTTTCTCATCACATAAAATTTTCTACATTTATTCATTCGTATTGCTCGTAGTAAAGTTTGCTTTAGAGTATAATAATATTAATGCTCCGTTGTTTCTACTTTACATAGCTTACCTTGTGGATACATATGATTTGGCAGATATAAAGGGAACTAGAGCAAATAAAAATAAAAAGAAGAATAGGAGAAGGAAGGACCATGCAAAGGATCTTTCTTCAAAAAATGAAAATGAGAACGATAAGGTTAGACTCTGCTACCTATTCTTTTTTTAAACACGTGTTGAGGATATGTTTGTGACTTGTATCCTTATTTTCATCGCTTAGATTACCACTACCTGTTGGTGCCAACATTATTTTTTGTTTTGAGAAGAGTATCTATTGTCTCCCATTGAATATCCTTATATATATTTTAGGAGTTGAATCCTCTTCCTTCTGCATATCACAATAGCAATTTTGACAATGCCTTGGAGGCCTCTGCTAGTAAACACTCGAGGATGCAAAATCTTCCCTCTGTTAATTTTTCTCCAAAATTTGAATTTACTGATGGTGATGTAGATGATGATTTAGATCCTGCAATGAAGGAGGAGCTTGACAGGTAAGATACATGCTTCTGCTAGTTCTTCATTTGTTGAGGGGAATAAGATCAAAACTATATATATATTTCAATATATATGCCTGTTCCCAAATTAAGCTTTACTTCAATTAATTAATTTCTATGATTTCTTTATCTTCATGTTACCAGCATCAATTGGTTATGGAATATCTTTTTCCTCCTCACAAGTAGATCCCAGGGACCCCAGAATCTTTCTGACTGGTCTAGTGCATTTTCAGTCATTGCGTTCCTTTAAAGTTATTATTACTCAAGAGGATTCTTGCTTAATTGAGTTCACTGTTGAACATGCTGCAGTTGTCTTACATATTAGTTCATTCATTTACTTTAGACAACTTGTGAAATTGTTATATTAAATATAACCTATGAAAGTGGATAGCCTTGTCAGCTAATTGTTGAGTGACTTATTTTATTGTATTCTCTTTTATCTTGCACTTATTGATTGTTTCTCTTCTTGTAGGGAAGTGGAAGATTTTGCACGAAGATTAAATTCAGATTGGCCTGAAAGGATGCAAATTTTATCTTTGGGCCAAGACAGAAGACTGGTACCAATTTCTATGAATAGCAATGGTTCAACGCGCCTGTATACAAGTATGTTCTTTCTATCTGCTCAATACATTCTTTTAGAACCCTACTTGCTGCTTTGTTTTCTATCAGAAGCATCTGAAAATTTTGCTCAAGGTCTGTTAGTTCTATAAGATATGATTAAGGACTGAGGGAAAGACAAGCAGTGGTGGTATTGTTGCATATGTTAATTATTTTCAAGATCTTGTGTTATTTCATAGGGCTTGATCGTTGTGTCTGCTTTTTTGTATTTTCCTTTTTTTATTGTTTTATATATCTGTATATCACATACTGGCAAGTTTTGAATTTCAAAATGATTTTAATTGGTTACTGATAATTGAGAAGGGCTGGGTTGAGGGTGAGGAGTTACAATTGAGGTTTTAATCAGAAATGATTGCAAGTCTATCATTGAGCATGTAATTTATGGTACATATAGGTTTTGATCAGAGATAGTGCAGCAATGGCAGATAATTCAATTTCCAAGGTGAGTGGAAGTTGAAGTGATCTGAAAGGATTGCAGCTTAGGGTTTGCTGTTGCCTGAATCTTGGAAGTGCAAGTCTGTGTGAACACAATGTGAGTAATATTTGTTTGTTCCTTATAACTTATAACCAAAGTGTAGCTTTGTTTTTTAAATTTGAACATTTTGATTTCTGCAAGCAAGGGGAGAGGGACAAATAAAAAGGAAAAAAAGTGAGAGAAGAAAAGAGTAAACAAAAAACATCTTGGAAAGCAATTAATCGGCTCATCTACCTTGACCTTGTTTCCTTGTATTTATTCCAGTCTCCATAAGTTGTCAGGTCTTTGAATTTTTTAAAATTAATTTCATTGTTATTTTGTTTTCTTTTTTTATTTGTGGTGGTTAAGTTATAGCTGAGTTTTATTAATCTCTCCAAGGTCTTTCGTCAAATGTGATTATAGCTGAATTTTATTGTACCTTTAGTGATCTGTTTGGGTCGATTGCAAGATAGCGGATTGATTTCATACTTCCTTCTTAAAAGAAAGCGAGTTTTCATTTTAGCTTCGACTTCCTATCATTTATAAGATGTTGCTGGACAATACATGCATACCACTCTATACATTTAGAGTTTTATTACTCTTTTTTGGGTTAATTTGCTTTGTTACTAGTATTTCTCCCTTTGTGTCATGGTGTGACCGGAGAAACAGTATAAATTTTATATTGCAGATAGGGGCTTGACTGCAGTGCACGCACACATTTGTGATTGATTTATTAAAAATTAGTTATGTGCGACCTTCGTGAAAATAATGTCATTAGAAGATACACAATTTGAATTTAACTTACCTCCAAATCTTGTTAAATCCTTGTACGGCTTCATATTGGTTTAGTTAAAAGCCAGGTTTGGATTAGTTTCTATCTTGAGGAAGCTTTTAAATTGTAAAATCCTACAATTAAGACTATTTCGAGGCAAGAATGTCAACTCTGTTTATAGGTGCTTAAAAAGAAGTTAAACGAAGAAGCTTCTATAAAAGTTGAGGTATATACTTCTTCATTTCTCTGCTATTTCCTTTTCTCCCTGCTACCATTTTAAGTGCTTTTAAGGAGGGGAATAGACAACTTTTATCGTGAATCTGGTCGACGTGACTGTAAAATTGGCATCGACATCTAGTACTACTCGTAGAGTACGTTTGATAAAATTATCTCATTGGACCATGGGTCAAGTTCCGGGGATCAGGTTTATGGTAAACACATTTTTTTTAATACGTTTTTTTATTATTGTTGGTATTTATTGGTAAATTACATGATTTTTTGCATCTTATTTAATAAATGCTATTTATAATTTTGGAGTTTTTAATAAATTTTAACTAAGACGAATGTTAATAACACTCTTTGTGTAAGATTTACTAAAATTTATTATTTTTAATAAATTTTATCCAATAAAAAGAGGATTAAGAAAAGAGCACCAGAGAAATTGTTTAATAGTTTTTCTTTTAACTAGTGATAAAGACTGTTACCGGTACTCATTATATATTTATACCTGTATTTGATGAGTTTTGCAGCAAATGTCTAGGATGGGGGCACATTTATTTGTGCACATATTAGAAATTTAATTTTGTAATATCTGGGTCAAATGGGCAAAAAACTTCTGATATAAGCGTATTGTGACGGGCTTGAAAATCATTTGGGAATTACGATCGTTCTCTCATTTTTATTTTGCGATTGTATGATTTTTCCATCGTTAGGTGACACTGGATGAACAACTTAGCTATTGGATGAACAACTTAGCTATTCCATCGTTATACAAAATGAGGCGAAAAAGATTATAATTTTGAATCATTGAATTAATTAAAACGCGTGTTCAAATTGGAACATGTATTCTTATTGGAAAATGTAAATTAATTTTTTAACGTTAAAACAAATGAGCATAGGATTAGGAGTTGGGACAGCTTTTGCATCGTGTGAACTCTACTACTAATCACCACTGCCATGAAGATTTTTTTACAAGTAAATTATTTTTATTGACATTTTTTCATTTGTTTGTATTATGGAGTATGAATTTTGAATAATGTTTTTGCAAATAAATGAAAATAATAATTAATAAATATTATACGAGTATTTTTATTTTTATATTTGAGATTAATATACATAATAAAGTAGAAACTTTAATGTATATAAAATTAATGTATTTTTAATTTCTATTTATTTCAAAATTTTAAAATAATAACTATAAGAAATTTTAAAAAATAAATTTGAAGGCATGGAAATATGAAAAGTAAAGAAATGTATATGAAATAAATGATCAAATAACAAAAGAAAAAGTAAATAAAATAGTTAAATTGAAAAAAAAAATCTACATAACGTCACGTGACTTCAGTGAAAGAGCGATTGACAATATTCGTGTAGATTTGCAATGTCTATTTAAAGAGCGACCGGATCAACAATTGGTAATGTACAGAATGAATTGTTACTTGGAAGAAAAGAGAAATGATGATTTTAACTCTTACCATATTTTCAAAAATTTATCTAAAATTTATTTGCCAATGAGTTTAACAACAAAAGAAACATAAATGCTGTAAAATAAAAATAAAAATTTCCCTGGTGAAACATAAATTTATCTCTTCTAACATCAATCACAGTATAATTTTTGTATTTAATTTTCATTTGATCCTTATCCCTTCTTACTTACAACGAATGTCTAATGCAAAAGGGAAGAGAGGTGGGGGGGAAAGCAACGATAATACTAAGAGGAGTATACATAATATATGTCTACAATCATTCAGTCAAATACATTTCAGTGTGTAAAAATTATAGAGCAAAAAGAGGTAAATTGTGGTTCAAAACCTTATACGTAAAAATTAAAGCATACAGAACTTGCTTCATCGCTCTTTTGGGGAATTCTCTTCGCTCCTAGAGTAATACATCTTTAAAACTTTTGGAAGATACACTGGCAACAGGAACCCAAATAGATTAAAACACCAGAAAGCCATATTAGCCATTGCAAGTGCTCTCCCAATATAAACCCTCCGAGCAGACCCACCGTGCTCATTATTGATCTTGTAGACCTCACTCCTGAGCCAATCCACAATGGTGAAAATCCTCCTTGAGTTGTAGAATGTAGGCACAAAAGCTCTAATTGGAGCTGAGAACCTCTGTGATGATGCCACTCCTTCCATGAAGACTTGGCTGGCCAAGAGAAAAACATGGGGTGTTGCTGCTTTGATCCCTTCCTTGTCACCCTCAAAGACGCCCTCTAGTATGTAGGCTATTGGAGCGAAAAGCCCAATGGTGGCCCCTATGAAAACATAAAGCTGAAGGAGCTTGCTTTGGGGGTTGAAAACTTGGGGGTCCCTTGATGGGTGGAGAGAGGGGAAAGCCACCTTGGATATGAAGTACATGTAAATTAGGGAGAAGAACACAAAGGCAAAGTCTTCAAGGCTGACCAAGCCACTGGCAGACAAGACAATTACCACAGCCAGGGAATTGAGCTGGCTGAATGAGAAAAACCCCACTCTGTGTGATGTGGTGGGCTTGTTGAGACCCTTGATTGATTGATCTTGTTGTTCTTTAAAATCAGCCTCTTGTTCCTTTGGAAGGCTAATGTCACAGGCTGTTGGACCAACACCACCTGACATGTTTGTGCAGCTACTACTGAGAATGTCCTTTTGGGGATTTGTGTTGATTGAAGGACTAATGCATGGGGTGGATCTGTTTCTTTTTGGTTCTCTTCAGAATGAGATGGAAATTTCACAAGAGAGACAGAAAAATGGAAATATTCATTTTTTTTTTTTATTGTAGAGAAATTGATGGGGTTTCTTGAATTGAGATTTGCTTTTGTGGTGATAAATGCATGTGAAGAAAGAAAATAAAGGGAGATATGGAAATTTTATGATGGGTTGGTTACCCGATCGAGCGGAAAGCTGGGACCTTGGGACTGGAAATCTGAGAGGTACGAGAATGAAGGCAGACGAAGGAAGAAAAGTTTGATGATCGCAAAGGTCGTTGACAATTGGCATGCTCACATGACTTTAAGGTGGTCGTTGACCGATGTTGGATAGTCTAGTTGCGACATCTGTCCTTGTTAACTCTTACTTTTATTACGAAAATATAATTCATATTTAATCGTCTTATTGAAAAACAAATAAAGATAAAAATGAAAAATAAATTTATTTTTAGAAAAAATATTAAGTTTTTTAAAATTGATTTTTTTTTATTAAAAAAAATTGTCAATACTGGATAAGGAGTTAGGGATCAAATAGTATAGTTTTTATCGCTATTACTTTTCAATTAGCTTTTTTTCATTATCTAGTATTTCATTTATTTTATTGATTAGTATACACATTGTATTTGTTTCTCTCGAAGGTCCGTGAGTAACAAAAATGTATACTTTTGGTATATCCTTATAGATTGGACTTATATTTTTAGTAGGTACTTTAATTCTCTCATCATTCTATATCAAAAAACGAAATAACCCTCGTGCAGAACTTTATCGGACTGTCAGGCACATTAAAAAAAATGGAATTGATAAGATACTAAAAGTAAAGAAAACTATAGCACATTAGTAAGGGGTTAAACTTCTTTTATTAGAAAAGTGGTATATCTTATACTAATACGGCGGTATATTGAAAACGAAAAAAATAAAAATAAAATATAAAAAATTGAAATTTTAAGATAAAAGGAACTAATTGTTACTTAAGTTATTTATATGTGACTATATAAAAGATTTATTCTTATAGTAATTTTATCTCTCTCCTCTCTCGAGAGTATATATATATATATATATATATTATTCTTAGATTAAAATATACAATTTGATTTATTTAATATCATCCACGTAAATTATACTTCTCTATTTTGATAAATATCTGTATTATACTATATTTTTATTTTATTTTAAAATATAAATAAAAGCTAAAATATAATTTTTTATAAAAAAAAATTTTAATTCTTTAATTTTTAAATTTGAGTCAATATTATTTTTTTTTTAAAATAATAATAATTTTTTTATTTTGAAATACAATTTGAACTATTTATTTTTACTAATTTAAAACGTAAAATTTGTTTAACTATATTTATCTACATGAAACTATGATATTCAATTAAAGTTCAAACTACAGTGAGTCACGCGGACATTTGAAAAAAATTTAATATGAAATTTTAGTTTTTTATTATGCATTAAACTTATTTTTCACACGATTTTAACCTTATTTACAATCCTTGTTTTTTTTATAACATTAATTAATTTTTATAGTTTTCATATATAAACAAATTTCATGTCTTGAACTAATAAAAAATTAGTTTAAAATCATGTTTCAAAATTAAAAATAATCATTCTTTTTTGGAAGTACAATCCTGATTCAAATTTAAAAGTTAAATAACTAAATTAATTTTTTTTTAAATAAGTAATAAAAAAAATTATCATAAAATAAAGCATCAAATTTATAATTCATCCTAGAATAAATTATACTTTACTCTTTTTAAAAAATTGAATATTATATTAACTTTTTGTTATATTAAAATATATTTAACTTAACATTGCTAAAGAATATTTATTATAGGATTTTAAAATATAACAAAAATATTTTTAATTTATGAACTTATCATTCACTCTCTAGATAATATTTTTAAAATGCATAATTAAATTTAAAACAATTTATTAAAATAAAAAATAAGAAACAAAAAATTATTAAATAAATTATATATGTGCATGTATATATATATATATATATATATATATATATATATATATATATATATATATATATATATATATATATATATATATATATATATATTAATATACAGTTGAATTTTTCTATTTCAAAATATATTTGATAAACTAATTTTTTAAACATTAATCAAATAATAAAAATTTAATGTATATTTTTATATATATATATATATATAAGTATTAAATTTATAATAATTATATTTTATTTAATAATAAATTTTTAATATAAATATATTCATCTAAAAAGTTGCATATTTAATAAATATAATAATTAATACTATATAAGAAAAATATCAATTTTTTAAATATTTATAAAATACTATATTGACATCAATTAAATACTATCTTAATACTTATGTTTAATTTAATTTTATTAATATATATATATATATATTAGTAAATTGTAAGAAATTACATAATATATGAGTCAATGACTTATTATTCCCAACTTTCGTGGACTTCCTGGAATGACTAACATGCCTTCTTCACCTTCTCCAAATACTTATGAAAGTTGGGCTCTTTGACTTGATATTCACCTTTATTGCGAAATCATCATTTTCAAATCACCACAGTGTTTGATGTTAGGAATTAACTTTGGGGACTTCTCTCTATCACCAACTTCCATTGCCCTTTCAGAACTACTCTATCTAGCTCCTACACCTTTACTGTTTCATGAACCATCTAAATATATGGTCCATGCATATGAAATTGGCCAATACTTGACTCTTTATGCTTGTTATAGTCTCATAAGCAATATTTAGTGTTTCTCCCTCTATTTATCAACATATATATTTCTTAATTATTTTTTTAATTAACCAGTAATAAAGCAAAATAATAAAATTGACTAACTATTTTCGATGTAAGAAATTTTCTCGATTCCTTGTATATCTCATTGTCAATTTATTCTTTATCTTTAGAAAACTACAAAAATAATTCACACAATGTCAAGTATGAATATGAGATAATTAATACGTTAACTAATATAATAGTTAGTTAAAAGAACATATCAAAACCTAAGGAATGCAAATTTCCTTGCATGAAAATTGTTAACATAAAGAGTTGTCATTGGATATTGTATTTTCAAGTTTCCTAATGAGAAAAAATTTAGTATTAACTTAAGATGAAAACAAAAATGTTATTAACATCACACCTATACAGTATTTTAAAAGAATCATACTACATCATTTATTCATCTTTCGAACAAATAAATTTTTTTTATCATATTTCGAAGTTAAGTTTTATCTGTTGTTAGTGTGAAAACCCACCCAATATAATATATTTTAAACAATGAACCTGCTACAAAGAAAATTTAAAAATTAGTGAATTGACAATGACATAAAATAAAAATGTTACTATATATAATTTTATTTAACCTTATCGTTAATTGAACAAATCGATGCGAATTAATCATCCTTTCAAATATTCCTTAGTCTTTCAAATTGTAAGATGTATGTCAAGTTACTGAGCCCACCAAAAAAAAGGTCAAGTTATTGAAATTTTAAAAAAATACGAAGTAAATAGCGAATAAATAACTTATTACTTACTCATTTGATAGAATATATATCCAAATGATTTCTTCTTAACTCTTAACATAACTGAGAGATTTCTTTAAACTTTAATTCAGATATACATAAAAATATATATAAGATAATATTTAGAGGTTTAATTAAATGTTGGATAATTTAGGTATTCTAATAAAATAAATTATATATAAATAAAAAACATAGTACCTGAATTTGAGATAAAAAAATTTATTTGATCACAACATTTTTTATACAGTTTTCATCTCTTCCATTGTTGTTCTGGTGATTGTTGACTACTGAAATTCTTCATATTATTATATTATTGGCTAAAGTAATAAATTTCAAATGTTTAGTAACAAATTATTTGTATTATTTATTATTTTTATTGATATAATTTATAAACTTAATAAATTTTAAATTAAAGATAAATATATACTTTTTTCACTTTAAATTTCTATTCTCTTTAAAAATTAATTCCATAAAAAATATTTACCGAAAATAAACAAAATATGACTTGTTTCTTCTCTTCCAATTAAGTTTTTCTCTCTTAATATGTATAAAACTTTTTATCAATAGGTATATAAACACTAAAAAGGTTGTTTAAAGTCTTCATCAACACGTATCACAGTTATTAAAATTAAGTATTTTATAATAAAAAATAATATAAATTTTAAAGATTGAATTAGTATTACATTTAGTAATATAATAATTAAATACTTTTCAAACTCCTTAAAATATTAAAATAATAATATTTTTAAAATAATTATTTCAAAATTAACTATCTTTATCTCATATATATATATATATATATATATATATATATATATATATATATATATATATATATATATATATATATATATATATATATAAAATTAATATGACATATCAATAGGAATCAAAACTAATGATTTCAAATTTTATAACAATAAAACATAAAAGAAATTATTTTTTTGTAAAAACTAAAATCAAAACTTATTTATTTTATAAAAATTAAAAACATATTTAATCCTTAAATACATAGCTTATCTTTTCACTGTTATGTAATTATCATTTTTCATATGAATTCAATACCTCAAAATCAAAGGGAACATTTCATGGGACGAATAAAATACATAGTTTCGTTAGGGAGGTATTTGGTATAAGAATTTTTAGTCTGCTAGGAATGTAAAATTGTGAACATTAGTTTTTTATATTTGGTATAAGAGTTTAAAGAATGTTTTAAGAAAATATTGTTTTTCGTTAATGTTTTTTACAAAATTATTCTCATGAGTAGGAATTAGATTTTTTTTCGAATTAAAAGAAAAGTTTTAACAATGTAAAATGATTACAGTACCCTTCATAGCTCATTTCAAATACAATTATATAAACTTTTGAAATATTTTTTTTATTAATATACAATTATATTTAAGAATAAAAGGCACTAATAAATAGTATGGTTATTATAATTTCAAAAATAAAAATTGTTTTATAAAATACATTATTTAATGATTTAATTTACTAAACATATGTTTTAAATATTTATTTATTTTGTAATTCTTTAAAATCGTGAAGATAGAAATTAAAATATCATTCAAGAATATTATTATTGCAATATTAATAGAAACGGTAAAAATATCAGAGCAGAGGAAATGAAATTTTTTGTAATGTTAAAAGTTAAATAAAAAATAATAATAATTACACATTTACAATTTTAAAATTTATAAAAATATTTTTTTACAAAAATCTTATCTAAATCTATAATATGAGTAAATTAATTTTTAAAATTTATCTAAATATACACACGATAAAATATTATAATAAGTTATTCATAAATAATGTTATCTTTCCATTTTACACATATTATCCATATAAACTATTTAGATTGATCTAGTAATATTATAATTTAAATAATTTACATAAAGAAAATAATAAATAACTTACATAAAAATAAAAAATTATGCATATTTAATTATTCTTAAATTTTATTATATAAAAATTTAATTATTATCTTATTAAATTTAAATATTTTTTTATAAATAGATTGTCAGGAATAATCATTTTAGATTTACTTCATGTTTTAATTAAATATTAAAGTTATGATAAGTGATAACCCAACAATCTGTAACTTTTCTATATTATAAAAAGTACATATAAGTAATAATAATTTTAAATCCATTATTATTATGAGAAACAACTTAATATCTGTTTTTTAAAAACAAATATAAAAATTATTTTCATAAAAAGTATTTTAATTCAAAACTTATCAAACCCGATTTTTTTAATAAAAAGTTAGGTAATTTTGATTTATCCTTGTATTCAAGGGTACATTAAAACAAAACACATCATTGCCAAATTAAAAAATGTTTTCACAAATGTTTCCTTGTTTAAATAATAATTAAATTTATTTTAAACAGTAAAGATTTTTGTTTGACAAATAAAATTATTAAAAACCTTTAAATACTAAAATTTTACAGGAATATATCTAACGAAATTATTTTTCTAAAAAATATTTTTGAAAAAAAAACTTATATATCTAAGAAAAGTTCTGTTTAAAACATACGAAAAACTTTGATTTTCAAAAAACATGAGTAAATATTTTTAAAAATGTTTTGACTAATAAAACACATTTTAGCCATTCTCATGAATCGTCACTGGAATTCCCAAATATGAAAAAGAAATTCCTCTACCAAACAGCCCCTAATATCTGAAAAATCTTATTCACCTTCATCGGATGTGCTGAACAGTAAAGCAAGAAAATGGCAAGGCTAAACAAATTCGAGATCTTTGAATAATCTCAAATAATAGAATTACAAGAAGCAAAATTTAGACAATTATGCCCAATAGAAAAGAAATATTTTCCCCTATTAATGATGATGACCAATGCATCCAGAAAAGGTTGACCTGTACGAAAATAAACAAGTTTATTACCCAAAATTTTGGTAATAATTCAACAAGTAAAAAGAAACTAACTAGCCAAAATCCCATATGATATGATACGAAGGAATGTAAAAAGATTTTCCGGCAAAACCTACTTTCAACAATCTGACAGAAGACCATCCGGTAAAACTGGGACCTCTGCTAACATATTAATTGGCAACAAGTCAAACTGTGTATACCTGTATAACTAACTAATCCAATTTATTCCTTCACATTAGGCAACTGTCTTCCGTTTTGGAATATACTTTATCTTCGTCCCCTTTTCAGACTTCTTCAATCTTGGTTTGGATTTAGGAACTCTGTTATCTGCATTTGCTGCTATGTTGCTTCTATCCACATCGGAAGATTGACTTGCTGTTAACTTAGAATCCTGTATCTCCTCCTGGCACCCAGAAGGTTCTGAGTCATGGGAAACAACCAATTTCACATGCTCTGATGAGATGGCTTCTTTCCATCCTGCATGAAAATAGTTTTAATTAGGCAAAATAAATTAAAAGACAGACCCAAGCATTTGATCACATTTTCAGCAAAATAGAACCATGATAAGGGCATGAAGTCACAAAGCTTACTTTGTGCAAGAAAAGCTTTTGCAGCATGGGTGGAGAACTGGAAGCTTCCTGGATCCGCTCTACCCTCTAGATGGGAAAAATACTTTTCAAAACCAATATCACCATCATCTGTACCACACACCCTTAAAGAACTTGGACCTGACAAGTTCTGACCATTTCCATGAACTGCATCAACTTCTGCCCCACCACTTTGAACTGGAAAGGGATCTTTATTTTCAAGCCGGCTAACTGGCCTCCAAAGCTTAACCGTTGGGCGATTGTTGCCACTCATTACAAAATCAGTTTTTATTGGCTTGTCCCGAGAACTGTTCTGCTTGGTCACATTCTCAACCATGCAGTCCTCTTGAGAAGCCACCACATTACTGAGATTAACAGATATAGATCCAATCAAAACTTCTTGACTCTTAACTTCGTCTGATTCTTTCTCTTTTATAAATTTTGAAACCACCTTGTCAATTTCTGTTTTTGGCTTTCGACTCCAAACTTTACTGCCATTAGCTATAGCAGATGCCTTTTGATCACAGTGGGTTCCATATTTCTGAATGACTTCAAGTTTTGACATTGGAGAATTCTGGTTTGTATGCAAACCATTGGCTACAGCCCATTGTGATTTTGGCAGCCCCTGTTGTCTGGCAACTGCTGGACGCTGATTTTTATGTCCATGCACTGATCGTCTCTCAATATTCTGATCAGTGACAGAATCATACTCTGAATGAACATCCCCATTTATTTCTTCATTGGTGTCCGGGCATTGGAAAGGTACATGTGAATCTGTGTTTTCGACAAATGCATTTGGATTATGAGCTTCAAAATTGTATGTATCTAAAGATGCTTCTGCCTGTGATAAAGCCTTTACAGTACTGTCAATACTGCCTTTAATTTCTGCCTCAGCTTTGTCTCTTTGTTCCCTAGCTTTCTGTTCCTTTTGTCTAAGCTTCTTCTGGCGTTTCCTCTCCATAATATCAGCTTGTCTATAAAATTAGAGTAGATTACTAAATAACGTGTCCTATTATCCATACATGATCAGAGTTTTCAAGAGTATATTTTCAGCTGCATCTCTTGTAATTTTTACTAAACAGAAGCATAAAGATTAACTTGAAATAATGTGGCACGAAATCTATTTACAATAGTTCATTAGAAGTTACAGAAATCATATTAAATTTAAATGAAATATAAGAAAAATAAAATTAAAATCATAGCAGAGGCATCATATGTTCATACATTAATTAAGCACATTCTAGAAGTACTCATAAAGCCTAAGTAGGCACGGCTAAATTATTGCATTATGCACAAGAGTTTATAGAGATGAACTGGCCAAATTTACTAAGACTATGCATGAGTTTAATGCAAGTCGTATGTCCTTAGCTTTCTTAAAAACACTTATTCCTGCCGACTTACCAAGGATTTATATCTATCATGATGCAAGAGCCTGTCAACCCAAAGGGTACTAGGTTCTGCTTTAGGTTTCTTAGCTATACAGGTTTACTGTGGGAATGGATCTCTTATTTTTCATAAAACGACACAACCAAAAAGTGTTTTGATTAGACTCCATTCTAAATTTCATTCAAATAAGATGATTTCTTTAAAAAAAAAAAAACAAACAAACTAGACTTTTATTGTATTATTCAAATTTAACCAGGTACCTTTTCTGAGCAGCTTCTTCCTCCTCCACCAATTGCTTCTGGCACCTCAGTGCTTCGGCATCCTTGTCAGCAAGCCATGCCTTCACCTAAGTGAACAAAAGCTCTTATCTCATCATGACTATGACAAAGAACTAATTTGGGAAAGTGACATTATTGGTTTGTTATTAATTAGAGCTTGATATATTGTATTATATACTGCAAATTATGCCATGACTTTCTGTTCCACTGCCACCTCCACATATTCAAATATTATGACATGACATAAGCTGGATCCATGAGTCAATTATCAAAAGAGAAAACAGATTTGAATTGCATTGATTTTTCAGCAGCCCTTGATGCTGAAAAACACACCTTTTGAAACCAAATACAAAAGGCACCTCATATGAAGATAGAAGAAGAGGGTGGAGCTATATGAACAAATTTTGAGGTTAAGAAAGACAATTACCAAATTCTGTTCTAGCAAGAAACTTGTACAAGCAACTAGATTTTTTGGTTCAAGACCAATTTTGGCAGCCTCTCCATCAAATACAAATCTTTGCATTGACACTGCTGTCCCACATAAACATGTTTTTTCACTAGCATCATCAAGGACACTGAACAACTCCAGGGAAGATATAGGAAAACTGGAAGGTCTAGATTGAACAATATCCTGCAAAAAATTTAGATATATTGCATTAATATACCAAAGAAACATATTTAACAAAATTTAACAAGAAAAACTAATTAAGAAGTCAAACTGTAAAGCTTCTTACCAAAAGGGCAGCACCAGCCATCAGATAATACTGAGGAAGTGAATAAAATCCTTGATTTTGAATAAGAGTTGTCAGAGATTTTAAAATTGAAGAACCTGGAACTTCCTAGAAAGCATTGTCAATGAGGAAAAATAAGATATTTAGATTAATTTATGAAAAACTGGATATGTGAAAAACAATAAGAGATGACAAGATGAGAAACCAAAAGGGATGTGCTGCATCTCTGCATCCTACAGTTTTATTTCTTATCTGTCTTGCCTAGGACACATTATGTTTCGTTCCTACTTCCTAACTTACTCCTACTCTTTAAAACTTTTTTGTTTTGGTAAAGTTTGGAGGTACACCTCCTCCCACCAGGTACTCTTTAAAACTTCAGTATCGAGAAAACAAGTTCAAAATAGCTCTCTATAAGGGAAAATTTGCACGTGCCATGCTATTCTTTCTGCCTATGTGTAAAAAAATGCAGATCTAGCTCACAGACAGTAGACTACTTATTCTAGCAGCATAAGGTGATTAATTTCCTGGAACAACCTTTTTAGGGTTATGGGGGAGCATTGTGTCCCAAATTACAAAGCTTTTGGTATAAAATAAGGAGACTGAAATTTTATGGAAGTTTACAAGTTATGTGGTTCCCTAACTGAATACAAATCTTCTAAGGGAGTTTGTTAGTCCCCATTTTCATACAAAATTGAGCTATGTTTATGGCTTCTTTTTGGTGTTCTGCTCATGGCTGTTTCAAAGGTTTTGCTATTTTGGTGTAGATAGATTTGGAAGCATTGTTGGTATTTAGGTTTTTGTTTAGAGGATTTCTCATGCTCCGTGCTTGTACTTTTTCTTTTGTAAATCTAATAAAATTTCTTTTTAAAAAAATATTATTTCTAGGCAAAACAAAAGGATGGAGAAGTTGTAAAACTCACAATCACATTTGGAATTGAAAACCTAAAATGAATGGGGGTGGGGAATGCTGTGGGTCAATATAGCATTTAGAAAGAACACTAAAGTACAGCTCACAAATGAAACAAAAGTGTAAATGAAGGGTGTGGAAGAAGTATGATCACAAAAGTACTAAATATACCAACAGATCTAACTAAATATAGTATATTTATGGAAGAATTTCAAAACTTCAGAGCCACAAACCACGACAAATCACCAAGCCCTTGTCTAAATTAAAGTGAACATATGAAGAAGTGCATTGAAGATGTGTGGTTTAATTTCACTCCATGCCCCGTTGTCTCATCTCTTCCAATTCACCGCATAATATATTTCATATTTGCCATATCAACAATATGCATGCAAGGTGATTTAACATTAAAATAACTTCATCTATAAATAACTTATTCATATAAGGAGCAATAACAACGAGATTTTACCTCCAGCACCACATTTTCAAATGATACAACTTTCTTTGCTTCTTCTACAGAGAGCTATTCAAATCATGAATAAAAACAATACATCAAAACAAGTTGTTTTATTCATATATGTTAAAATTTACAATGATGAAATATTACCTTATCCCAATATGCTCCTAAAAGATCCCTAGTTTTTGTAAAATCCTGCAATAAGTAAACAGCAAAGGAAAACTTGAGGATGACAAGGAAAAGAAACAAACAATCTGCTATCTAGGTATATCATGAAGAAAATACAAAAGGGTAAATGTGTGAACTAAGAGAACAAATATAATAGATATAATTATTTGTGAGATGTAAAGAATACCTTATCAAGCTTTTTCAACCGATGATATACACGTATATGTCTTCTATAGTTAATAGGGGAGCAAAACTCTCGAGAACATTTGTCACACTTCTGCAACTGAACCTTCACAGGAGAGAGCAAAGGCCACCCTGGAAATTCTGTCAAATGAATGAGAAGTAAAATCAAAATAAGGCCCTATTTGGATGGACTTTTCCATAAGCTAAAATCAACTTATGCATCTTAGCTTTCAGAGAAGGTAAATGAAAATATCTTCTATAAAAGTTAAGTACATGAGTTGATTTTAGCTTATGCAAGAAGCTTAATCCATTTTCCTTTCTTATTTTCTTCTTTTATAGGTGTTCATGGAAAAGTTTATCCAAAACAAGGCCTAAGTGGCTTTATAATTAAATGTACCTGTAACAAGCCCCCAAAGTTACTTATGATATGTTGGACATATAACTCTCTTAACCTTGACTAGGACAGCACAAAGGCAACAGTAGTCTAAACTAAACTCTGAAGATTTTAAACCTCTGCTTTATTTCTTTATAATTTTACTATTTCAGGCACACTATACATCATATCACATAATTAATACATGCTTTAATTCAATTAGCATCCAATATATACAAATTGATATCACTTAAATGCTTTTGAAAATGAACCTCCAAAAATATGAATATTCAAACCTGAAAAAGAACTGCTAACACCTTGAGGATCTAAAGCATGGAGTAATTGAATCCATTGTACAGGGCTGTCACTGGTCCTTGGAAAAGAAACGAAAGGTTCTTTGCCAATTGCCTGTCTGATTATGGTATCTATTTTTTCTTCTGTTTTGACATCTGGAGTGCCAGAGGCTTTGAGTTTTGCAATTGGCATCTATTCACACAAAAGCTTACCAAGTAATTTTACTAGAGTACCTGCATAAAGTATAACATAATACATGAAAATTATGGGCTAAATGTAATATCACAAGGAAAGGTGAAAATTTGCTTATTTGATAAAATTGAATTTGTAAGAACAAGTAAAAATTGTCAAGACATGCTTAAAGAGGGGAAAAAACACAACACTTTTGTTTGTTCAAAGCTGGGCTTTTCCCAGATTGTTTACCAAAATAAAAACATGATCCTGTAAATTGATAGATCAATGCCATAGTAAAAACATAATTGCACTACCTAAATGTGTCATTAGAAACTTACAGAAATATGAGAGTACCACAATTTATTTCCTGGCCCTCTTTCTCCCCCAAGACCAAACCCTTGGTGGAAAAGTTAAAAACTAATGTCCATATCAGACTAAATAGCATGTTCCAAGATATGGTGCCTTAATATCAGATCAGCTGATCATGTTAGCAGGACAAGTGGCATTGGCAACTTCAGCCCAGGCCCATTAAAGCCACACAACAGTTTTCTAATAGGTTTTGTGTGCTGTAAAGTGCAGCAGACAAGTGTCATATTAACTGTTTTTATTGTACATAATTAACTTTCCAAAAAAGGATTGAACAGCACAAGAGAATAAAAAAAAATCTCATTTGTAAATAGGAAAAATCCTCCTGAATTGTTTCTAGACAATATCCATATATGAAATAAAAAAAAGATCTGAATATCTTCTAATGATCTAGTTATGCTTCCTAACTTTGGTGTTGTCCTTGTTCTACTGAGAATTTCTTTTTCAAACCAGGTGTCATATATCAGGCATCATGCCCTTTACCCCCCTCCCCACATTGAACCACCACCTGAGCTCATGCCACTAACACCTCAAAGATCTGCTAGTACCCCTAATCCACCAGATAGATGTGGATTCCTGCACCCTTCTCTTAATGTGACTTTATTTGGCATTCTGCTCCAACTTGTTCTCAAGTAATTAAGCATGCAGGTTGAAAACAAGCCGTGCAAGCTGAGCTACAGGCTCTTCAAGAGAATCAATAATACTTGGAATATTATTCCATGACCTCCTAGTACTAAACCCATTGGCTGCAAATGGGTATATTTTGTGGTGCTTAATTCTTGGTTACTAGATCACTATAAGGCTCAGCCGGTTGTTCTTGGAACCTAGCAAGAATACAGAGTGGATTATGAGGAGAGGATTGCTCTAGTGGCAAAAATTTTATGACTCCACCTCTAGGCATATTGCTCTAGTGGCAAATTTTATGACCTCCTAGTACTAAACCCATTGGCTGCAAATGGGTATATTTTGTGGTGCTTAATTCTTGGTTACTAGATCACTATAAGGCTCAGCCGGTTGTTCTTGGAACCTAGCAAGAATACAGAGTGGATTATGAGGAGAGGATTGCTCTAGTGGCAAAAATTTTATGACTCCACCTCTAGGCATATTTTCTTCCTCCTCTGCTGTGGCTGTTGGTGTGTGTAAGCAGAAATATTCTCTTTACAATTTGAAACAAGCTCCTCAAGCGCAACTAGAAAAATTCTATTATCTTCAAACATTCTTAATACATCAGCTTCAGTCTTTATGAAGGATTTTGGTTCCATCCACAATTTTTTGAGCCTTGAGGTTCATTTGAACTCAGATGGTATTTTCTCACGTAGCAAACATATATGCAGGACTTGATCTATTTTTCCAGCCTTCAATCTTCCTCTCTTGTTGACACCCCTTTAGAGATCATTTTGAAATATTGTTCTCAGGGGGTGAAACTCTTCCCAATCCTGTGTCATATCAACAGTTGGTTAGAAGCCTTAATTATTTGGTCATTCCATGTCCCGGCATTTTATTTGTTGTTCCGCTAGTTAGTCAGTTTATGCATGCCCTTCAACACCTCCATTTGGCTATTGTTCATCATATCATTCACTATTTGAAAGGTACTTCTAGCCATGGCTATTGTTCATCATATCAATGCTTCTTGATCAGCCACTTAAATTTGAGGGGGGATGTTAGGACAGGAAGCAACCCTAATTAAGGTGACTAAAACTGCAGCCTAGGCCAATTAAAGCCTTGCAGCAGTTTTCTAATATGCTTCATATGCTATGCAGTGTGGTAGACAAGGGTCATATTTAATGTATTAATTGTACATAATTGGCTTTCGAAGTATATACTGTACAACTCAAGGGACAAGAGAAAATCTCTAAATGGGAAAGATTCCCCGGCATTTATTCTGTACAGTTTCTACTTTCTAGACATATTGTTGGAAAGTTTCCTTAATTGTGGTCCCACCTGTCCCACCTTAATTGCGGCCTCTTTAGGATGACTTAATTGCAGCGGGGGGTATGTTCAGTGTCACATTGACTAGAGATAAGGCCTAGTGCTAATAAAATTGGGACAGTCCTCATCTTACAAGTTAGTTTTATAGGGTTGAGTTAGGCCTTAAATACAAATACTAAGTTAGTATCAGAGTCTATCCTATACATTGCCATGCTCTAGGCTCATAGTCTTGGTGATGAGCATGGGTATGAGGGGGTATTGGAAAGTCGCCTTAACTACAGTTACCCCTATCCCGCCGTAATTGCAGCTTCTTTATGATGCCTTAATTGCAACATCAAGGGAGGGTGTTTAGTCCCACATCAATTAGAGATAAGACCTAGGTAGTGCTTAAAAAGTTTGGGCAATTATCACCTTACAAGTCGATTTTGTAGGCCCTAAGCCCAAATTCTTAGTTATATAATGAAATCATAGTATTGAATATTGCACATCGCAGCACTATGGCACCATCGCAGAGCATTGTGGCATGATGCTGCTGCATCTATGATCCCTATAGCGAAGCGGTTCATTGTCGTAGCTGTAGCAGCAGGAATCGTGACCACATTTGCATAATTTCACACTCCCACCTTCATTTAACCAGGTCAGAAACCCTTTACCCTCCCACCCTCACCAGTTGCACACCCCCAAGTCTGGAACCCTAGCCTCATCAGCTCTAACATAGACCCAGCTCTCTCTGGTGAGATTTCCAAAGTCGCACTTCAGTTTCTGGCCATTTTCCACCGCCGCACATCATTTCCAGCCAGTTTCTGGTGGCACAAATCTTTTTCCATCCAGTCTCCATGCTCATCACTTTACTGGTCTGTCCATTACCATTCCAGACTTGCTGTGTTTTATACAAGTGTTTCTCATATTCTGACTTTAAATCATTAATTATTAATATATCTTTGATTTTAGGTATTTTTTATTTTTCAGCATACATGTGTGCAAGATTGTTAAAATTGAGAATTTGGAAAACCCATGGAGGCGGCATAAACTTAAATCGTAAACTCATAAGGGTTTACCTAATATAAAATTAATATTAAAATACCTATAAATAACACTCCCAAAATTTTAAATGCTGAGAAATTAATACGCTCCCAAGTCCCAATATTTCAGCAAGCAATAATTACAATACATTATAGTTTAAACAAAGAGAGACCAAACAGAGTGACGAAAATCAGCTTGCTGGTTGCAGGCTTCTTTTGCTGCTCTGCTTGAACAGAGAGACGAAAATGGGAGAGAGAACAAAGAGAAATCAGAGAGACAAAGTGGAAGCAACTCAAACAGGCAGTGAATGCACAAACCAAGGAAAGCACAAGTGATTTTTTGCAGTGCAGAGCCTCACTGGACCAGTGGTGGCAGTAGGAGCTTTATCGACGAAAGGGGAGAACTGAGTCCATCAGACCAAATTCCTGGATGAAAAGGGCAAACGGTGTTTTGCCAAAGCAAACAAAGCTTAACCAGAGCAAATGGAGTTTTGCCCAGGCAAACATAGTTTTTTGCATGAGGTTCACCATTCTACAACACCAGAAAGGAAGTGTTGAAGTGAAATGCTTGTCAAAGAGAAATGCAGGTCACACTGAATCCCTAAAACTAAAATCTGATCTGAATAAGTGAAATACAGCTTTTTTCAGCTGTATCACATGCGTTTTGGTGAACTCAGTGACTCAGGAATGCACTAATGATTTCATGCAAGTCTGTGCGAATTCATCTGATTCTACACCGATTTGAGTCTGTAAAGTGAGTTAACCAGTTTCAGGCACCTGGGAACGTAGACTCGTGCGAGTTTACAAGTTAGCACATGATTTTAACAAGTTTGCATAGGCCCACAATCACCACCATCTGCCCAGTTGTCAAAGTTGGGTGGGGCAGCTATGTTTATTTTGGAATGTATCAAGCTTATTCACATATAAAAAGAACCAAAACAGGCTAAAATACGACAAAAGACAAACGTTACAAAAAACTAAAGCAATTATTAGTTCTTGGATATGGACAGAATGGAGAAAGAAAAGGAAGTATACAAAAAAGGAACTCATTTTTCCTTCTCTATAACCCCCATGATAGCAACAATCATGGTTTTAAAATCGGTCTAGGCTGTGATTTCAGCAACATCAAGGTTTCTAGGCTCACTGCAACCACAATTGTGGTGGCAATAGTTGCATTTGCCCGCAATTTCCTATAATGTCAAGGATTGACAAAACTGCAACCGCAATTTAAAAACTTAACAATTTAAGCATGTAATGAATTAAACCAAAAAGTCAAAAACTACATCCCACGACCAGAACAACACCAACATAATAATGTCACTTCACTTATCAACAAGCTAATCATTTACGGAGTTCAAAGCATACACTGGTCAAGTTCTACTCACTTCTAAATTACTCAATTTAATTTTTTTATTTTCAGTCCAACATTATTAGATTTAATTCAATTGTTCAAACCAAAAAAAAAAAAAAACTAAATCTAATTACAACCGATCGACACCGCACTATAATCTCTGCTGTTTTTTATTTTCTTTTCTTTTTCTCATCAGAAAATAAAAATAAAAAGAAAATGTAAAAGGCCAAAACTCAGATTCTTCTCCCTCTCCATTGATCGATACAACCAATAACCATAACCTCGAGAATTAAACAACTATTAACTGAACCAAATGCATGCATCGACGATCTTTCACAAACCGACATTGAGGAAATACATAAAACAGAATAATGAAAAAAATAACCAAATTAGTTCACATATCCAAGCTTCTCATTCATTCTAGACTGTCAAAACACTGGAAATTTCAAAAGAAAATCTAAAAATAAAATAAAAGAGAAAAGGATTTGGATGAAAGTGATTCGTGAGGGAGTCAGAGAAAGTTGAGTAGAGTGAGGCTGGATCACATACCGGTTATAAATGATGAGAGCGAGCGCTCCGAGAAGGAGGAAAATATCGAGGATCGGAGAAGCGGCAGCGAAGGGAACACAGAGTGTTTGGCGGGAAGGAAAATCGGCGAGAAAAGCCGATGTAGCGATCAGCCAAGCAGGTTTGTAGAGAGAGAGAAAGAGAGTACGAGATATGTGTGAAATTATTCAAATGAATGTGAATTTTAAGAATGTGAGGGGAAAAAATCAAATAAATAAACGTCTTCAAGAGGGTGAGTTGTGTCCTAGTGGCCTATGGTTGAGAAAATCTCAAAAATTAATTAAAAAGATAATTTAACAATTAAACTTTTTTTATTTGATAACCAGTTTTTTTACTGTTTGATTTGTAATTTTATCCCCATTTAATTAACCTTGTTATATAAATGTGACTTTTATTTTAAGAGGAATGCTTGTTTATTAAGAAAAAGAAAAAGAGAAATGTTAATTACATATTTGTTCAAGATAAATTATATTTTTTTATTATTTTATATATTTTTACAAACTCATATTATCATAAATATTTAATTGATTCTTATACTTTGTTGTTAAAGTGTTCATTTTAATTTAATTTTTATTCAAGAATTATCCTATTATGTTTATGTTATCATGTTTCATGTGTTAAAATTGAGTAAAAAAAATTAAAATGATAGTATGGTAATTCAATATAAAAGAAAGAAAGAATATTAATATTTTTTCTTATAATTAACAATTTTACTTGATCTTCATCTAAGTTATAAATAAGAATCGAGAAATTTAGGCTAGATATAGATAAAAATTTTGGACATTATAAATATATTATTAATTATTATTGAGGGAGAAAATTTTATGAGATAGAAGTTGTTATGAATTGAAAATGAGTTATGTATATTATGTAGAAAAATGAAGTCTTTGAAGAACCTTGTTTACCATGTAAAGATGCATGGATAGTGGGGTTATCGGGAAACATATTGGATTCATAACTATGTGTGACAAGTTAAATTCAATTTGAAAGCCTATTTGAGGTCTTAGTCATGCCTATTGATAGTGACTTCTCATGATCAAATTTGATAATCAAAATATAGTTAATGACAATTGGTGATAGTTAGTTTAGTTACTTCTTTTATTAGACATTTAATGCAGTTGATCAGTTACTTATAATGATCACTTGTCAATTCTTGTGTATATAAAAATCCCAATGCTCATTCAATAAAATTATCTCTTTTGATTCTCTTGTAATATGGTATTAGAAGAAAGATTCCCTTAATGGTTGCTTCTATACCATCACCCCACATCCAATTGAAAAAGCTAAGTGCATTTTATGTCCATTAAAATCAACAAAGGTATTTGGTACCCACTTTGAGTTTTACATGCTCAAAGTCACTAACTTTGATATTGAAGCAGCTACGAACAAATATAAATTATATAACACATATATACAACAAATTATAAAGGTAAATAAGACTAACCAGTTCACCAAACCCTAACTTGTAAAATAAAAATGAAAGAAGCAAAATTACATGATAAATTGACATTGTAACATTTCCATTCTTCTTTAATTCACTTGGGCTAAGGACAGATGTTGATGTAGTTTTGTTGAGAAAGTTTAGGCAAAACTACTGAAATCCTTTTAACAATAACTATCACTTAGTATCATTTCCAAGCGCTTATTGTTGATCAATAGTACCTTTTATCTTTTTTAGGCTATTGTGAAGTCACTTACCACAACCACTTGTAGGCTTATTGCAACATCCACCATCAAGACAAACGTACTGTGGATGATTTCACTAGGATTTTATTCTTAACATAACAATAGTTGTTTATGTCTTTTGTCGAGCTTCATCAATGTGTCTTCACAAAAGGTGAGCTTGACTCCAACCTTTTTGTCTCCCTTAAGCCATGCATTTCTTAGTCTTGTTGCATTAAAGCATTCTTGACCAATACCTAATTGGTAATAGGCCCTATTTCTTTCATCTTCTTATTGAAGTTGTAGTTGAGTTCCCTAAGTTTCTTATACCTTAGCTTTTTAGACTTAGAAGATTGTATAACTATTTTTTCAACCAGCTTGACCTTTTCCCTCTTTATTAGTTTAATTTGATGGCTCATGTTTATCTTTATCTAGCAAAACCATAAGCAAATAGTAGTAGTTTGGGCTCCCTAGGTGGCTATCTACAAAAGTAGCTATTGGATTTCCTCTTCACTTTTTGACCTTGCTCTTTTCTAACTTAAGTATAATTTTTTTTTTACATATTAACCCTCTTCAATGGTGGCATCGGAAAGCTTTCAACAACCTTTACTAAAAATCCTCTCCTTTTGTTCTACCATTAGACTTAACTTTTGTGAAACACAACATCTCTTCTCCTAAGATTTGAGAAGAATAATGATTGTTTTAGGATTTTGTAAAATTTTGTGAGTTTAATTTTAGTACGTAACGTAAAAGGTTTTACAACTTACCACCAAGCACATTGATCAATTGGTGCGAAGTTGTTTCAACTTAATCAATGATCTCAAATTTGAGTCTTGATATTCAACTACATTAAGTACTCAAAAAGAAAGTTGTTACTTATAATGATCTTATCCCCAACTTGAGAAAGATTGTTTCTCGTAGAGGATATTTGTAGTCTATACCAAAAAAAAAAAAGGTTTTACAACTTTTAATCAAGGATACGTTGATATTTAGTTTCAAACTATCTCATTTTAAAGTAGCCAAATTCTTAATAATTATACTAAATGTCAAATTCATTAAATAGTATAAGTTTGAATCGACAATCTAGTTGTCTTAAATACTTAAAAGGTCATAGTGATCATATTTGGCTCGATAAAAAATGTCTCTAGTGAATGATATATGTGATCTTTAGAAAAAAAATTAATAATGCAAGTATAAAATTGTTCATAATAACAATGAATAAAATTAAATTATTTTCTATTCATATCAAATTGAAAGAGTAAATCATTCTTTTTTATAATTGATAAAAAATAAACTATTAAATTATCCTTTAATGATTAGCATATTACCATATTAGTTATTTATAGTCATATTTGATTTTGTTATAAAAAATCAATAAAATATAAGGTAGCCACAAACATAACAATCTTCAATACTACGCTTGCCATCAATATTTTTCCAACCAAAAAAAACTTGTAAAAATATCAATGAATTTAAAAAATATGATATACAATAGTACCCATAAAGACAACCTACCCTTGTCAACTCTAATAAAATTGACACTTGATGATGTGATGAACTTGTACTCAATCATGATTTAAACAATTTCTTCCTCCTTGATCAAAAGTGGAAAAGAAAATAACAAATATGTAATCATCTCCCATAATAATATTGAGAGCTCTAATATAAAAGGAAACTTAAGAAAACCTCCCTTGTGCATCAGAAGATGACCCCTTACCCCGTTAATAGGTCAAAAGAGGAAATATTTTTCGTCAAATTCCTTTTTAATGAATTAGAGTAAGCTTGGAAAAGATATTTATTTGCATTCATAAATACAAGTTAATCATAACAACTCTTCTTATTACGAAGAACTCATAATAAGGGAAAAATTGTACTAGCTAAGTCATCCTCTTAACAAAATAACTTAGATATCTAAAAGCCTAGATGCAAGTAGGATGGACTTACCATCAAATGAACCAATTGCTCCTTCAAAACCAGTTAAGAGGAGGTAAAGACCTATTTCCATGGAAAGCATCATGTACATTGAAATAAAATTATGATTATATATCTTGCATGAGCAAATATGTTTGTCAAGACCAAGCAAGTAAAAAATCCAAGTGACAACCTGTTATAGAGTCTATGTCACATCAATAAACATCAATAATCTATTTATATCCTTTTCCAACATTTACCGTGACTAAGTTCACAAAACACTTAAATCTACCCATTGAAACTAATTGACGTTGGAAGGTAAGTGAAAGACATTTTTTTGCATGTTCTCCATCTTTTTATCTAAAAGATCAAAAAACTTGTTAATAATATAACTTGAACTTGAGAATGAGGTTAAAGGTATAAAATTATGCCTAACAAAGGGCTGCACATTTGCCACCTCCTTTGTCTAACACTCCTTTTATTAGTAAGACTAAGGACATGCTTTACAACTAAAATAGCTTAGGTTTAATGGTGGGGTTAAAAACTACCTAATGCCATCTTGGACACAAGTCCACATTTGACAAAGTAAAAAGGTCATAATTAATAATAGTCTTCTTGCCAAGCAAAAAAAAAAAAAAAACTACCCTTCACTTATTCCAGAAGAAAGTGGAAAGCAAAAGAAAATACCTTAGGAATTGGGAAAACAAAGTAAAATATGTGAAGTCAACAAAAACTTATGGCAAAGAGACATTGAAATTTGTAAAAGGAAATAATGAGAATTAGAGTAGATAGAAGAAGAAATAATGAGAGAAAAGTAAAAGTTACTAGAATGGACAAAATCATAATGAGAACTATAGTTATTCATTACTATTGTTGCAGAATTCAAATAAACTAGCATTGACCATAAATATTCCTAATGAGACACATCTAATAAAATTGTGAAGCCCAAATAAAAAAAATTAATATCCAATTAGCAACATGCTAATTGGGGTGAAAATATTTTAAGTTATTATTCAAAAGCCGAAACCTCTCAAAATATAGGATGACCCAAAATCTAGAAACTCAATGACCCAAAAATAAATAATTAATGGATTAAGTCCTTTATAGTAAGCAATTCATGCGTGAAGTACCAAATAATAATTAAGAAATATTTCATAACAATATAGCAAGAATTGTAAGAGAGAAGATTAGTACACCATTTATGCATAAAGAGAGGCCAACATCACCTTATAGGTAGAAAGTCAAATATAAAAGAACACACTAAGACTCACAAGTGCCACACTTCTATTAAGGATGAAAACAAGTCAAGCTTGATTGGACTTGAGTTTGACTATTTACCTATCATAATTTTGTTTAGGATCTGGTTTAACCTATATAAAAGTTTGACCTAACCTATTAATCTATTTAATGTAAAATAAAATAATGTGAAAACCTAGAAATGAAGAGAACTTGTGTGATGGCTAAGTGGTTACATTCTTATCTAATTACCAAATTTTTTATTGGCACCATCATGCCACTATATAGCTTAAAAAAATCCTTCACTACAACATCACATTAGATACAACCCACTACATCATATTTGTTGAATTGAAAAAAAAAAAATTATATGTTTGAATGTTAATAATAATATATTAATAACAATAATAATATATTATATATAGGTTAGCTTGGCAGACTTCATAAGTTATTTTAATAAGCTTAATAAGCTTCTTTTAATTAGCAGTTTATAGAATATACATTTATTCATACAAATTAAGTTCTTTACTAATTTTAATAATTCTTTATAAGAAGGGTTATAAGAAGGGGTAGAGTTGAAAATATGTACAAAAATATTTTTTTTAACTTTTTTAAATAAATAATAAAATCAAACTTAGATGATTTATATATTTTAACACTACATCACCGTATTAATGAAAATCATAATAAATAATATATCATATCATAATAAAATTTACCATAAAAAAAATCATATCATAATAAAATTTACCATAAAAAAATATAAAATATTTAAGACATAAATTAAATAGAACCAAAAACAACCTTCTAATTTACTTTGTGGTGGTCATGCCCTAAATAAAAATTATAACTCTTAGTAAAATAACTATTCACAATAGTGATTCACATTATTTAAATTAAAGTACAAAATGTGCATAATATTACCTCTTAAACTCAACTTTTATATTTATTATTTTTTATATGTACATTTTACTTTTCAAATATGATTTATAAATTAGTTCTTCACGGACAATAAAAGTTATAAAATTTGTAATATATACTTTGATATATATATATATATATATTAATAATTATATTTTATTTAACAGTAATATTTATATATATAGAAAGATTCATATAAAAAATAATACTGTATTAAAATATATATTATATTTATTAAATTTACTTAATATCATAATCAATATATAATAAATAAAATTGACCATCCAATAATATTAAATACTAATATTATCCACTTTTATAATATAATAAGTAAAATTTATGTAATATCGAATGTTATATTTATTAAATATAATAAATGTCATGATTCCTAATATTTTTGTGTAGAGATCATATGTATTTTTTATGTGATACAATTCTGATTGAATTGAGTAAAATTATTGTGAGTGCCAGTACGAATATTTATTATATTAAGCAGCCAATTTTACTTATTATATATTAGACATTTCCAATAGAATCGTAGAACTACTATAAATACAAAACTCCTCTTTAAAGTATTAAATGCACCTACATATTTATAAATTGAAATAATTGGTTAAGATGGTGTAATTCCACCTCAATTATTTCTGGCAGTAAGTGGTAATATTCAATAAATATATTATTATGTTTCTTATATACTATAATAAATATATTATAAGTAAAATTGACTATTTAATCACATTAAATATTATATTTATTAAATATAATATATAGTAAAATTAAACTACATATTTTAATATTTAAATATATATTTCATTTATTAAATATAATATATATTTATAAGGATTTAATTTTAATATTTATATTTTAAATATTATTTTATTAAATATAATACATATAGTAAAAAAATGGTTAAATGTTATTATTATTAAATATGATATATTTACGAGCATTTTATTAAATGTAACGATAGATTCAAAAAGTTGACTACATTAAGTCCTTGAAGAAATTAATATCAAGCGTTAATTTGTATCTTTCTCCAGAAAAAATGTTAGAAAAAAATAGTCATATATCTGTCACGTGAGTAAGTTTATCAAATTTTAATCAACAAGTTAATAGATAGATTATTTTGAATAGCTGAAAATTTTAATGGTTAAAATACTATTTTAAAAAAAATTAAAGAATTAAGTTTCACACCTACACATGACCTAAATCTCAAGCTATTAATTTACATTTGTTCTTCTAATGGTATAAATAGATGATAGAGTATTTTATTTTTTTTATTTTTTTTATCGTTAGAAATAATGATTAATTTCCACTAAAGATTGTGAGCTTATCAAACAATAAGTATTATTCATTTAATATATATTTTTTCATATAAAGACTTAGGATTTGCACATTTGAAATCCTGATCAAATAATACAAGTAGCTACCACTTGTGTCAATGAAAAAAAATAAATGGTTTATAACATAAGAAAACAAATTATGTATTGATAATATAAAACAGTTGTACGCAGTCATTCAATCACAAATTATCATGTATGATAAATTATTAAAATAAAAAATATAGATGGTTATTTGTACTATAAAATAAAATAAAAAAATATAACTTTTTTTTTTTGTAAATGAGGAGGTATTCAAAATTTATTTTTTACCTAACTATTGGAATAGTCTCTTTGAGAGTGAAGTAATACCTGCAATTACAACTTCATACCTAAAGTAGAAATCAAACATCAATCCTTGATTAAGGAATACATGTGTTAAATCACTTGTGCTAACAACATTGAATAAAGTTAATATATTTTAAGTTTATATAACTATGATCTTGGTATCAGTCTTTGTAATTTTTTTTTTGTTATTTGTAGGCTCTTGATATTTTTAATATATATTTTAGCCTTTATCATTAATTCTAGTTAATTTAGATTTTTTAGTTATAATTAAATAATATTTATTATTTTATATAAATAAAATAATTACATATAATTTGTTTTTAATATATTATGATTTATGAATAGTGTTTTTTATTGTTATCAATATTATTTTTATTTTACAATTCACTAATGGCTTAATCAATATTTTGGACCATGTAAAATATATGTCCTTTTGTTTTTAGTCCCTATAATTTTTTTAATTTAGTCTATAGTATAGTTTTTTTTTTTATAATTTTGACCACCAATTGATACCTTTGATTAAGGGTTAACATAACTCATAGAATGTCATATCAACATACAATATAAGGCTATATTCAACTCGATAGTAATATATTAATATTAAAGTCTAAAATAAAAAATATATATTATGAGAATATTTTGAAAAAGAAATATTACATGAACTATTTAAATATATATATATATATATATATATTGAAATAGTCCTTGTAATATTTTTTTATTGAGATCCCTAACATGACAATTTTGGGTGGTTCAAAAAATTGGCCAAGGGACTCTGCTTAATAGTTTGTGCATCCATAATTTCTCACACAAATATAACTTAAAATAATTATTTTCCAAAATAAATTAATCGAAACATACAATTTTTTATTGAAAAAATGTAATGAAATTTGGGGGGAATAAATTTAGAAAACATTTTTTAAACCTTAGCTTGACTTTACTTTCCCGTGGACTTTGGACAGAAAACAATTTTTAGGCAAGAAAAGTAAGCCTAGGAAAACATAATATGAAAAGGTTCCATATCATTTTTTCAAAATATATATATATATATATGTGATGATTTTTTAGTTTTCACCCATCATTTTCTACATTTAAAACTTCTCATAATATTACACAGGTAAAGGCAACTTTGGGTTGCCAATAATGTATGTAAAATCTCCTTTGGATACACAGTCATCCAAATGTCTCCTGACACTTAAAACAATTCAGCAATACATTTATAACTCACTGAAAAGCTCTCCAACTTCCTTCTTCATCATTCCTTTTATCTGTGTAGGAATTATAACAATCATAGTTATTAGCAATTGAATTGGATATTAAAACCAAAAAACTCAAAAGATATGACAATACTACTATGAGGAGAATGATACCTGCTTTGCCGAAAGTCCAATATCCTTTAAATCATCTAGCTGTTGATGAAAAAATGGCTCAAAATTATCAGATATATAAACACATCTAACTGGTAAAATAATTATTGCAGGTAGCTGTTAAGGACATACACTCTTGAAAGGTTCTGGAGATTCTTCTCGAAGCTCAAGTATGAAGGTAGCTCTCTTCTCCCCAATTCCCTGTAGGAAAAAGTTCAATCAGTTATAATACTAGGTATACTAGAAAAAATATCATCTTAATATTGAAGGTGAAGTATTCCTGACCTTCAATTTTTTTAATTCCTCCCTGTTCGCATTCAGAATATAAATTGAAAAGAACAAAATGTAAAGCAGTGAGATTCATATAAGAGGTATGAAATGCTGAATCATTTAGAGGCTATAACATATTTTATAACAATCATAATCCTCACCAGCCATGTAAAATGTTAACCATGTTAATGACTCGAGTATAAATTGTTATCATTACAATGATTTGTTTTTAATTTCTCAAGAAACAATTTTTTTCACACAAATTTAAATATTTAGACAATGTACAAATCATATAAGAAAAAATATATATATACATCCACTGCTTGAAGTATTTACTTACTTGTCAGCTGTGTTTAAAAATCTAAGGTATTCTTTAACCAGAGAATTCTGCAATAAAAAGAAATTCTAAGTTTAAAACATAAAGTACATACAAAATATAATCATTTAGCAATATTATGAATATATATCAAACCTTCATTCCAGTACCACGCATGCTAAATGATTCCCAAGGGCTTTGGGCATGCATTGCATCCCATCTGATAACACTCATGTTTTGTTCAATTGTAGGAGTTTTTGGTTCCGCAATGTCAGCAGACATCTGATTATCAAATGAAATGGGCTCCTTTTCTGGTATCTGCATGCACAATGGAGTTGACGAATATAGCATTTTAAGACTATTCGAAAGATCGCGCAGTTGAGAACTAATAGATGGTGAACCATCTCCATTTGCTCTTGAACTGTTGTTCTCCTTGTTCATGTTGTGGTCTGTAGTGACAAAAAAAATATCAATACAAATGTATATCATATCAAGCAATTTATCTTTCAAAAGTCATCAACTCACAACCTTCCTGAACTATTATTGACAATGCTTCAGAGGAATCACTGGCATGAGGGGTATGTTCCTTTTGATTATCCTCTCTATCCACCAAAATACCCTAGATGTAAACACACAAAAACATTAAGTGTCCTACTTTTAGTGTCAAGGTTTTGATAGGTTTTTAAAATGTCCGAAGAGAAAAAAAGAACAAGAAGATAGAGATTGGGCATTAATATAATTACCTGATCAGCCAGGGAATCAAATTCCACTTCACTGCTAGCATTCAAAGATGAGTCATCCTGCATGGAGTATATATTTATCAGTTTCTTAACTGAAAATATGTTAGGTATCAACTTTGCAAATATTATTGGCTGAAATTAAATTGTACAAGATCAAGTCGTTACATTTATCACCGTCAGAGTAAGTTTCAGATTCTGACTAGCTTCTGGAAATGAATCATCCTGCATAAAACAATTGTCAATCTCCAATTAAATAAGACCTCAGGAGAAAAAAATCAAGAACATTCCACGGCAAGTTTTTGTTCATGCTAGGATTCAAGGTAAATTATTTATTACCTTTTCCACTCCAGAGTTGAGTGCAACATGATTTCCAGCCTCTGATAATGAATTGTCCTGTGTTACATACCAACTGATGCATTGAGCTTTCTAATTTGTTTGTCAACAACAGCATAAGAAAATAAATATAGAAGATGTATTACCAATAAAGACTCTGATGCTTGAGTAACATGGGCAACCGAAATTTCCTGCAAAAGAAGTATCCATTAATGACACCTCACATAGTCCTCCCCTACTACAAGTGAATAGTCTGTAATACAATCCACATTGTTTGATTTATCAATAAGAAATAAAATTCTAATCTTTACCTTTTCAATAGTTGAACTTGTATTCGACAAACAATGACCTTGCCTATATCAAAACCATTTATGCTTGCATAAACTGAATTCTAAATTCTAATATCTATTTAGTTTTTAATTCCTTACAACAAAAAAATTACTAAAGAGTACACACACAGAGAGTGACACATATAAGACTGACAGCAAAAAATAACATTTGATTATCAATCTGAAATATGACTTTCAAGTTTTAGTTCAGATTGAGCCAGACGCCTATATAAAAACCATTTATGCTTGGGCAAACTGAGTTCTAAATTATAATATCTATTTAGTTTTAAATTCCTTATAAGAAAAAAAATTACTAAGAGTACACATATAGAGAGAGTGATATAGATAAGACTGATCGCAAAAAATAATATTTGATTATTAATCTGAAATATGACTTTAAAGTTTTAGTTCGTATTGAACCAGATTATTAATCCCCTCGCTATACTTGCCAACCCCTCCTTTGAGCCAAACAAAAAGTATTCATTCCTTTTCACGTCCTCTAATAAAATATAAAGAGAAAAGAACAATATAAAATATTTATAGAAAAGAAGAAAATCTAATACCTTCTCAGCTTTAGCAGCAGAATGATTGGCTTCATCAAACAATTTCCTTTAAAAAATAAAAGTCAAAATCCACAAATTGATAAAAATACAAATAACCAAACCTCATAAAATATGTACAGAATCTGAGTACAAACCTTCCTTTCATTGCAGACTTCATAGCAACAGCAGTTTTTTTTTCAAGTAATTTAGAAGAACCATGTAATTTAGAAGAACCATGTAATTTCTTTGTCGTTTCTGAAACAGTTTTGGGTATCTGGTTCTTATGAGAATTCACCATCTGTTTTACTGAACTTCCACTTTTCTTGGTGGAATCTAAGGATGCCCGATTAATCCAATGACATGACCGTGATGCCAAGCTTAACATGTAAATAGTGTCTTGGCAAAATGATGGGTTCTAAATTCACAATACAGAAAAGAAAAGGACCAAAATCAAAGTTAAATTACTGACACAAAAAGAGGAAAGAAAATTTGAACTGAAAACTAGTCATAATTACCAAGCAGGAAATCAACAATATTTTGCTAGTCCCCCTCAAGGAATCCTGCAGCATACGTGTAAGTTTGCTTTCCCGGTAGGGAACACGACTTTCATTTGTACTCAAAGCATGACAAACATTTAGTAAGGCATAAATTGACTTGTTAATTTTGTTAATCTCCGCAAAGCAGGAGCCATCACTACTTTTCTTTCTAGCATCTTCATAACCTGATAATAAAAGTATAACACTGTAAGTCAATTTTTAAATATGTCTACGTGAGCCAGAAAAATAAAAGATTATTGGGCATCTTTTTCACTTGAGCAAAGATTACAACCTGCCAAATCAACAAAATTCATTTTGCTGACAAGATTTTTGGCACTTTCATTCTGGGAAAAGACATGCACAATTAATCCCATGTGGCTTATACGAGCACGTTCATAGCCTCCTTTTTTGGGAGCACCCTTGTGTGCAAAACATGCAGTGGAGTACAAATTCTGAAATTCAGGGATGGATTTCACAGGAAACTGCAGAGAAAGACACAATACAAAGCCATGTTACTTGTCTACTATCCATCTCTGAAATTTCCATTTTCTCTAGTCTAAAAAACTGAGCAACCAAAATAGTCAAATAGATTTCTACCTGAGTTAGACCTTTAAACTGAATTCTGCCACGATCTTCTAAAACCAAAATTGGTGGCTGGTCTGGATTTAATAAATCTATGGCACCCTCCTGATGATCAACCTCATAGAAAGAAACAGCTATGGATTTCCCATTTTTCTCAGCCACTGAAAGAAACTCAGTGATAGCAAGCACTGCCAAACCTGGTCTCTCGGCAGAGCCCTTGAACAGCCAAGGAATAATTTTTAGCATAAAAATACAATTTCATAGAAATCAACTATCAAGATTCTTCATAAACACTCCCCCAAGGCCCAACCTGGAAAAAAATAAAATAAAATAGCATGATGACCAAGTGAATCAAACCTGAATCAAGTGGGTCTTTCCACTACCCCTAGCACCATGTGCAATAACAGTGCCGTTATAACCTTCAAAAGCCGCAGACAGAAGAGGCTTCACCTCCCTTGAATATATCATTTCATTATCTTCATCTTCCTTATAGCAGTAGTCCACCAAATACCGACTACATAACAAAGATAAAATCAAGTAAGTGCCATCACTTTTCACCCCTTTCATCAAATCTATCAAATTAACAATAATAATATAAAAACAAGTTCGACTTTCCAGACCCAGGAGACCCTAAATTTCAAGTTGTAAATACTCTTTTTATTTTATTTTATTCTGTTCCATTTAGATTTAAACGAAGTATTACTATTACTACTCAGCCATGAATCGGGAAAGTTCTAATTCTCCAAATTTTACACAATTCAAAAAGCACAAACCCTCAAGATTTAGGAAATGTATAACTATTCAGCTATGACTCATGAAAACTCAAATTCTCCAAACATTACACAATTCAAGAACCACAAACCCTCAAGATTTAGGAGATGTATTACTATCCAACTGCAACTCATGAAAACTCTAATTACCCAAACAATACATAATTCAAGAACCACAAACCCACAAAACTCGGAATTCAATCAATTTCTTTCCACTAGAGTTCTAATTCTTAAACAAAACTCACAAAACCGAAACTGCAAAACTCAGAAAACCCTACGAAAATAATACCTAGAAGATTGGTCACCAAAGGAGATGGTGACATCCTCCGAGTTTGTGCGGTTCACCGAAACCCACTCCACCGTTCTCGAAGTGTCAGGTTCGGAGTTAGCCTCGGGAGGCGAAAACCCACGGATCTTGGCGACCACCCGTACCTTGCGACCCACGCGATCGAATTGCTTCGAATCCATGGAAAGGATCTGAGTTGAGTGAGAAAACGCAAAAATTGAGAGAGGTGAAAGAGTGTGTTTGGTTTTCGAAGAAAGAGAAAGAAGAGAGATAAAAGGAAGAAGTAGAAGCACAAGAGGAAGTAGCCGTTGTAAATTAGAATACAGATATTTCAAATCCTCTCTCTAAGGCTCCTTCAATAGGCACACACGTCACTTTGGTATAATTTCTTATTTATTTAAAATATTAAAACTTTTAAAAGTAAAAAATAAAAAAAATAATATTAAATCAAATAAGTTTAATTTATTTTAATTCAATTTTTTGAAATCTAATGTGACAACAAGTCCAACTAAGTAAGCTAAATTGATTTGATTTTATTAAGAGTAAAATTTTTTTTAACCTACCTTCATCCGTCAATCATATCTATATTGGCACTTCTATATTTACAACACTTATTGTTCACGCGTAGATAGTAAGTCATCATGCAGTGGATTTTGGTGTAGACATGCAAATGCAAGTGAGTAATAAATAATATTTTTCACCATGTTAGTAAATATTTATATTTATTAGTTAATTAATAACTGTTTATGATAAAAAAAATCCTCAATTTGAGTAATGTCTTTTGAAAAATGGATTCCACAATATTATTGAATTTTAAAATATAGTGAAAATTTGACCAGATTTGAAAAAATTTATAATACGTGAAATTATAGTGTAAAGAAGGAAATTTTGAATTCTTTCGGATTAAATTTGATGTTTTAGTTGATAAATATTAAATAAAAAATTTAGAGTAATTTAATTAATTTAATTGAAGACTATAATACTAAACTTGATGAAATAGAATCCATTGATAAAGATTATTTTTTCTAAAAAGATAATACCTATTTCAAAATATGGCCTTGCTTTGTGTAGTTACTGTTTGTGTCATTAGAAAAGAAATTGTGAATAAAAAGTATGTTGCGAGTCTTCTTGTTAGTTATAATTTAAACTTATAATTAACTCCTACAATATATTTTTGAGTTATTGCTTTTAAAAGTGAGATACTTAAATTTTATTTGGAGTGTTTGTAAATTTTTAGTTTTAGTTTTTTTTTTAATTTAAATTTGAAAATAAAACACATTTGCACGATGATGAAATAATTTGTAAATATTTTTAAAAATATTTGAAATCATTCTTTAAATAAAAAAAATAATTTTTTTTATTCTAGTTTTAAGTTTTTAAAAATCATCACATCATTTTCAATACTTTTCTCTCTTCTTATAAGTCTTCTTCTACTCCTATTCAATTTTTGGTATAGAAGATAAAAAGAACAGAGTTAACCACTCAATAAAATATAGGATTTTAATTTTAATTTTTAAATATAAATTAAATTTAAACCTTTTAGTGGGCTTAACCTACAAAAAGTCATACAAAATGAGATTTTAATTATTTGGACCTCATTTTAAAAGGTCAAATTGGATTTATACATTTTGATTTTACTCATTATAGCTGTCATTTACATTAAACATTCAACCAACTTGATTCTCACTTAATTAAATGTAGGACTTTACATTTAAATTTTGAGAACAAATTAAACCCAAACATTTTTAATTCAATTTGAACATAGTCTAATAACAAAAGCTCAACCTACAAAAAGCTTGTAGAAATTGAATTCTATCAAGTTTGAGCTTTGTTTTAAAAGTTTAAATTGAATTTATTATTTTAAGAAACTTTTGTTGTCTACTCAACTTAATTCAAATTAGTTAAGATTCAATGTAATTTTTAAATGATTTAAATATATATTTTTTTAGTGAGTTTTGATTTTAGTCATTCTTTGATTTTTATTCCTCAAGATGTTGAAATGGTTATTTTTGGTTCATACTATTAATTGTTTATGTGATTAGCGAAAGATTAATTAAACATCTCAAATGACAACAATTAGTGTTTATGGTACTATATTAATATGTGATATATTTAATTTTTTTTCTAAATTCTTAAAAATAAAATAAATATTATTTATCCACCTTAAAATGAGCATGGAAGACCAACATATTTATTTCAAATTTAAAAAAAATAAAAAAAATAAAAAATTATAAGAAAATCAAAATTTTTCATTTTACATGAATTAAAAATATATTTCAGTCTCTCTAAATTAAGGAATGTTTTAAGAAAACAAAAATAACTTACAAATATTTTTGTTTGGTTAATTATAGATAAATTATCAGTTAAACTTTTTTATTGTAAAAGAATTATTAGTTAAACTAATTTGATATTAATTAATTAATTAATATACAAATTGAAATTGAAAACTTTTTTATAACCCAAACAAATGAATCATTACTTTGTTTCTATTGATATTTTCAAGAATACGGGTTTGTCACATTTACAATTGGTGAGTGGCTTTAGGAAAATTATATTGCATGATCAATTTGAGTAATTAAGCATAATCATTAAATTTAATGATTATACACTGAGCTTTACAAAACTGTTTAATCACAAATAATGGTTTACATAATTTTTAAAATACTTAAAAGTTAATGGCGATATCACACATGATAAATTATAATTAAACGTTTTGCACCGTGAATATGTAACTTATTTTTCCATGAGCAAAATTTTATGAATTACTTACCACTTATTTTTTTTCGGTTATACTATATAGATAGAATCTATCATATTTTCAAGGCCTATTTTGAGATCATAACCCCAATAGATCTCTCATACATTGCATTACAAATCAATATGTAACCAAACCAATTTTGGTAGTTAGCAATGTAAACTTCTTTACACTCACATAATCATATATTACCAAATCATTAAAATGTTTACCTTCTCCCACTACTAACTAGGAAGTCTAATTTTTCTTATCATTATACGTCAACACTCAACACACTAAATGATATTTAAAAAAAAATTGCATCAAATTTAAAATCTAAATAGTGCCAAGTCCTAATTTCCTATGCACTATTGAGCACTTTTTGAAGTGCAGCTCAGAAGGACGTGAAGAAAATTTTAAGAAAAGCAGTTGATAATTCCGCATGTATTTCTCTACTGCAATAGGAAGGAAAATAAAACTGAGGAAAGGGTGGGGGTGCATGAAGTCTGGAACATACAGGATAATATTTATATGAGCCGAAAGTGCAAAATCAACTTCTGATCAGCATGCATCACAACTTTTCCTACACGTACCATAATAATCAGGAGATCCAATCATGAACACAGGGTTTCGTTGACATTCTCCCATGGCTGCCCAAGCGTGACAACTGTCGTCCTCATCGGTGCATTCACCACCATCCGATATGGCTGAGACGTTGCCTCTGCTAACTGGTCTTGCATAGAAGTATTTAATTGCAGACCACATATCCCCCTCATGGACAGGGCATCTAGCATGGAAGCTACTCTTGTCAGGAGAAGCACTTGGGTTAAGAGAGAAAAACAGAATTGCGTTCCCTTTTACTGGTTGGAGAATCTTATTACTATTATCACAATTTGACCAGCTGCTACTCTTGGGCTGAAGATATATTTGACATGATTAAATAGTGAAGACAGGTTCAGAATGAGATGAAAAGTAAACAGCACGCAGAAGAAAAACTCAAATGGCCTTACCACTGATTCAGGAAAGGCAATTTGACCCCCTTGAGCAGTATCTGAGAGATATAAAACAACTGTTGCCATTAAAGCTCCACTTGATTCCAATTTGGTTTTGTTTGTAAAATAATCTAAGTTCCGACCTTTTGGCTCAGGCCCATAATGCATGACCTGCAAAGGCTTGCTGTTCTCTAGCGGAACAGATGATCAACAAACAAAACAATTATATATTAGACTCTATTACAGAGAATGAGCTGGCAACAATACTGGCCTGAACTGACCAAATAGCTACCTTTAGGAAGGAAAGTCCAAATTGAAAGTCTTTCTTCAATCCTTGAAATAATATCATCCTAACACATAATGTAGAACAACATCGTAACAATGTCAACACACCATGTCAATAATAGTAATAAACGGTTCAGCTCAAGCAGCAAGCTTAGAACAATGGCAGTGCATTGGCTTTACCAATCTCCTTATAATGGGAAAAAGAAAATTAAAAATAACTTCAAGCTTTCTAGTTCAGTATAATAGAAACACTGATATGTAAAAGAACACAATTCTTTTATATCAATAAGGATATTTTTATACACTTTTAAACATATAATTACAAACAGCAGAACTGTGAGCAGTTAGAACCTAGAAGTATATATGAATAGATGCACTCTATAAGATATGTTTTATTTTTCCCCAATTTCAGATTAAACTCTTACAGAGAAAGAGTGTACAGGATTTTACCCATAGCCCATGCTCAAGCCTCTGACAGTTTATTACAAGAAAGTAAACTGATATTATTTTTTTTTATAAAGAAGTAAATCAATGTTATTGTTACAAAACCGAAATGTAATACAGGTTATAAGTTATGATTGATTGAGTTTTGAAGGTTAAAAATTATTAAAGGAAAATGTGCAAGAAAAAGTTACTTGATAAATGTACCTAGAACCAAATCAACTTAACTGCAGGCTTAGGAGTATATATCTAACAAAAGAGAAGCTAAAGCTATTAGGTGAAAAAACCAAGGAAAATTTATAACTCTAGCAAAGTGAAAAAAAAAAAATTATTTATCCTTCACAAACCCTTCACATTGGCCTAGTATTCTTAAAGTAGCCTGCATAAGGAACATCCAGCAGGCAGGACTTTCACAATTTCAGAAACGGATACGTAACACTTCACCATCAGTTAAAGGTCGAAAACATCGAACAACATAAGAATCAACCAAAATAAAATTCCTTTGTATCCAAACATCTCCGAAAGCATAGTCCAAACTAAAAAGCAACTATGAACAGAACCTAATTTGCTAGATTCTAGTTTATCTAAGTAGGTATGGAAAAAGTTCAAACTCACTTCCATATCCAAGGAAGTTTCAACCTCCTCCGAAAGGCTATCATTCCCTGAGGAGTTTTCTTTCACATTATATGCCTAAGCAAAAAAGGGGGGGTTAGATTAAAAAAATAGTTCAAGTAGTAGAAACCAATATGAAAACCATTGCAAACAGAAACATATCTTACCAAAGAAATAAGGTAGTCACACTCCTTGTCCGACAAAAAACCTCTGTATAGAGAAACCCTACAGCAAGAGGGGCAACAATACATCAGAGTTTGAAGGAAAAAAAATGGCTAGTTAATAAGCACACAAATCAAAAGAATATAATAAAAGATTTGTATATCTTAATCAGTTACACAATTATTAATGACATAAGGGAAAGTTCTAGAAAGTACCTGACCTTGGTTGCCAAGAGATTTGGACAACACGTGATGGGTTAATTCTGTTGGAATAATGAATTGAGTGCTCTAACATCTGTAACGCAGCTTCCTGCTTGTTCCTTAATTCCTTCCTACTGCTAAAGCAAATTAACAATGAGAACAAAAACATAAATATTCTGACAAGTAACTAGTAAATAATCAAATACACAAGATCAGTCATAATGATGGAATTAAATCCATTTTAATTTTCAAAAAATTAGTCCTCAAGATCTATCTATGACGTGAAAACTAATGTGAACAAAAACATGAAGGTCAGTTATGTAGAGAAAATATCTTCTCTCATTTTAAATTTTTAACAAATAATTACATAAATGTCACTTTATTTTTACTTGTTTCTAATTTAAACTATTTTTTAGGTAAACCCTAACCGAGAGCAAGAGACTAATCTCTCAAGTAATGAGATCTATTAAAAGAGCTGACTTTTCCCGCAACAAATATTCTTCGATACACACAAGTCCGGGATCGAACCTCTGACCCCATGTTCAAGGGACATGATTATTCTTCAATAATACCATACCATGTTGCTTGATTTAAACTAATTTCCCTTCAAAAGTCATCAAAAACAATGAATTCTGATTAGTTGACAGCGTAATACATTTGCCCCGTGTATAAATTAAACCCTTAAATATAAAAACAAAAAAACAAGGTCACATTTTCTTAATTATTCACAAAAAAAAAAAAAAAATTTCCCAAACTGGTCATTCTTGCACCAGTTTCAGAAACCTTAGGCACAATTCCCATTGTTAATTAGCCCTACCGTTATATTACCAACTATTATTACTATTAGGACAAATTACACTCAAATGACATTTAATAAAACTTCACTCGATATTTTTTTCACCTCACTCACTCAAACTTTTCTTAATTTATATATAAATATAACATCGAAAAGCCTCTCCGTTAACACAAATCTCTGACTTCTCATTCTCATTAAACCTTAAATGGTGCAAATTGTGACAAAATTATAGCAAAATTGGTGAAAAGACAGAGACGGAGAGCGCTTCAGCAATTTACCTTTCCAAAACCGAAGTTCCAATTACGGAGAAGACTAAAAGGGAGAGAAGAAGGGAGATAGAAGCCATTGAGATTGGTGAATGAGAAGAAGAGTTGGAAAACGGAATCGGAGATCAGCGCAAGAAAAGTGCTTACACAAACGCGAGTTATCTGTGTATGGATAGTATGTAATCGGAAATTTCCATTTGGCAGTAATGTGATGTGATGCGATTCATGATTTTGCTTCTCTTCGCAGCTTGCTTAGGTGTCTTCCCTTTTCTGTTATTCCTCGCCTAATTATATCAGTTGCATTATTACTCTCTTTTATTATTACATTACTAGTTTAGTTACTAGCCCAAATGTAATGGGTTATTTCCCCTTTTAAATTTGTCTTTAAATTATTCTTTAAAGTTAGAATAAATAATGCATGCATTCAACCGTTTAATCATAAATCATATTTATCCTAAATTTTTAATTTTATAATAATTATTTTAAAAATTATATTAATTGTAATTTTTTTATTAAGTGAATATGTAAAAGTTTTTATACTGCTAATATATGTCAATTATTACTTAAAATAATATTTAAAAATAAATAAATAATATATGCATTAAGATAAATATCTTTTATATCATTATTTAATTATAAATTGTCATATAATAATTTTTTTAATCTTTAAAAGTTATATAAAAAATATTTTTAATTAACTCGCAGAATAATACTAATAATTCATGTTCATTAAATTTCTAAAATGAAATGGTTGTTTGTCGAAGTAGTGTAAATACTCATTCACATTCTATTGCCTTGTTTTTTATTTTTAAAATTTTAATTATGGTCACGGTAGAAATAATTAAATACATATTTTAATAAATTTGGATACATGTTTAATGTTTATAAATGTAAGGCTTAATTAAATATATTGTTACTTTATTTTCATGATTTTGTAAATTTTGTTGCAATATTTTTTTCTTTGAATTTATTCTTTATTTTTTTTTAGTTTTGTGAACTTTGTCACTTCATAGTTAAACATCTATAGATGATAATTGACTGATAATATGATAATATTGATTATTAATGTGATATTTTGATGTTGACATAACAATATATGTGATCATTGATTTAACATTAGTGTACGTGTGTAAAATTAAGGATAAAATATATAAAATTTTAAAAGTAAAAGATAGAATGTGCAATTTTTTTAACATATGATTATAAGATTTGAAAAAATAATAAATGATAAAAATTATAAAAATGTTAGAAGTGGAGTTAAAACTCAAGTTTATTCGGATAAATTTCTCCATATGTACTTGTAGAAAAAAAAATGGAGAAATATTGAAATAATATTCTTCATAAACTAATATTAGTATATCCAAAAGTCAATTTGTAGAAGCTTTATTATATTAGTTTCTCCAAAAATTTAATTTTATCTTATGAAAAAAATTATTTTATTTTTTTATAACTGTTTATAAAAAGGTTTATCCAAATATAGTTTTAATCGTTTTCTTCTCAGTATGGATAGTATAACTCTTTTTTTGAGTATTTGACGTAGCTACATATTCAATTACATGTTTAGCTATAATATCACCAAACTATGTCAATATTAAAATTATGTTAATAGATTCAATTTACAAAAGTTACTTTTTATTACTTTCGATAACCATGAAGAGAGAATGTAAATCTACATTATAGATTTAGTTTCAAACACTCTCATTTGTAAAATTATCCAACTTTACCTTATGTTTGGATAAGAAATTTTAAGAAAGTAATTCATTTTTTTGATGAATTTGAAATATTTTGTAGTGAAATGTGTTATTTTAGTCCATAACTTAGAAAGAAATTGAAATTATAGTAATTTGTAGAGTATTTTGATTATTTAAAATTGTAGACTTTTAAATTCTACTAACAAAAATAAAAATTTGAAATTCTTCATTCTCATATTCTTTTCCTCTTGTCTTCCCTCTATGTCTTTTTTTTCTCATGTCTCTATTTACATTATTTTCTCTCTACTCTCCCTCTCTCTTTATTAACATAATTTCTTTCTCTTTTTGTTTTCTCCCCCTCCTATATTTGGCTCTCTCTTCTTTATTTTTCTTTCATTTCCCTCTCTATTAACATAATTTCTTTCTCTTTTTGTTTTCTCCCCCTCCTATATTTGACTCTCTCTTCTTTATTTTTCTTTCAGTTTCTATCTCTTTCTTCACACAATTGTTTTCTCTCTTTCTTTGTTCTCTCCTATCTCTCTCTCTCCTCTCCCTCTCTCTCTTCACACTGTTTTCTCTCTCTATTATTTCTCTCCCGATTTATCAACTCTCTTCTTTCTTCTAGGTCTCACATCTCCCTTTTTCTCTTTCTTATCTCTCTCTTCACTCTTTTTCTTATCTTATCCTTCTTCTACCTTTCTCTTCTCTTCCTCTTTCTTCTCCTTCTTCTCTCTATTAGTATTGATGTAAAAAGATAAATATTTGTGTTTTTAATTATTAAATATTTAAAATATATTAATATTAAAATTAAAATTTTAAAAAATATATTTAAAAAGTAAAATTGTATTTATCATAAAAATTAAATTACTCTATCTAAATTAAGAATTTTAAATTTAAGAAATTTAAACGAATTTATCCAAATAAAAAATTTAAAAATAAAAAATTTAAATTAAAGTAATTCAAATTCTAATAAGCTCAAATATTCGAAAACCTTAAAATTTTTAAAAATCTTAAAATTCTCCGTTCAAATGCAAGATTAAGGTTCCAAAAGAAAAAGGCTACTGGTGCTTCCATAGCTATGTGACAAGTCCCTAGTCATGTGCATAATTATTAATTTAATTATGAGGGTCTATTGCCTTTTGTTATTTTTAAAATTTAATTATGGTCACAATTGAAATAATTAAATACATATTTTAATAAATTTGGATATATGTTTAATATTTATAAATGTCAGGCTTAATTACACATATTGTTCCTTTATTTTCATGAATTTGTAAATTTTGTTGAAACATTTTTTCTTTGAATTTGCTCTTTTTTTTTAATTTTGTGAATTTTTTCATTTCATAATTAAATATCTATATATGTTAGTCGACTGATAATGTGATAACATTGATTATTTACATGATATTTTGATGTTTAAATAACAATATATATGATAATGGCATGAATCATTAATGTAATATTAGTGTGTATGTGTAAAATTAATGATAAAATATATAAAATTTTGAAAGTAAAGGATAAAATGTGCAAAATTTTGAATATATGGTAATAAGATTTACAAAAATGATAAATTATAAAAATGTTAGATGTGAAATTAGAACCCTAGTTTATTTGGGTGAATTTCTCAGTAAGTACTTGTACATGAAGAAAATATGAAGGAATATTGAAATAATATTCTTCATAAACTAATATTAGTTTATCTATAAACCAAATTGTTAAATCTCTATCATAATAACTTCTCAAAAAACATATGCATAAGGTAATTTTTATTCATGGAGAATTTTATTTTATTTTTCTATAATTGTTTATAGAAAAGTTTATCCAAATAAATCTTTAATATTTTTTCTTCTCAATATGTCTACAAAACTCTTTTTTCGAGTATTTGACATTACTTCTTATCCAATGCTCAAACTTGAGTCCACTAGTTAATCTAAAGAACTATGTGTGCTAATTGATTACACACTTAATGATCTTTTAAAGAATAATCATTACCTGAATTTAATTTTATTTAATATAAATTATAAATTGTTTAATTAAAATAAAAAATCAATTTATCATCTTAACGTTTAATATGTTTCATACAATATAAGACTCATTTGTTTGTGGTTAAAAAAGAGTAATTTATTACCATGGAGACAACTATTGTAATTTCAATTTTTATAAGATATGTTATTTTAAATTATTTTTTTAAGTGGTTTATTTTTTAAAGCAATTATAACTTTTTTTTTTTTTAATTTTGTCTCATATTTTCAAAATTTGTATCTTTTATTTTTAAGTAAACATGTTAGCATCATGTCACATTAGCCGTTAATACTGTCATCAAGCAACTAATCATCATAGACGTTCAACTATTAAAATAGTAAAATTCACAAAATTTAAAAGTATAATTTTAGACTTTTTAGTAAAATTACGCATCATTAAGTCCTAAGTTTGACATATTTGAAACAATATAACCAAACACATCAATATTAAAATTATGTTAACGGATTCAACTGATACAAAAGTTACTTCTTATTATTTTTTATAAACATAAAGAGAGAATGTTAGAGAGAATGTTAATCTACATTATAGATTTAGCTTCAAACACATTTATCCAACTTTATCTTGTGTTTGGATAATAAATTTTAAGAGAGTAATTCATTTTTTTTAATGATTTGAAATGTTTTATAATGAAATGTGTGGTTTGAGTCGAGAATTTAGAAAGAAATTAAAATTCTAATATTTATAAAAGTACTTTTATTATTTAAAATTGTAAAATTTCAAAATTCGCTAAAAAAAATTAAAATTTGAAATTCTTCATTTTTACTTTCTCTTCCTCTCCTCTATGTCATTTTCTCTCTATGTATTAACAAAACTTCTTTTTTCTCTCTCTCTCCTATCTTTATCTTTTCTTTTTTTTTTTTTTTTTTGTCTCCTTTCCCTCTCTTTCTTCACTCAATTTTTCTCTTTGTTCTCACCTATCTCTCTCTCCTTTTTGTCTTGTTCTCTTAACTCTTCTAAGTCTCACATCTCCCTTTTCTCTCTCTTCTATTTCTTTCTTCACTTTTTTTTCTTAACTTATCCTTCTTTCATCTTTCTCTTCTCTTCCTTTTTCTTCTCCCTAATCTCTATTAATATTGATGTAAAAAATAAATACTTATATTTTTAATTATTAAATATTTAAATTTTAATTTTTAAAATATAAATTTAAAAAATAAATTTTACATATAGTAAAAATTAAATTATCATATCCAAACTAAGAATTTTAAATTAATTTATCCAAATAAAATATTTAAAAAATAAAAAAATTAAATTAAAGCTATCCAAATTTTAATCCGTTCAAATTTTTGAAAATCTTAAAATTTCCGAAAATCTTAAAATTCTCCGTACAAATGCAAGATTAAGGTTCGAGAAGAAAAAGACTACTAGTGCTTCCATAGCTATAAGACAAATCCCTAGCCAGGTGCATAACTATACGTGAAAGGCAAAAAATATGCCCCCAAATAAACTAAAATGGTTTGATGGGACTTCCTCCAACGACCCCTTCAATGAGCACCTTTAGCTATGACAACCTGCCTCCAGTTGCATATGACAACTTAATTAATAGTGTGGATGAACACCGCTATATGTCTATGAAATATGAAATTGAATTAATACAAATTTATTCTTACGTCTTTTATGTGGTTTTACATAAAAATACACGTCTCAAATATAACACCCTGTAATACTAGTTGTGACTATTCTTCCCAAAACAAACCAAGAATCCTCTTTCATTGCTTGGATTGACTTGCAAATTACATGAATAAACCTACAAGAATGTTATTAGGTGGGAATTTCTAAGTGTAAATCCCCTATTAACTCGATATGAACCAATGCTATATGTAATATTAATCTACTAATAAGTCATTTAACTACCGTTCCACCTACCACTTTATTATTTTTAAAGACTAGATTGATTCATCCTATTATAAGTACAACCATATTTCACTTAAATAGGATTCCATTCACCAAAAGATTGAGTCAATGATTAGAAAACTTTCTTTTCTTTATCTTGATTTGCATAAAAATTAAAAAAATTATAATCCTAATTAAACAGTAAAGACGTGAATTTACACTGGTATCATGCCAAATGTTGAATATTATTTTATGGTATAGATACTGTAATTAGGTTTGTTTAATATCTAGTAAACTCACGAGTCTATGAACCTCCATGAATTTTCATAAACTCTCAACTTTTATAATCTAAATTTCAAATGTTGAGTATTTATTCCACTATATACATGAACCCTGATTCCCATTAAAATCTAACAAATTTATCACTCATTTCAAGTTCCAAATGAGTTACATACAACTAAAGACACAAAAGAATGAACTAATTTTGCTTTTAAAAATATATATCTGCTAAAACGACTTATTTTGATTATTCTTCAGCACGGTGTGGCCATGCTCATCCTTATCAAAATGACGCTCAATCAATGCATCCCAGCTTTCATCCACAGAACTTTTATTAGAAGACTCGCCCTGAGATCTTGTTGAGTTCTCCTCTCCCTCATCATCAAAAGTGCCATACTCTGATGGTGGTGTATAAGCATGTGGAACATCTAATGTTTTGGCCCTTTGTAATGCTGCTTTATATTCAACCTTGTGTCTAGTTAGCGTTTCCTGACGCTCCATCTTTTGCTTGGCAGGGATTTCCATGGGTTGATCTTTCTCCAGCATCAACTGCAGTTGAAAGAAAACACAAGGGAAAGGTTAACTTTGTTGCTTAAAATGTGTGCCAAATTAGTGGAACCTCATTCCTTGTACTTGCAGATTTATAGAAATCTATGTTTCTCTCACATCAAAGAGTGCTAGCAACACGCTCTATTTCCAACATCACTATTTTCAGAATGAGACCTACATATTTAGTGAGACCGACATGAACTTCACCCAATAAAAGAGTGTGACAAAAGGAGTAGCTAGGCATTTCTCAAGGAAGAAAAACAATTAAAGATCTTCGCTTAATTCTTGCCACTCCATAATAGTCCATATGAGAGGGAGATATAGTAGAGGTGCACAAATTGTTATTAGTATCAAATTACTCATTCGTCATAATTCATAGACATTCTTCCAATCATTTTCTTAGAATTTGAATTTAGGACCTAAAAATCAATTACACAAAACCGATTCATAAAATGAGAACTATCCAAACCTATAAAAGACTACATAGGCTATATCTCTGGTTGAAATGAGATCTCAACACACCTTCTAATACTTATTAAGACCAAACATTTGGAGCATGGATAAATGTGGGTGATCTAATAACAACACTTCCTTATGCTTAGGAATAGATATTTAAAGCGTAGACAAATATGGGTGACCCAATAATAGAGGTTTGTCTTTGATACTATCTTAGAATTTGGACTTAGGACTTAATCGCACAAAACCAACTTGTAAGGGAGTACTTCCCAAGCCTTATAAGGCTTACATTAATCATATCTCTAGTTAATGTAAGATCTCAACATATTTTAAATTTGAAGGTCCTTAAATAAACAAGATCTAGAAAAGAGCACAATATTGGATCCACGGCCACAGCCACAGTTAATTACGGTTATCACAGAAAGAGACAACGACTAAAACTTAACTTTTCCCAATAAACAATTACACTTACATCCAGAGCTCTTTGGGCTTCTTTCTCTATCCAAATGATGGCATGATCAGATGTGGCATTACAAGAAAGGACTATATGCTCAAATCTTCCATCTACCGGCACTGCTGTCCTCACAACTGGGGGAAACCTTCCCATTCTGCATATAAAAGATGTTTAGAAGTTCAGGTGAGGCCAAAAGAAAAAGCTATATAAACATCTTTTTAGCATGATCATGTTAACATATTTTATTATGCAAGAAACAAGAGAATAAACGCATGTCTGACAATTAAGAAGAAAGTAGGTAAGTATAAATGAGACTTCCAAAAACACAGTTAAAATTCAGCACAAGGAATGAGCTCTGTTTTGTTTTCTTAACCACACCTAAAAGGCTTCCTCTCAACAATGTGATAAAGGCGACCGGGTGCATAGAGTCTCCTTGGATCTTTGAGCATCTTCTCCTCTGGTATACATGTATCCCTCATGCACCTCAAGCACAATAGACATGGCAAACTTCCAGCCACAAAAACAAAAAATTGTAAGTACAAATTACCTCACCATGAATGCATTAAAATTACACAAAATACTAGTTTCACTAACTGCTGGCATCACTTTTTCAAGTATCCAATTTTACTGATTAATGAACTGATGAAAAGCAACAACCTTGTATTGATGGTAAGAAGGCCATAATTACATAAGTAATTTTGAAATTTCAAGTAGGGATGAAAGGGGATTGAACATGTAGCATAGACTTTTTTTAGCATGCTAAAACACCTTCCATCCTTGTATTGATAGTAAGAAAGCCATAATTACACAAGTCCTTAGGACATACCAGAAAAGAGACTTGAATATATCTTCCAGTGGAGTGGCTGTCCTTGGTAAGAAGTCATCCTGATCAAGGTAAAGAGTGGTCAACTTCAAAGTAACAGATTCAGTAACATCAAGTATAACGAAGCATGAAGAAAGATTTGTAATGCAGCTCATGCTCAAAGCAACTAGGCTAAAATTTTATATTATTGTAAGCATATGTAGTAAGTTTAACCAATATACTGCATGTAAGAATAAATCATCTACTAGCTCATTATGTTCCATATGAATCAGTCTTTATCCAAATATTTGATCTGTGATGAGCAGACTAATACTTATGCAAGCTCTCCATAAATTATTTCTCTCTAAACTAAATACTTAAATGTGTTCATTCATCTCTCTCACTGAAAGTTATTAGTATGGATATAATGGTTTTCAATATACAGAGACACCAATAAGCCCATAACCTTCCATAACATGAAGTTAGCAGAATGCTTAAACTATGAAACCTGAAGAGGTAAGTCATCATTCAGAAAACAGAAACATAAATCTGTAGCTCTGAATCTAAGATAAACTGACAAAAAATTCTCCAAAAGAGAAAAATCAATGCAAGTTATGGATCCTACTTAAAAGTTATTGGATTGGGACTCTTCATTTTTTATCCCTGTTGTAGCCATTGAAGTAAGAAATCCACAACATTCAAAATTTCATTACTCCTTGCAGAATGTTTTCTGTCTATACACAAGGCAAGAACTTCGAATAAGCATACATCAAAAGAAGGTAATTTAAAACAAACTACCTTCTATTGACATACACAATGTTAGAATTTTGCAAGTGGGGCTGCCACTGATTGAAGTTTGGTTCAGGGCCAGCTCAAGTTTTAAGCCCATTCACAAATAATTATTTGCTATTAGTTTTTATTGAAACAAAGAGTGACATATGGTGACAAAAAGACTCAACTTATAGCTCTTATATTTAAAGTAAGAACGTCTCTCTCAAAATTTGCTTGAGACCTCACTTCCTGATGGACCAGCCCTGGTTTGGTTTACAGAAAAGGTGCGTAGTCTCAGCCTGATAATTTGTTATTACTAACCCAGATATTTTATATATGCTTTAGGTGTTCTAGAATAGGTAAGGAATCAATCAAGGATTTATACAGAATTCTAAACTCATCATCAACCAAATAAAAAAAATTGAATATCTCATAACTTGCCTGCAGCACAATGGAGTTAATGACATCTGCATATCTGACTGCCAAATTCAGTGACATACATCTGGCAGGTGCAAAGGCATAACACCTGACCCTCTTCCTCTCAATATTTCCCAGTCTATGTCGATTCTGCACCACCACCATTGTCAGCATAGCTGCCACACCAGATCCAAGAGAATGTCCAATAAAAGTCAAAGTGTAATTTGGGTGCTTCTCTACCAACTCCCTCAAAACTTCACATTCCGCATCCAAAACCCATCCAGCAGCCTTCAACAACCCATTGTGAACATACCCCCCATCAAACTTTTTTTTCCCCAATTTATTGTCTAACAGAACCGCATAATCACTCTCCTTTGCCAAATTCAGACCCCTGATGGCAAGAACTATATCAGCATGATCATGATCAAGATAAAGTATATAAGGCGGTGCCCTACCGCGGGTATCTTCATATGTCTTTTTGAGAAGTAACCAATCAGGGCTAATTCCATAGCCACCAGGAGGTGCCCAAAGGGGTTGGCGAAGATCGTCCTCATACACAGCTAAAATATAGCGACAGAGGCGAGGTATAGGCTCGAATTCCTCCACAGTGGCAAAGCCCCAATTCTCACTGTCATGGCCTGCAGTATGAAGACATCTTTTCCAAGCCCAACGAGCACAAGCCAGACAGTACACACACTCAACAAGAGGAAGGCCACATAGGATTGACATTGTGCCTACAGCCTATGCATGCTAAGCTATATAAGCTGCAAACCAATATGGACTTTGCACAAATTTCCTCTCAAACCAATGAATTTCTTATACAGTAACAAATATGAGCACAAAAAATGGAAATTGAAGTTTAAACTCAAAAGGGAACAGTTTTATTCTCTCTCTTGTACAACAAACAGAATATCAATATACAGATCGAAAAAAATCATGGATCTAGTGTTGACTTAGTGTAGCAGCAGATATACAATTGGTAGATGACTGCAAATAAACGCAATTAACTAACTGCCATAACCATAACCATAACCACAGATGATCAGCAAAGAAACTAGAAGCAATAAACAAAAACTGTAACTTCCAAGCTACAACAGTTGAATCTTCTAGAACAAGAGAGGCACATAACAAGGAAACTGTAGAAGTTATTACACAATATGGAGAATCCCAAAAAAATTACATGCACGAAGACTCAAAAAACATCAAAATTGTGACTCGAAGGTGATCATTGATGAAGATCGCAAGTTTTGCATTGGGCAAAGGACCCACGTGGAACAATGAAGGAAAGTGAAAAAGGAAAGACACCCAACACCGAAATTCGATGGGTATTAAGGATTAAGAAAGCCATAATTCCAAAGAAGAAACTTTGAATGATGGGATAGTCATAGATTGTCAAAGTGTGAAAAAGAGACCTGGAGAAGCTTCTGAGGTTGATAATTGGGTTGTGATGTGTGTAATGAGCTGTAATTGTAAAATTGGTACTATAATATTGCAGAATTTTCAATATACAAGTTTCGAAGCAAAGGGCAAAGGGCAAAGGGCAAAGGGGTAGCTAAACCTATAAGTCAAACTCTGTCAAAGGCCAATGGGGTTGGATTTTGAAATGCTGCATCATTGGAGTTGGGTGAAGGTAGATCACAACTTCAAGACTTTTCAGAGTCAATCAGAAAATATTTCTTTTAAAAATAATATAAAACAAATTAAGTATCTCGCAAATTTAGATTAAATTGTTAAATTCTCTCTGTCTTTAATAAAACTATGTTATATTTGGATTCCGATTATATGCAGTTATTTGGAGAATGGCAAGAATTTATTTTATAACACAATATATTATTTTTTTAATATTTAATACCAATGATATTCGGGATTTAAATCTAAAATTATCGATTAAATTAAAATAATTTTAATTCATTCGCTCAATTAATTTTATGCCCGTTAATATATGTGATGACGTAAAATTATATTATTCAAGATTTGAAATTTCACATTATTAATTAATTTAAAATAATTTTCTGTCAATTAGTTTATACAGTCAAAGAACTTTAATTTGGAAATTACTAAATATTGTGATTTGCATGCAGTTCACCTTTTAGGAAATGATTGGATTTTGAAAAAATGAAACGGAACGGATTCGTCAATTGTCAAATGCTAATAAATGAAAAAACGTGTTTATTTCTTCAAAGCTATAAAATAATTTAACGTGTTCTTTTTTAAGTGATTTAAAATGTTTAATAATTTTAATAAAAAGTTTAAGACATTTATTATGAGATTTTAATTGTTGTATTATTTTTCGCTCTATTATTAAGTAAAGAAAATATTAAATATTTTTATATTTTAAAATATTAAAATAGCAATATTTAAAATATAAAATAATATTATATTTTAAAATGTTAAATCTTTAATTTTCTTCATTTAATACAAGAAAATTTATTTTAAAAGTTGTAAAGAATATAACTATATTCCATTTATATTGTTAAAACGAAATGATAAGACCTTGAACTTTTCTATTTCAGTAAATGTTAAATATATATATATATATATATATATATATGTATATATAATGAAATTTTGAAATCATATTTGAAGTTAATTTATTTTAATTTAATACTTATATGTGTAAAAAAACAATTTGAAATAGTTTTTGAAATTTGGAAATTTTATAACACTATTATTAGGATAGGAAATGAGTCTGAATTTATTTTAACTTAACTTAATTTAATACAAATCAACTTATTTATTTATTTCACTCAAAAATAAAATACTTAAATGTATCATTAGTCTTTTTATGTAATTTTAATTGAATGAATTATATTTCTTAAGTATGAAAATTATCGATCCTAACATGATGACATGACATATAACATAACGAATAATATTGATGCTACTATGTAGATAACATGACATGTAAGTGAAAATAAGAGGATAAATTGTCAAAATCTTAAAATTGATATTAGAACTTTTAATCCTAAACTTAAAAAAAATGCTTAACTAATAAGTTAAATGAGTTTCTTTAATAAATAGATGAAAAGAAATTGTCCATATATTTATATTATTGTTAAATAAAAAATTATTTATTATATATTATTATTATTAATAATTATATTGATAAACTAATACCAATAATATTAATAATAATATTATATTAATATATTAATAGATAATAATATTTTTATAAATAAAAATATATTAGAAGAATGCTAATTATATATATATATATATATATATATGAATACCATTTTTTTTATTTAGGAATAATTAATATACATATAATTTTGGTTTCCATTAAAATTATACATTACAACTTTTATTTATATAGTGAATTTTATTAGTCTTGTGACAAGTTCTACTCTACTCTTTAACATTTTGTTAATTTATTTTTAAGTTTTTACATGCTTCAATCATGTCATGTCAACATTGGCTATCTCATGTCAAGGTTGTCCATTATCTATTGTGTTACTTATGGGTAGGCAACGACCCAACCAAACCTAACTCTCTATACCCAACTTACTACCCAAATATATATATCGAATGAGATCATGAATCATTCAAGTTGAATTAAACATAGTTCAAGCTCAACTCATTTACTTAACTTAACTAATGTTAAAATCATTTGATTTATGAATGTTAATTGTCGAATCAGATATCATATTATATTCAAGTTGGTTTATTTCATTGCTAACTCTAACCATTATAATGTCATTCTCCCTTGTTGATATGGTTAACAATTACTAAAGTGGTATTTTTTTTTTGTTAAAATATACATCAATACTTGTATGTGTCACAAAATTTCAATTTAGACATTGTATGTATAAAAGAAAACTATCTAGTCCTTAATTATTCTTATAATGAAAAATGTATCTAACACCTAGTACTTTTTCATTCAACACTTGATACTTATGAAATACAAACCCTAAAACACTTCAATTTATAATTCATAAAAAACAAACATTATTGCAACAAAAAAACTCTTGGTCTAGCAATAAGAGAAGTTAGTTCACATATTACCAAATGTGTGTTTGTGAGTGAATAATAGAAATAATGATTAAAAGTAAAACTATTTTTAATAACTTAGCATTTTTACTTTTCTCTTGTTTCTACTAGCATGTTGTGTGATTGTAGTTCTCTCAATTTGTGAATCATCTTCACATAACCTATTTAAGGACAAACATGACAATTTTTGCAACTTTTGGTAATGTCTATATTGGTATATAACATCTATCACATCGGTTAGAAGTTTGTTACCTCAATTTAGTTTGATAAATTTGTTCTCATTCTCTCTTCCTTAACTTTTTAGGTTTGTCATTTTTGTTTTCATGACACAAACTCTCAAACCTTTCTTAAAGTATAAGAACAAATTTATTTCACTCTAACCTGTAGATATTCTATCTACTTAACACAATTTAGATTATTGCCTTTCAATAGAAAATTATTGTAAGATTTTAAAGTTTTAAGCAACTATATAATAGAATAAAAGAAGAGAAAAGAGAAGACTCGTGTAATTCATCACTAGCAACAAAACTCTTCTATAACATAAGGGATATAACATTAGTGAGTCTTTTAAAAAAAATCATAAATAAGAAATAAATTGAAAAAATGTATCTATAAATATTAAATTGAAATCATGTGACGCATATAAGAACTAATGCATATTAAAAAAAAAGTGAAATTACCACTTTTGTTAGCCATATCAATAAATGGAGGATAACATTATAATAATATTATAATAAATCCAAAATTCGAAAATTATTTTGAAAATTTTTATTGGTAGAAGGATTAAATTTTAAAAAAAAATTAGATATCAAATTAAATTCATGTAAAACATGTAACAACTAAATACACATTTTAACCTTCATCAAATGAAGTTATTGTTTTGAATCATAGCTAAGTGGATTTAGGGGAATTAGGTGTGTTTTGTTTTCTTAAAAGAGGTACTGGGTGGTTAGATTTTTTTTTTTTCATTTTCTTGTACTATTTATGGATTATGTATAGTTTTGTGTATCTCATGTATTTTAATTTCACTATAAATTTATTTGTTTATCAAAATAACTTTTCTATTTCTTTTAATATTTTATAAAAATTATGAAATCAATTTAATTTATTATATATTAATTTTAAATATTTTGTTAAAATTTCAAATAATGAAATAAAACTTATTTCATTTTTGTTATAAAGTATTTAAATAACAGTGTGATTATTTTATTGTATAGTATATCATGTCACGTTATTTCATCACATTAGATTCCATCTTATTCCAAACACAATTAAATAGAGAAATTATATTTGTTCTGCATGACTGTATAATAAAAGAGATAGGAAGATGAAGGATAAGATAACTAAAATGATAAAAATAGAGAAAAATAATATTATAAAAAAGGTTTAATTTGTATACATAGTCAATATCAACTAATCAAAATTTATGATAGATGAAATTTTTAAAATAATTTTATTATAAAAATAATTTACTAGGTGTTAATTATAATTAAATAATAGTATAAAATTTTTATACATAAACTATTTATTTTATAAAAAGTATTATATAATATATTTTAATTAGATAAGTGGATGGGCATAGATATTGCAACGACGGTGGAATGAGATTAATTTATATATCCTATTTTTTAATGTTATTTTTTTATAATTATTTTTATACATGAATAAGTGGAAAGTATTGATCACTCAAAATAATAACTAATATTTACTATTGATATCAGTAAAATAGTAAATAGTAAATATTCTCCTTTCATTTGATAAGAAAAAAAAATTAGTTGACTTCTTGATTTTAAAAAAAAATTCTCTTTTCATCATAATTTTTTTATATCAAAATTTAAATCCTAATATCTTGATCAGCAAGCATCATTTGGATTTTGATATCATCAAGTTGGATTTAAAATGTGAAATCAGAATCTAAACCGTTAAATTTGCATCCAATAACCTGTGTTGAGTGAGTACACTAAAAGCATGGTAGTGGATGTTGGAGTGTCACATGTTTGAACTTTTTAGGTTGTCCCTACCATGCAAGGCAAGCACCATTTGGATATTCGAGTTTAGATCCACAATCAATTGGATATTCCAGTTTAGATTCCAATCTGCACGGAAAATAATTGGATATTCCTTTTATAATATTTATACTTAAATATATTTTTAATTTTTTATAAAATAAGTTAGTCTTGACATTATTTTTTATAAAAAAATTGTTTAATTTTTATCTCTCTAACATTTAAAATTACTAATTATGTTTCTTATAGAATGACAAATTTTAATTTTAATCCTTGCATGATATTTTTGTTTAAATTTTATTACTTCAAAATTTGAAATTGATATTTTTAATTTTTAATGTTTATTTTAAAAATATAAATAATATTTATTTTAAATTTTTTTTTTAAGATAATACATTCTAAAATAATATTACGTACATTAGTGGATCTGTCATAGGATAGTTACTTGATCTTTTGTTGAATATATAAATAGTTATCAAATATTATATAATAATATATACAAAAGTAATGATTCCAAATTTTTGAGAAATAAAAATCAATTTAAAAATTTACATAGATCAAAATAAAAAATCATTTATTTTACCTAAGCTAAAAATACATTTAAGTCACATATTTATAATAAAAATAACTATCACTTATAAATTATTTTACGAAGATTACTTTAATTTAATTAATAATTTTGAGGTTAAGTCTTTATTATATAATTGTGTTAAATATTTGAAGAGTTTTTTTATTTATTTATACTATTCTTATATGCTCCAAGTAAAACTGTCCTATAAAAAAAATACTCTTTTCAATCTTTTTATAAGACAAATTGAGGAAATTAAATTATTTAAGTAATATAATTAAATTTTTTCTAAATTTATAATTTTTTAAAATTACCTCTAACAAGAATGAAATATACTCTTATAAATTATTTTTATTAGATTTAATATTTTTTAATCTTTAATAATTAATATATTTATTATTTTAATTTTTATTGACTACGCAAGAAAGAAGTAAAAGTAAAATTATTAAAATGTTTTTTCATACAATAATAAAATAAGACATTAATATATTTTATTTATTATTCATTAACCTATAAAATATTCATAGTTAAGAGTGTTTTGTGAAAAAAATTTAATGCATAATATATTTTAGATGAATTCTTATAAGAAGGATTGGGATAAAATTTTAATCTGTCAGGAAGAGAGGAGTATTATCTCTTAAAATAAACAGTTATCACACTTTTCTAATGTTAGAGAAAGGAATACTTGGCTTAATTTATATTCTATCTCCAACACGCTTTTAAATTTTATACTTGGCCTAATAACTTCCAGTCTATTTAGCTTACATTATAAACTGTTAATAATACAACAATATAGGATTATATGATGAATCAATAATGTAACACAAAGACTTAAGGATTGGTTCAATTGGTAACAGAGTTATATTCAAATGCTCCTATGCTAGTTTATAATTTGCATCTGTCTTATACTTGAGAAGTTAAATAATCATTAAGTTCATAATCGTGTATTTTATAAATTGTTAATACACTAAATAAATAATATAAGATTTTATCTACTCGTGAAATTGTGAGTGAAACTTATTTAAATATATTAAGAAACTCAAACATTAATCATTTTAGCATTTGTATATAACAGAACTTTTTTCATAATGTATTTAACCACTTTTATAGTGGTTTCCTAGGTAAACATTGGTGGTACTTCTTATTTGGCCTCTGTGGTTCTTGCTGGTGGTAGACTAGTTTAGCCATCTCACTCATCTCTATTAATAAATAAAAATAATTTTGTTTTATTTGTGTTGAATTTTTTTTATTTTATATGTTTATAACATAAAAATTTGCTACATGTATGTTTTAGATTTTGATTAGCCAAACTGGTTTTTAAGCTAATTTTGTACGTTCTTACATCTCAAGTTAGAGTTTTAACGAATCCATAGTTCAAGTTTAAATAGGTTAAAATCATCATATCAACTGTCTAGATTATAACTAGAAATCTTTTGCATTTATCCAAAAAAAAAATTAAAAATATCAATAACTACATGATTAAGAGTGTGTTTGCTTTAGCTTATTTTTGACAAATTGTTACTTATTTTTATCAAATTTTTTAGAGAGTTATTAAAAAAAAAGCTATTATTTTGTTCAGAAATAATAGTTTCCAAACATGTAAATTCTAACTATTAATTATAGGATAATGTATTTCTTATACCAACAATGGCAAGTGATCTCTTTAGGGAACAATTAGTATAATATCATCATGGGATCATCCCTTCAATCTTTTGATAGTTTGAGAATCTCAATTCTGTCTAATATGCTACTTCTTGAAGTGCAACTTTCACTAGCAATAGTAGAAGTGGGATCCTAATAAAGACAACGTTGTTAATGTCTTAATGAATGGACCCTTATGTCACATGGGTTGTTTCTATATATCTACATTGACAGTTTGTTGGCTGCCAAGATATTTCCTTTGGAAGATTAGATTTAGAACTCAAAAGTCAAAATCATAGATGACACATTGTCAAATTGTTAATCAGGACTCAATGATATGCAGTTAAAGCATTTATTAATGTGCTGATGGCTAACATTACAACAACAATAATCTTATCTCGTTAGAGTTTAAATCACTTTAAAAGTAGAATGATGCATTATTTAGTAAAGTATTTAAATGATTGATCAACATAATACTTAAATATATAATAGAGCCTACTGTGCTTTATCCATTCTTTATATATATTCATAATGTTTGTATTTCATTTAAGTAAAAGATAACTCTAAATTCATCACAATTCTTATATTATAAATTAAAATTTTTATTTTAAGAATAAATTAAATTATTTATATTATCTCTTTCCTGCCTGTACTATATATTGTTATATTATTCTTATTTTATGACATGTATTTTTAATTTTTTTATATCAAATCAATTTTTTATAATTAATTATCTAATTATAAAATATATTTAAATTTTTAATCATTTTAATTAATATTTAAATTCATTCGACCAATGTTAATTATAAAATAATATGTATAGACAATGGGACTGTTTTTTTACTTATATACACAAAATTCAAACTCAAAATATTACTTAAAAGAAAGTAAAACCTATATTACTGGGATGGTAGAAACACATTTTTATATTAAAAAATTATATATTTTTAAGAATTATTTTTAAACTATCATTTTTTATCAAATAAAAGATAGGTTAGAATAAGATACTTTAATAATTCATTTATTTTCTGCAAAATAATATTGTTTATACCAAAGTAATATTATTTACAAATAAAAATACTTAACGATATATATATATATATATATATTATTTATTTTATTTTTTTATTTTTTGCAAGAAAGGGAAAATATAAATAACTTACTTTATTCCTAAAATAAAAATTTTAATTTGTAATATAAGAATTGATATCGATTTTAGATTTATGCTTCAATTGAATAAAATACAAACAATACGAATATATAGAAAGAATATAAAGTGTAGTAGGTTCTATAGTTTAAGTATTATATGAATAGATAATTTTATTAATTTACCAAATATAGGATCATTCTACTTTATAGGATTAAAAAAAAAACTTTAGAGAGATATGAATTCATCCTACTAAGTTTTGTTACATGAATCACGATTTCAATAAATTTAGTTAAAAATCATATTTTCAAGAGTGACATTATTGACTATTTTATTTTTCTAATGTCCTTAATTTTTCTTTACTCCTTTAATATACATGTTAACTCAACACAAGGTGGTGTAGATAGCAAGTTCATTGCCATAGGCATAGGCATAATTGAAAATATAAGTATAGATGTAGAATGGTGTCCATACTTATCATGGACTGTCCCCTACCAGTGCAACCATGGATTTGGGCATTACAATTTCTTTTAATGTATTCCCAATTTTTTGCATTTTCATCTTCTAATGGATTGTTTAGTTGTTTTGTCTTTCCGCTTTGTTTCGTCTAAGGCACTTGTCTTATGCGTCATTAATATACCTGTTCTAGTTACAAAAAACTGATCTGATCTCTTCCACTTAGAAAATTATATGTCTCTCTTCAATTCGAGTCTTTCTTTTCTTTTGTCTCTCCCCTGTCACTTCAAAGAGATCTTGTGGTGGTTGGGGGTTAGGTAGGACTTACGTCAGAAGTCTTTTCTTTCTTGCCTACCTCTCCAAGTTATCCTCTGACTTGGTTTTCTTACTACAGTCTTCGTAATCATGAGGAGTAGCTACTCTGATTTGACTAGAGACAACAGTGAGGTGATGGTGTCACATGGCATTGACCATATATCGGCCGGCCGTGTATATTACCGGCCTCCGCCTGACCGTGCTTTACAAGCCGACCGGTACACAGCCCCTTAAGCCTAGTCGAACAGACATAGGCTTAATCCTGGGAGGCCAGGTGGGTGAGGAGACGCCACGTGTCATGTCCCTTGGGTAAAAGCGTGTTAACTTTTGCGTTTCCCGCATTTATGTTCTCCTCGGGACTCTGCGCTTTGAAAAACGCTTCGGTGATCATTGCCAGCGTTGGCATTCAAATTTTTGGAACGTTTATCTTTTCGTTCAACTTTTCCTCCTAATCATTTCCTCGCGTTTACGCTTCTTCCTCACTGCACCTCTGCTCCCGTTTTCCTGCTGCTGCAAACCGTAATCCTCAGTCGACTCCTCGCGTTACTCTTCTCGACCAATGGCACCTAAAGGTAATCGACCCTTCCTCCCTCGTATTTCTGTTTTTAGCTTTTTCTTTTTTTTTCGAGTAGGGTTAGTCGTAGTTCTAGTACCAGGAATCACCTTCGCTTTCGCGAAGAGGTCTTGTGCCCTAGCTAGGGTCACATTCTGACCCTCGCTTTCTTTCGACCGCAGGGAAAACTTCCAGGGACCTGCCTAGTACCTCTAGTCAGGGAGGCTCGCCCCTTCCAGGTAGCTCTATCGAGGATGCGGCTGGTAGGGAGAGCGAGTCTTCGTCAAGCTCCAACGCACGTGAAAATCACTCTCTCAAGGTGATTTATCGCGACGATAGGCTAGATAGTTTAGCCAATGGTCCCTACTCGTGGGTGGAACGCGAAGTCTTGAAGGTTTCGTCGGTTCTTACGAAATCTGGTTCGTTGCTGGGGATGGATTCAGCCATATGTCGATCGAGGACGTGGTCGATGACAGTGAAGGCCTGTCGTTCCAAGGAGGCGGTCTGCATGAATTCTGCTGAGGCCGAGAAGCCCTTCTTTTTACCTATCGACACCCTACATTCCAGGTTGGGAATTCAACTTCCCTTTACGCGCTTCGAACGGTCGGTCCTCCAGACGCTGAACGTGGCCCCTACTAAACTCCATCCTAACAGCTGGGCGTTTGTTAGAGCCTTTGAGCTCCTATGTGAAGATTTGAATAGGGTTCCTACTTTGGGGGTATTCTTCTGGTTCTTTACCCCCCGCAAGATGGATAAGGTTGGATGGAGCTCTTTGAGTGGTAGGCCGAGACGTCCACTTCTGCGACCCTTCTCGGAGAGTTATAAGGGTTTTAAGAACCGCTTTTTCAAAGTCCTTCCCAGCGACCCCAACTCCGAAATACTAATCGATCGTAATGGTTGGCAACCCTTCCCACTCCAATGGTCCCGAAGGCCGGCAACGTCTGTTACCGTCATTGTGAAGAATTTGGAGGAGTGAGAGAAGTCCTTCATAAATGAGTTGAAGGAGTTGCCTGTATATCGGAGTTACGATATTATAAGAGGGGACGGTGACGGTAAGTCGGTCGGTCGTATAGGTCTTTGTTTTTCTGTTATCCTTATTTCCTTCTTGTGATATTGCATGCTCTAACCTTCATTCTTTTTCTTTGTTTCAGGATATTCCACTAAGGCCTTGGTCGCTTTGTGGAAGAGGAAAAAGGATCAGGTTCCTCCTTCTCCACCCAAAGCGTTCCAACTGATGCTGCGCCGCTTTCGGCTGCAGGGCCGGCCGACCATTCCACGACCCCCTAAGAAGAAACGTCGAAGTCTCCTTCGACGTTTGAGACCGAGACTGCCGTTCCTCTTTCCCCCATTCATCAAGTGTCGTCTCCAGATGATCATCCCAATAAGCGTCGTCGTCTCGAGGAGGACCGAGAGGAAGACACCTCGGCCAGTCTAGAAGTGTCTGCTCCTAAGATTCCAGAAAAGCCACCTCGGCTTTTCAAGTCATTTACACAGGCTGCCGACCGAACCATTGCCAACTCATCAGTGGAGGCCGAGGTAGATCGCATCGGTCTATCTGGAGTTTGCGAGATCCTCCAACAGTACACTGCCTACAGCTTCGCTCTTGCTCGAGTTGCTGAAAAGAAGTGCGGAAACTTGGCAGCCGAGCACTCTTCATGGGAAGGTGAGCGCAAGGCCCTTGAAGAGAAGAATGCTAAACTGTTATCGGATCTTGCCGATACAGAGAAGCGGCTCATCAACTATGGCGTCTCAACCGCAAAACTTGAAGAGATGCTGAGGGTCGAGCTGAAGAGGACGAGTGAATTGCAAGACACCAAGGCCGAGCTTCTCCAAGCGAAGACTGAGTTGGAGCTTGGGAATGAAGCTCTCCAAGCCGAGGTAAGGAGGCTCCGCAGTGAAGCGGCTGAGAGGGAGTGGGATCACGAGGAAGACTTGAAGTCCTTGGAGGCGTCACTTGCAGTTGCCCAGACATCGCTAAAAACCGCTCAAGATACAATTGCCACCAACGAGCAAACAATCCATCAACAGGGCATTGACATCGCTGACCAGTATGTGGTAGGCTTTCAGCGTGCTCTTCAGCAGGTTGAGTTCCTCCACCCATCGGTTGACATCTCTGAAGCCGATCCCTTCAAGGAGATACAGGATGGTCGTCTGGTGTCGGTGCTAACTCCCCCAGGGTCTCCCGCCTCTTAGTTTTAGCTGTTTTCTTTAGGCATGTAAAGACACTTTCAATTTTTAAGTACTTTGTACTTTTGCATTTTCAGATATTAGAACATCTTGTAAAAGCACTTTTTAATTTCTAAGTATTCTGTACTTTACGTTTTCAAGTACTCTCTTGTCGCGTTTCTTGGCACTTATGATATTTGTAATGTAGACGTCTTTACTACTTGCGCATCCGTTTTATTTTTGCTTTTCGCGCTTTCCTTTCTATCGTGAGTTTTAGGCCGTCTGTAGATATTTTTGATCTATTCGATTTACCTAGTCGATCCGTTCTGCTTCTATAGAGTTGCTATGGTGAGAGTGGGTTTCTCATTATGTTGGGATAGCGTGGCTTGCCGAACCAACTAAGTGTAGTTTTTTCTAAGTCAGTCGTATTAGGTGATGCTCCGTAGGATTTAATATAAATGCATACAGCCGACTCTGCAATCTGTTAATTTCACTTGCCTTATCGAGTCAGACTCACTTGTCGACCACAAGGCGTAGTGTTCGTAGGATTAATTCTGGGTTAAGTTCATTGTCGACTTCGAAGAGTGTTCGTCATTTTTGGAAATAACCCGGTCGTGATAGATGACATTTACACAATCAATTCCGAGTCGAGTTCATGGTCAATTACGAGGAGTTTGCCATTTCTGGACTTAATCAGTGTCGAGCCCCTGGCCGACCGTGAGAGGTGGCACTTAAAGGACCTATTCCGAGTCGAGTCCATGGTCAACTACGAGGAGTTGCCATTTCTGGACTTAATCCGAGTCGAGCCCCCTGGCCGACCGTGAGATGTGGCACTTACAGGACCTATTCCGAGTCGAGTCCATGGTCAACTACGAGGAGTTGCCATTTCTGGACTTAATCCGAGTCGAGCCCCCTGGCCGACCGTGAGAAGTGGCACTTACAGGACCTATTCCGAGTCGAGCCCATGGTCAACTACGAGGAGTTGCCATTTCTGGACTTAATCCGAGTCTAGCCCATGGTCAACTACGAGGAGTTTGCCATTTCTGGACTTAATCCGTGGCGAGCCCCTGGCCGACCGTGAGAGGTGGCACTTAAAGGACCTATTCCGAGTCGAGTCCATGGTCAACTACGAGGAGTTGCCATTTCTGGACTTAATCCGAGTCGAGCCCCTGGCCGACCGTGAGAGGTGGCACTTACAGGACCTATTCCGAGTCGAGTCCATGGTCAACTACGAGGAGTTGCCATTTCTGGACTTAATCCGAGTCGAGCCCCTGGCCGACCGTGAGAGGTGGCACTTACAAGACCTATTCCGAGTCGAGTCCATGGTCAACTATGAGGAGTTGCCATTTCTGGACTTAATCCGAGTCGAGCCGTTCAGTTCAAATGGGTCGTTCGCATTCATCATTCAACTGTAGTACATGCATATGGATGCAGCGTTCCAAGTTCTGGGTATTTCTTTGCCCTTTAACGTTTCTAGCTTATATGCCCCATTACACAGCTTTCTTCTGATTCTGAAAGGGCCCTCCCACTTAGGCGTTAATTTGTTACTGTCGGCCTTGTGGATCATCCTTCTCAACACCAAGTCCTGAGGTTCGAATTCGCGAGGGATGACCCGCCTGTTATACAGTCTAGCCACCCTAGCTTTAACTGCGAATTCCCTAATGTGAGCTGCTTCACGGACTTCTTGTAACAAATCTAAGTTGGCTCTGAGCTCATCTTCATTTGCTTCGTGCTCAAAAAACTCCACCCTTGTCGATGGCTCTCCTACTTCAACAGGAATAACCGCCTCTGTGCCGAATACCAATCGGAAGGGGGTTTCATCTGTGGATGAGTGGGGGGTAGTATGATATGACCATAGCACTTGTGGCAACTCCTCCGCCACTCGACCCTTTGCCTCCTCTAGCCTGCGGCGCAGCCCCCTCAGTATGACCTTATTTGCAGCCTCCGCCTGGCCATTTGTTTGCGGATGCTCTACCGATGTGAACACCTGTTTGATGCCTAACTCTTGACAGAATTCTGTTGTAATCTTGGATGCAAACTGAGTGCCATTGTCCGACACTAATATTGCTGGCAGGCCGAATCTACAAATAATCTTCTTCCATAAAAACTTTTTTATTCTCTCGGCCGAAATGACTGCGACCGGCTCGGCCTCGATCCATTTGGTGAAATAATCTACTGCCACTACCAGGAATTTGATTTGGCCTGGTGCTATTGGGAAAGGGCCTAGGATGTTTATTCCCCATTGGCTGAATGGCCAAGGGGATGTTAAAGAATGCAACACTTCTGGTGGGGCTTTATGGCCTTCGGCGAATTTCTGGCACTTGTTACATCTCTGCACAAAGTTCATGCAGTCGGCTTTGATGGTTGGCCAGTAGTAGCCAGCCCTGGCTACTTTACTTGCTAGAGCTCGCCCTCCAATGTGTGATCCACACACCCCCTCATGAACCTCCTTCATGGCGTAGGCTGCTTCCTCTTGATTAAGACATTTGAGAAGTGGAAAAGCAAAACCTCTTCTGTAAAGTCGCCCCCCGATCAGAGTATATTTCACTATCTCTTTGGATAGTCGCCTGCCCTCTTCTTCGCTCTCACTCGTCCTTCCTTCATTGAGATATTTTATCAAGGGGGTCATCCAAGTTCGCCTTTCCTCCACACTGCAAACTTCTTCCTCATTAATCGTGGGTGACTCCACGTTCTCATGTATGACTGAACGTAACTGCCCGCGCCTCTGTGTGCTAGCCAGCTTAGCTAATAGATCCGCCCTCTCATTCTGCTCCCGCGGGACATGAACTAGCTTGAACTTTTCAAAATAGGTTGCCAACTTCACCGCTCTTTCCCTATACTTGCATAACTGAGGGTCCCTCGTTTGGTATTCATCATTTACTTGCCCCGTCACCAACCTAGAATCACTCTTAGCTGTCAGGATTTTTGCTTCTAATTCCCTTGCCAATCTCATCCCGCCCAGCAGTGCTTCATATTCGGCCTGGTTGTTACTTGCTTTAAAGTTAAAATGCAGGGATTGTTCCACCAAAATTCCCCCTGGTCCCTCAAGTATAACTCCAGCTCCTGATCCTGCCTGATTTGTCGAACCATCGACCGACAAGTACCATTCGCCGTCTCCTTCGGTCGGCCGGTCCTTCGGGGATAGCTCATTCACAAAATCTGCTAGTACTTGAGCTCTTATATGCCCTCGCCCTTCGAATGAAATGTCAAACTCCGACAGTTGAATGCTCCAGGCCACCATTCTCCCAGCTAGGTCTGGCTTCCTCAACACTTGCTTTATCGGCAAGTCCGTCCTAACTATGATGCTGTATGATTGGAAATAGGGGCGTAAGCGTCTTGATGCCATGACCACTGCCAATGCTGCTTTCTCTATCTTTTGGTACCTTCTTTCTGGCCCCTGGAGGACCCTACTAGTGAAGTACACTGGTTTTTGTTCCCCTCCTTCTTCTTGGACCAACACCGAACTCACAGCATTATCAGATATTGAGATATAGAGACATAATGGCGTACCTGGTCTTGGACGTGTTAAAACTGACGGGGTTGCCATCAGGGTCTTCAAGCGTAGGAATGCCTCTTCACAATCATCCGTCCATGCGAACTTTCCTCCCTTCTTCAGAGTAGCGAACAGGGGAATGGATGCCTTGGCCGACTTAGAGATGAACCGGGCTAAGGATGTCAGTTTTCCCAAGAATTGTTGTACTTCCTTCACACTCCTGGGACTTCGAATATTAATTATTGCTTGACATTTTTCCAGATTCGCCTCTATCCCTCTTTCTGTTAGCATGAAGCCCAGAAACTTTCCCGCCTTGACACCGAATGAGCATTTGCTTGGGTTCAGACGTAGCTTGTGCTTCCTTAACACTCCAAATATTTTTCCTAGAGCCACACAGTGCTCCTCCATACATTGTGACCGGGCTACCATATCGTCCACGTATACTTCAATATCTTTCTCCAGCATTTCCTTAAAGATCTTGTCCATCAGACGCTGATAGGTAGCCCCTGCGTTCTTTAGACCAAAAGGCATGACTTTGTAGCAAAAGGCTCCTTCATCAGTGATAAAAGCTGTTTTCTCCTCGTCCTGTGGATGCATCTTTATTTGGTTGTAACCCGAGTAAGCGTCCATGAAACTCAGGAAAGCATAACCGGCCACACTATCCACCAACCTGTCTATACCCGGCAGAGGGTATGAGTCCTTCGGGCATGCTTTGTTTAAATCGGTGTAGTCTGTGCACATTCTCCATTTCCCACTTGCTTTTCTCACCATTACAATGTTAGCCAACCAGGTTGGGTATTGTACTTCTCGGACAAAGCCGGCTGCCATCAGCTTGCGAGTTTCTTGGCTTGCAGCTTCTCGCTTCTCTTCACCCATCTTTCTTTTCTTCTGGGAAATGGGTTTGGCGTTTTCGCTCACTGATAACTGATGGGACATGAACTCTGGATCCACCCCTGGCATATCTTGCGCCGTCCATGCAAAGATATCATGGTTAGCCGTGAGGATAGCAATGAGCATTCTTTCTTCCTCTTCGTTCATGGTTGTCCCTATCTTGGTTGTCTGATCCTGCTTCAATCCCAAAATTATCTCCTTTAGCTCCTCTGCCGGTAGAGGTCCTTCTTTCTCAAACTGACCCCTTGGGTCTAGGTCCAGGTCCAGGATGTTGACATTCCCCTGGGATGGGAATCTCTCTACTTTTAGGCTGTCCTCATAACACTTTCTCGCTGCTTTAGCGTCTGCCCATACACTTCCAACCTTATTCCCAACTGGAAACTTCATACACAAATGCTTGGTCGACACGATGGCCCCGACTTTGTTCAGTGCCGGTCGTCCCAATATAACATTGTAGGAAGCTGGCGCATCTACAATGGTGTATAATACCGGGAAAGTGCGACTGACAGGCCGTTCCCCTAAGCAGGTCTCTAGCTCCATTGTTCCAATAATGGGGACACATTCTCCTGCGAAGCCATACAGGTTCCCCAAACATTCTCGGATCACTTCATTCTTCAATTGCATTTTTTCCAAGGTGGATTTGTAAAGAATATTCACCGAGCTTCCTTGGTCCACAAGGACCCGCTCCACCTTATACCCTTCCACTCCCATGGAAATTACCATCGGTTCATTCTGGTCAGAACCTCCTTCCCTCAAGTCTCTGTCATCAAAAGTGATTGGCTGGCGATGATTCCTTTCTACCCAGCGGGATAGCGTTAGCTCCGGTCAATATGGCCTGGACTCGGCCATGCGACATCTCTGATCCCGAATAACCCGCTACTTCTCCTCCTCTTGTCGTTCTTCCTCCTGAAATTGTGCTTATCGTCCCCCTGTAGCCTGGTGTCTTCTGACGCGACCTGCTCCTCTCTTGTCGATCGGCCTCCCCTGCCCGGGATGACTCCCGACCTTGCCTACTCGGCCTACCAGGCGGAGCGTGTTGTATATAGCGGCTAAGGTGGCCGCCCTGAATCAGCCTCTCTATCTGAGTTTTCAATTCCCAACAATCTTCGGTAACATGACCAGGTGTTCTATGGAAGTCACACCAGCTGCCTCTCTCCTTTCCCATCATTTTCCCCTTAGCATCTGGAGGGTATTCCAATAGAGATGTGTGGCATATTTCATGCATGATTTGGGCTCTTCGTTCATTAAGGGGGGTGAAGTGTTGATTAGCCTCGCGAGGCTTCACGAGCATAGGCCGCTTGTCCTCCCTCAACTTGTTACTCGTCCTTGCCGTTCTTTGCTCAGCCTTCCTCTCTGATTTCCTTCTTTCAAATTGATCCTCCTCCATCTCCACGTGTTTCTCCGCCCTTGCCCTTATCTCTTCCATGTTAGTCGGCTTTCTAAGGGCCAAAGCATCGCTGAAGGGTCCTGCTCTTAATCCCTTTTGGAAGGCCTTTACGAAGAATTTCTGGTCAGGGTCATCTACTTTGACCGTGACATTGTTAAAACGCGCTAAGTACCTCTTCAGACTTTCTCCCTCGCCTTGTTTAATATCAAAAAGATCCGCTACTTCCAATCTTTTGACCTTATTCGCTGCGAACTGAGACAAGAAGGAAGTGGCCAGGTCCCTGAACGTTTGGATAGACCTCGGTGGAAGTGTGGACATCCACTGCATGGCTACCCCTCTCAGTGTCCCAGGGAAAAGCTTACAACTGAGTCTATCGTTTCCGTCACTGATGTATATTTGCGTCTGAAATGCCTGCAGATGAGCATGGGGGTCTTGACTCCCATCGAATGGTTCTACAACTATCTCCCTGAAGTTTGGGGGGATGGATGTTTCGTCTATCTCCTTACAAAACGGTTGTCCCCAAAACGGTGTGGTCACCACTTCCTCTGGTTCCTCCTCTCTATCTCTGGATGCCCTCATGGCTGCTATCTGCTGACGCAGCTCATTTTCTCTACCTTCTGCGGCCCTCATGGCATCTAGATGCCTTTCTTCTGCTAATCGATGCTGCTCTTTCGCCTCAGCGTGCCTCAGCTCAGCTTCTGCGCTGAGGCGCGACTGTTCATCACTACGAGCTTGCAGGGAAGCTACAGCGCGAAGCAGGCGCTGAAGAGTGTCCTCCTCCCCCTCGTTTGTAGATCTTGCTTGATTTCTCGTGATCGGCATGACTCTCCCCTTGTGATCGTTAAGACTAGTTTTACCTTGCCCCACGGTGAGCGCCAATGTTCTAGTTACAAAAAACTGATCTGATCTCTTCCACTTAGAAAATTATATGTCTCTCTTCAATTCGAGTCTTTCTTTTCTTTTGTCTCTCCCCTGTCACTTCAAAGAGATCTTGTGGTGGTTGGGAGTTAGGTAGGACTTACGTCAGAAGTCTTTTCTTTCTTGTCCACCTCTCCAAGTTATCCTCTGACTTGGTTTTCTTACTACAGTCTTCGTAATCATGAGAAGTAGCTACTCTGATTTGACTAGAGACAACAGTGAGGTGATGATGTCACGTGACATTGACCATATATCGGCCGGCCGTGTATATTACCGGCCTCCGCCTGACCGTGCTTTACAAGCGGACCGGTACAATACCTAATATTTAAACGGTTTGTGTTATGTTTCAATATTATAACAATTAATTTGTGAGAAAAATAAATAATTAAGAATACAATTAGAACATGCACTGTCCTCTTGACAATGAGGTGGGAGCAGGCTTATTTCTACTTGTCTCTATCTCTATAAAAAGTGAGATAAGGATAGGAATAGATTTATAGAAATTGGAATGAAAAAATGAAACTCAATCTTAAATAATATATAGAGTTAATAATTATATTCTAATTCAAAAAATATATAAAAATTAATAAATAATAAAGAAAAATACTTAAGGATTAAATTTTATTTTTAATTAAATGTATAATTTTATCTTTGTTATTTAATTATTAATTCCTACAATAATTCATTTATATTTGAATAGTTATAAATAATAAAGTATATACATATATAGTAGGGACGAGGCAGGTAAGTACATCTTCGTATCTGTACTCGATCTCGTATCTGTACTCGATCCCAATTTCTTGAGTCAAAAAAACTTGAACCCAACCTTGTATCCGGTCAAAACAAGTTTTCTCCATCAAGGTTGGGAAAAGGTCAAACGAAGCTCGGGTTCAATTACCATGCCTATGTATAGATGTATATATTATAAAATTTAATATTTCTACTTCAAATTTAATGCAACAAACACTTTTATATTGATTTTTTTTATTCATAATAGATCAATCAATTGTATTAATATTCGATTTGGACAATTTTTACGATATGAAACTATTTTTTATTTGAACCCAAAAATTTTTAAACATTGGATGATGATGAAGAATTAATTAAAAAATATTGTATTAATCTTAAATTTTTAATATTTAATAAATATTATGATGTTATTCATTTATTTTCATAATTGAAAATATTGAGAGAAGTATTAAAATAAGAAATTAACACTCTAATATAAATATTAAAATATATAAAAATTTTAATTTTTTTAACCATATGTATTGTTTATAAAATATTGTCAAAATTTAATTTTTTAAATATATGTATTAAATATTATTCACAATATTTATAACAATTGTTATTGTCGTAAAAAGTTTTTAAAATATTATTTTTATAATAAATCAAATAACTCAAATCACTTATTAGCTTTAATGACCTAAATATGTGGGAGGTCATGAGAAGTCAACTATCCAATGGACTAAAACAACTTAATTTTAAAAATTAATAGACTAAATATGTACAATTAAAAGTAGGAATGCAATAAAGATTATAAGGAGACTAATAAAACTAAGCCTTTACTATTTTATAATTCTAAAAAATTGTGAGGTAACTGTGATTGTAACTTTAAAAGAATTTTTAAATATAAAAATTAAAATTAATAAGACTAATTCAATTTTCATGTTTATTTCCAAATGACAATCCAATATTAATATTTATTTAACTTATATTTATTTATTAATTTAACTCCTATTATTTGTTTTTATTTTGCAAGACATAATATAGTTTTTATATTGATTAATCTTTCACCTACCTTAAATATTACTAATACACTATAATATTAAATATAATTTAATTATTTTCAATTCAACCACAGTTTAACATTGGTTGAAATGATGAACCACGGACAAATATATCTTTATCCAGTTTTTTTAAAAAATCACAAATTATACTAACACCCTTATTGAAATGCTCATTATCAAAGGGCGCATTTGAGTGAGTGACTTGTGACAGAAGATAAATATCCATGTTGCTTATCTTTACTATAGATGTGCTGCAGACATGGCAAAATGTTGAATTACAACTGTTTATTATTCCTCAACTACAATTCCCACTAGTATCAATTATACAAGCATGGCTTCACATGAATATGTTATAATCTTTGAAAGGCAGTTATTCTAGGTTACAAACTGCCAATAGAAACTGCTGTCTCTATTGAAGCACAAAAAAAGAAACTCAAAGCAGACTACACCTCTGGCCACTCAAGAGCCAATAAGCTTGAAAAATTGTTGAGGGTAGAAAAGATCAGGTCTTGAATTTCTGTGTGAATTTTTGGGTGACTTTCTCAACCCCTTCTCTACAATCACCAGCAAGTCGCTTTGCACCTTCTTTCATAGCAAATCCAAATTCAAGGGCATTCTGCTGCAACTCACTGGCCGACTTACCTGCCTTTGAGATAGCAACTTCTCCGAATTCTTCAGCTTGTTTTCCTGTTCTCAATGCCCATTCCCTCAATTTTGATATAAATAGGGAAACCGTGTGGATGATCCTGTCAAGTGTATCTCTAGATTTTCCACTGATATCTGCTGCCATTTGTTTGAGCTTGTCCAATAAGCTTTCGGCCCTGTCAACCGTTCCTTGAACCGAGATCTGCTCTGAGGCATTGAGCCATGTTACTCCGGCCGAGGCCTCCTTGCGGAGGTCATCATCAACTACCACTTTGATTCCATGCCTCCCCCAACGATCTCTAGCCTCCTCTAAGGCTATTGCTTGCTCTCTCACCCGCTTGGCCTCGTCCTCTGCCCAAGCCCTGAGTCAGAGAATCAACATAACCATTTATTCAGGTTGTAAATGGGTAAGAACTATCATATTATGACTTAATAATATGAGACAAAAATGAGCTTCTCTGAACTGTTTCATTTAACTAGGATAAGAAACAACTGTCAATAAGGCATTAGCCTAATAGCCTCACGGAAGGACTTAACTATATCGGTAGTGCCAGTGACATTAGTTGCACAAATTCAAGTAGATCTAGTCATTTAGATAATATGTGTACTGCAACTACAAATACAATTGGAAGCAGTTCATATAGAAAATAATTCTTGCACAAAAAAGGAATGCAACGGCAGAAAGGAACAAATGTATGGTGATCATTCGTCTAATAACATATCAGTGATAGGAAGTTGTGCACTTAGTTTTATTTAGGCTACATGTGACGCTCATTTTCAATATGGTCTTGTATAAAAGATGCTTTTCAATTTATTCATGTAAGTATAACCGTTTCCAATTTAGTCTTTGACATTTGCTACCGCTATAACCCACATGTTGGGAGTTATAAGATACTAAAGCATAGGAACTAAATTAAAAACGTGACTATTTTTTGTCTCAATACATGACAGTCATTTTTAATTGCTATAACCCACATGTTGGTAGTTATAAGATACTAAAGCATAGGAACTAAATTAAAAACGTGACTATTTTTTGTCTCAATACATGACAGTCATTTTTAATAAGAGTGTGATAAAGTGTTGAAAATCCTACATCGACTAGTGAGATGACCTCAATAATGTATATAAGTGAGGACAATTCTCACATTACAAGGCAATTTTGTAGAGTTGAATTAGGTATAACTCCATTTTCTTAAGATGATATCAAAACCTATCTTAACGAGTATTGTTGGGCTTATCAGGTAGTTATATTAGACCATTGGCACATGTGCAGTCCGGCAAATTTCATACTTGAGATGTCCAGTCCTCAGCATGATAGGGAGAGGTGTTGAAGATCCCATATCGACTAATGAGATGACTTGCACAGTGTATATAAATGAAGGCTATCCTCACTTTCCAAGATAGTTTTATTGGGTTGAGTTATGTCTAAATCCATTTTCTTAAGATAAGATTTACAAATGCAAAGGAAAAATTTGAAAGCAATTGTATGTATAGAAACTAAATAGAGATTTTTTTTGTACAGCAACTGAAGTAATATTGAGTGTGACATATTATCTCTATTTTTGGGATTTAAGTCCCTTAAATATTACTTGATCCATTAGATAGATTGATGGAGAGTAATTGTTTAATCAGTCCCATCCCAAGGTAAAAATAGAAGAAAAAGAAAATATAATGCCAATGCTTCCCATCCGACATCATATCTGATTTTACCAATTCTATGAAACCAAAACTGAAAGCTGATCAAACATAATTTTTGCCTATAGAAGTTTCATGATTTTACCTGGCCATAGACAGGGCTTTTCGTTCAACCTCTAGCTCGTATTGTAAACGGGCAATCTCCTTGTTTTCGACTTCTGCTTGTTCCCGAAGCTTGCTAATTCTCTCTTTTTCATGTGCTATTTCTACCTTGTCATTCATAACGCTTTGTAATTGATCCTCAACCTCGTGCCTTAACTTTGAAAAGACCTCCATTTCTGATTCAATAGCAGCACGCTCCTTCGTCAATGCAAGGTTATCTTCTTCTCTCTCAGCTCTTAACCTTTCCAACTCGAGTCTTGCCTCCTCAGCCATTCTTTCAACAGCATTTATCTTTTCCCTCTCTATGAAAAGCTCCTGCTCAAAACTTGCATTGATATCCTTCTCTACTTGAGCTACTAAAGCACTATGTTCAGCAACAGCATTTTCAGCAATAGATTCTGCTTCGATGCGTGCAAGCTCTTCACTAACTATTTCAGAAGCATCTCCAGTAGCTAGAGCCACAGCTGCTTGGGCTTTTGTTACTGGTTTATCTGGCTGGAACAATCTCGTATAACCTTGAATATCCCATCCCCACCCCCAAAAATAGAAGAATGAGTGAACACTGAAAACCAAAAGCAGATTAGAAACAACAAAGAAACTATTTTGAAATAAATAAAAACTCACTATCAAGCATATAATTAAATATTTTTTTAGAATTACAATACCAAATGCAAGAGCTATTATTCCGTGCTCCCCAGCAGATAGATCAGCTACTAGGGCAGGGCATGCATTAGGATGTATCTTATCAGTGTCTATAAATCCAGAAAGTTGATACAGCATCTGCTCATCAGTCATTGAATTTGATAAACACATTCATTAGTTCAATGCAGTAGGAATTAAGAAGATAGCTTAGCCTTAAACATATAAGACAAAGAAACAAGTTGAGCAACCTTTCTGTCAGCTTCTGGAAGCTGTCTTCTCTCCAGGGCCATTTTCCAACTGACAAGATCTTGACGTGATACAGGGCTGCAGAAATTAATATAGGAGAGAAGGGACATCAGATCACAATTGCAGCCTAGCCAAAACAAAGTTAAAGGCGCGTCTCAAACAGAAGGCAGTGCAACTGTGCACTAACTATGAAAAAATGAGATGAAATATTAAGTCTAAATCTTTTTAAAAAAAAGGAGAATTGCAATAATTTTGAACAATGACTTTACAGCTGCAGAGGGTAAAGAAAATGTAACCACAAATTAGATATTCAAATTCAGAAAGAACATGCCTTCCAGGGGAAAAGTAAAATGGGCTATCATCTTCATCAGCAGACAACTGTATATCTCGCCTTGAAAGCCTGCTTTCAATAAGTCCAGCTTCTGCCAAGCCTGATAATCAATATTATTTAGACATTATATGAATATAGAAGCAAGTTGTATTGTTAAAAATTATAATAATTTCCATTTCTGTTCTGACCTTGAATGGAAGAAAAATCAGGGTCCTTGGGGGTGACATCATCAAATGCAAGCTCAGTAACATTGTCTATGTACATGGCAGGATACACTTTCGAAACTGTGCTCCTAAACAAGTAACCAAAAAGGCACATGTAATGCCATATATTACATGTGTAAAAAATAGATGCCCTTTTACATTTTGTTATTCACATTACATGTAGAAAGAAGAAATAAAACTACTACCTTGAAAGAGCACTGCTAGCAGACACCAACCAACGAGCATATTCACGACGTGTACATAAATCACTAGGTTGAACATCAGGCTCAATAACCTGAGGATGTCACAATTTCCAAGTGAACAAAAACCACCTTTTCTTGTGATCAGAATAACATAAATTAACAAATATCCCCACTAAATCAGAGATGTTTATGAAGAATATGTTTTTATGTGTATCTATGTTTCAGTAGTTCTTTAATTACATACATCTTGCTTTGCAAACAATACTTGACCTAGTATCCCTTCAATGGGAACAAGCATAAAGCTAACAGAAATGATAAATTTCAGTTCCTTTCTTGCTTCTTCAATAGTAAGATAGATTGTTCGTTCCAGCAAATCCTTGGCAATAAGTTAGAGTATGGCATAGTAGCACATCACAGTGAATCAACATGGCTGAAGTTTAAGCTAGTATGCCCACCATAAATTCAAGGATTTTGAATTTGGCATCATAACAAATCTTCGGCTATTAATTAAGTTTTATTAAAAAGAATTGGTTTGGAATTAATTTATAGTTCTTTTGATTATATATTGTGTAATTAATTTTTTTTTTTGGGGGGAGCCTTGGAGAAACAGTAAGATCATGGGTTCAAATCCTGGAACAGCCTCTCTCTTTGTAGGGATACGACTATGTACATCTTCCCTTCCCAGAACCTTGTGCACTGGGACATCCTTTTCTTATTGTGTAATTGAATTATTCTGAAGAGATTTAAGAAGCAACCAGTGCAAGAAATTATGAAAAGAAAAGAACAAGAACTATAAAAGCACAAAGTATTATAGTCACCTGGGTACATGAGAATAAGAGCAAATAACTACCTTTAAAACTTGCAATGCAGCAAATGCTTGCCCCTGAACGTGATCAACAGCTGCAGGAACCAAAACCTTTCCAGGAAGCACTTGTACAGCTGCAGAAACTACTGATGGAGCAGGAATGCCAGGAACAGAGAAAAATGATCCAGAATTTGGAGATTCAGATTTGACTTTATCAACCTCATAATTATCATTTCTAACCTGCTCATCGACCAATGTATTGGCTGATGATGAAGCAGATGATTTTTCAAACAAGTAATTTCCAGGAATGCTCAGCTCTTCAAAGGATGGCTCGTTTCCCCCAGCAGAGACCTGTGGAATTTTGTTAAGGTCAAGGTTTTCTTTCTTTGAAGCTGACAGAATATTCTCTTGACCAGATTCATTTAAAAAATTAGGATCTGAATTCATGTTATTTGACTCAGGAGTGACCACAACACTAACAATTTCAGTCTTGTTATCAGCACCCGAACTAGAATAGGTTTCAGAAAAACCAAAACTTACACTGCCACTTGAACTGGTTATTTCATCATGCTGCTCAGTATTAAGGTGTAGTGGCTTAGCTTCATCATAATTGGGCACATCTCCTGGTTCAACATTGAATAGGTTTTCTTTAAGATTGGCAGTAGATTCTGCTGTATCTACAGTAGGGTTGCTATCAAAATCTCTAAATCCATAAGCATTAAAAGAATCAACAGTATTTCCCGATTCAAGTGGCACTGGGCTTTCACTGGCAAAAACTAACTTGTTATCAAAAACTGTCTCATGCTGTAAGTCTTCTTGAATAGAAGATATATGTTTAGTGGCATCATCAACACCATCGGAGGGGGTTTTACTATCATATATCAACTGGGATCCTATATCAGAATCATCAACAATGCTATAGTCACTGTAAATATTACCAGACTCAGCAGATGAATAATCCTCGGATATAACTATCTGACCTTCCATTTTACCATTCCCTTGCTCTGCCTTGTCAACATTCACTTGTTCTGTTATTTCATCGTCATGGTCATCAGAAGACAAAAGTTCCTCCTGCTGTGTAGTCAAGGGCTTCATGTGTTGCTCTGGTCCTGTATCCAGTCACACACATTCCAATTTCCAACAGAGAAATTCTAGTTACACATGCAGAAGACAAATCAATTCACTCAAATACAGTAAATCTGTTACACCTAACTTGATGATTATCACTCAAGAGAAGCAAGTGAAGATTACTTACTGGAAACTGTTTGTTTGCCAAGAGATAAGGCAGCAAAGGTAAACCCTGAAAGAAGAAGCACTCCAGCCACTCCTACTCCCACAACTCCTGAAAGCAAGCTACTTCAAAAGTGTTATTAAGTAATGTGGAATTGCTAACACTTCACAAAACACAAAATTTTCAGTAATTCACTTCCCTTATCTTAATTTCCCAACCATGTTTATTAATACTAACATAGTAACATGCAATCCAAATTCAATAACCCAATCAAAATCAAGTATTCAGGAATTAAAAGGCCCATCAATTTTCATTCATAGCAAAACCCGCACCTGGTTTCAATCATTAATAGCTTCAAACTATGTTGCATGGGGACGGATGCCAGTATTCAATACAATACAAAGGTTTAGTTTTGATATACGGTCAAGATAAAGATTTTTACATTGTTAAACAACTAGAAATCACCCTAAATATGACTTCTAAAGTAATTATTACAAAAGTTAACCATCTTATCAGATAGCAATCCATGATTAGATGATAGTTACAAAACCTTCATACAGTCAGTGTATTCTAATTAAATTATATGATAGACATGCACTCACCATGAAAAAAAAGGTGTCAATCAATCAGAAATCATGCTAGATACATGACTTAAAGTAATTATTATGAAAGTCGACAAACTTACTGTACAAATGATTTGTGATTGGATGACATGTATTATTCATTAACAATACACTGCCATCATCATCGAATTATTGTTGGTCCTTAATATACTCCTAATCAAATTTAAATAAAAATATTATATTCAAGTTACAATAACCATCCCTTCATTATTCAAAGAAAAAATAAATAGGTTAAGAGGTTTTAAAGACAAGCCCATCAAGCCAGGCACATCGGTATTTGAAACATTCATGCATCATGATCAGCTTCAATACATTTGACTTAACAATTGTCACTTGGGATACTTCAAGTTATTACATAATTTTCATTTCTTGTAAAAAATTAATAAAACAAACAATCAAATTAAATTGATAACTAGAATCTTCAAGAACCACACTCACCTCCATATGACTCCTTCTTTGGGGTGATGTTGGGCCGTTCCTGGGCGTCGGAGTCGGACCAACCGGAGAGCCCATCAAGTTTGGGCTCCGTCCCGGCCCATTCGGACCCGACGCCGTTTTGCGCGGCGCGTAGGGGGCGAACTCGATTCAGGTTGAGGTTGCGAAAGCGCACGTGCGGAGCGAGTGGGAATTTGGGGGCGGCGAAGGCCAATCGAAGCTGGAGGGAGGTGGGGGAGCACGTGGGCGCGATGGAAGCCATTTCGTTGCGGCGAGGGAAGAGAGAGAAAGTGGTTGAAGAGAGAGAGAGAGGAAAAGGGGATAAATGGAGGGTGTGGTGATTGTTGTGTTAGTTGAGGTTGAAAGAAACGGAACAATGTTGGATTGGATGTTCTCTTTTTTATTCTTTTTCTCTCTCTCTTCTGCCTCTGAGTCTCCAATTAGTATTCATGCAAATTTTTATTTCTTCCATTAATTCTGAGTTTCCAAATTACTCAAAAGGTAAATAGATTTTTCAATCGTGGGTTCGTTATTTCCAGGGGTCCAGACATAAAGGGAAAAAGGAATAAAATATGTGACCAGCTCCCTCGCATAATCATAACGCTGGAAAAAATTGTAAAAAGAAAATGGTAATGAAAACATTTATTCTTCTTGCAAAGTTATATTTTTCATCTGTAATATTTGTACATGTAGTAAAAATAAAAAATAAAAAATAAAAATATTTAACGCGAAAATGAAAACATATATTCTTCTTGCAAAGTATATTTTTTTTTTTCCGAATACGTAATATTAATATGTGCAAATATTTGACACAGTCGCTGTTTGTAACTCGGTTTTAAAATTATTAATTAAAAAACTTTACGAATTTATCTACGTGTTTGAATGAATGGTAAAAAATTGTACTTTAATACTTTAAGAAGAACATAAAGAAACTTCGATTATTAAAACTAGTCAAAAAGTAAAGTCAAAAAATTGTTCGGCTTGTTTTTTTATTCCTGAAAAAATCTAATTTCAATTAATCAATTGAATTAAACCCACTAATTAAACTAATATTGCTATTGAATAAAATTATGCATTGAATTTGTATATAAATAAAAAATAATAAAAACAAAACTTATTTATATCATATATATGTATATATACTTTTTAATTTTATTTTATATTAATTAGTGTAATACTTCAAATATTTTCAAGTATTTATATAAAAAAATATATTATGCAAAAAAAAAATTGAACAATAATATTAAAAATAATATAAATAACTTTTTAAAAAATAAAATATACATATAATATATTAATATTTCAGTATCAATATTTTGAAATATAATATTAAAATAATAAAATAAATAATATAATAATTAAATAAATAGTTAGTATAAAATATAAAAAATAATGATAAAATTAAAATAAAATAAATTTATCATTATTATTATCGATATATTATATAATAAAAAATAATAAAATCATATATTACCAGAATAATATATATATATATATAACCTTATCTTATGTTGAAAAAGTAAAAATGAAAATTTCAAAAAAATAAGAGAAATAAATATAAAAATAAATAAAAACTAAAAGCTAGTTTTAAAAAATATATTTAAAGTAACATGTTAAAAAACTAGATCAAACATAATATATATATAAATAAATAAAGAAGACTACAACTTATTAATTTTGTTATTTATTGCATTTAATGATTGGTTATTGCTTTGGTGTAACTTTATAATTTAATTTTTATTTGTATTTAACTTTTTATTTTTTATTTTATCTTGGACGTGTTTTCCTAGTTGTTTATTTTTCACAAATTTTACAAAAAAAATTTAGTTATAACTAAATTTATTTATTTTAAACGTTACGAACTTATTTTGGATTTGCAGTGAATTAATTCACAATTAAATTTAGCTATATGTTGTATTTAATTACTTATCATTGATTTAGTGTAATTAAATTTATTTTTTTTATTAATTTGAATTTATTTTTGTATTTTTTATCATGGACGAGTTTTTTTTTTTAATTTTTTAACAAACTTTAAAAAAAATTACTTATGACTAAATTTATTTATTTTAAATGTTACAAATTTATATTGGATTTGCAACATTCGGTTCACCATCTAAATTTTAACTTAACAATAATGGTAATCAGATGCAATTAAATTTATTTGTTAATTATTTAATTGTTTGTATTAATATTATTTATTCTACAATTTAAAAAAAAAAAAGAATATGTACTCTCGATTTTAAATAGAATAAGAAAAAAACAATACAAAAATTTAAATTATTTAAGTAACGTGGAAATAAATCTAACTAAAATATATTCTCAGTATATATATATATATTATCGATAAAAATAGATAACTATTAGATATATAAACAGTACAATCATTACATTAAATAGTATATATATATATATATATAATTTATTTTTTATTTATATTCTTAATTATCAATTAAAATAAATACTATGAATAATTTCAAATTTAACTACGTAATTTTATAGAATAACTAGTTTAGAAATATATTTTTTTTATAATTTTAATGTTATAGTATTTATATATCTTATTTTTTAAAAGTAAATGTTTATTATAAATAAAAAGATTTAATGATTAGAATATATTGATGGATGTTAATGATATTAAACATAATTAATAATATATGAGTGATAAAATTGTAATTTTAAAATAATAATATATTATTTATTATATATAAATTTAAATATTAATTTAAGTTATTATTATTTTTAAATAAAATAAATTTATATTTGAATTACAATAAAAAACAGCATTATTTAACATAACTTTTGTTTTATAATATGTAATTAATTTTTTTACTACATGTGTAATGTTCGAATATATCAATTTCAGTTCTAATTACGTGTTTCTCCATTATTTGTCTTTTTTCTTTCCTCACGTTTCTTTTTTAGCTTAATATTTTAATTTTCTCACTATGTTATTGTGGTTTGATAAGAAAAGCATCTATGAGTGTCTAATATGTCTTGAATTTTTTGTGTTGATAAAAAAAAGTTCTTACATGAAAAGTAAGGTTCGAAAACAAACATAATTTCTTTTATTCTTATTATTTTTGTTTTACAGACTTTATAAACAAACATAATTTTACAAAACTAATGATATCAATAATTTTTGTTTTAGGTCATCAACATTTTATTAATGCATTTCACATATTTTATTGAATATAGTGTTATCATGAATTATTAGTTTTGATAAAATTGATATTGTACAAATTATTAAAACCATATGCATTTCCCCCCTCCTCTCTCTCTCTCTCTCTCTCTCTCTCTTCTCTCTCTCTCCATAAACCCCTTCTGGTTTGAGGTACCCGAGTGTGTGTGAGGGAGGTAACAGAAATTGAGATAGCAAGATGGGAACATCAGTGCAAGTAAAACCACTATGTGGAGTGTACAATGAGAACCCTCTCTCGTATTTGGTCTCCATTGATGGCTTCAACTTCCTCGTCGACTGTGGCTGGAACGACCACTTCGACCCTTCCCTCCTTCAACCCCTCTCCAGGTTTCCCTCTCTCTTCCCTTTATCTTTCTGCCTGCATTTTAGGACCTACCCTTTTCATGGGAGCCTAAAATGTTTTATTTATTTTTTTTGTGGGTATCTCTATTTCAAATCCCTCCTCCTTTCCCCCTTCATAGCTTCATAACATGATGTGATTTTCAGCTCCGAAGTATTGGTTAGTGATGTACTGGGGTTATAGTTGAGGCACTAGAACTAGAAAGAATAAAAAAATAGTTTTTTATTTTTTGTGGGGTGAGGTTATAATTACGAATGACAATGAAATTGATGTTTTAGGCATGTTTGTGGTAACATATTTTGTATTTCTTTTTACGTGGGTATCTTTGTTTCAAACCCCCTTCAATGCTTCTCTACAAGATATGAATTTCAGGTCAGCCCCAGAGTATTGATTTTTATGAGGCTGTTTTCTTCATGCCTTGTTTGTTTTGGGGGCACTAAAACCAGAAAGAAGAAGAAAATAGTGTTTTTTTTTTGGTGGGGTGGTGGGGTTATAATAATGGATGGCAATGAAATTTGTTTTTCAGACTGTTTGTGTTTTGTTACCTTTGATTTCTTGTTGAGGTTGTGTGGCTGGCTTGTAGGGTAGCATCAACCATTGATGCTGTCTTGCTTTCACATGCGGATACACTTCACCTTGGTGCCCTCCCATATGCCATAAAGCAGCTTGGACTCTCTGCCCCTGTTTATTCGACTGAGCCTGTTTACAGATTGGGCCTTCTCACTATGTATGACCAGTACCTCTCAAGAAAGGTGAAATTCCATGCTGGTTTGTTTTGGTTTTTCTGTTAAGAGGAAGATATTTTGTGCTTGGTGGTTTGTAGGATGTTGGATCTCTCATATCCTTATCTGTCTGCTTGTCTTTTTATTGACTAAATAGCATTTGGAAAATGTGCGTGTTAAGATGGTTAGGTTGAGAATTGAGATGTCTTATTCTTTTGTAGCAAGTATCGGAGTTTGATCTGTTCACGCTGGATGATATTGATTCTGCTTTCCAGAGTCTAACGAGGCTAACGTACTCTCAGAATCATCATCTCTCAGGTAGGTGTTTGAACACTTGTTAGAAATTAGAATGTGATGCATTGAAGTGGTGGAATGCATATTGTTTAACTCCACTCTTTCACCTCCTTATTCTCTCTTCCCCTGCCCCACCATTCTCTTTGTATATAATATAGGCTAGTTTCTGAACCATAATCCCATTCAAACTTTATGTTTTGCGATGAAATTGAGGCCCATTGGGAAATCCAAAGTTTCCTCCAAAGTCCAAACTGAAACCCTTCATCTGGGCATCAGCGCTCTTGAAGCTAAGGATATTTCTCATAAGGGAGCCAAAGATGAATGATAACAACTTCACATATTTTTGGTGTCTAGTGTCTAGAATTATTTGCATTAGCAATAAATTTTTTTGTTAAAGAGTAGAAAAAATCAATTTGAAAATTTACTTTGTTTGTGAATGCACCTCAATTTCAAATATTTTGGAGCTTTGAAATTAATTTTGTAATCATGTGAATCCACCAATTTGAATTATTGTGTTAGTTTAAAATTTGAATTTTAAAAATATAACAATTTTTATAGTATCTAAGCAGTTTACTCTATGTGAAGTATTTATCCATGCCGTAGAAATTAAAGAATGCATTATCAATTCATCACCTTTATGAAATATGACATGTTCACCCCAACCTCCACTATAACCTTCTTGACCGTTGTTGTTTTAATCTTTTAGACCACCTCTCTGATTCTGATATGCTTCCATGTTTCCCTACTTCTTAATATCCCCCCTCATTTTGGTTGTGTTAGCTTAAATGACATTTTAATCACTTCTAGGCAAGGGAGAAGGAATTGTGATTGCACCTCATGTTGCTGGACATCTTTTGGGAGGTACTGCTTGGAAAATTACCAAGGATGGTGAGGATGTCATATATGCTGTTGATTTTAATCATCGGAAAGAAAGGTAAATTGCTCATGGTTAAATTTGATCATATATATATATTTAGAGAGCAAAAAGGAAGCTACTTATCAATCTAATTTTTATTAGGCATTTGAATGGAACTGTTCTAGGTTCTTTTGTGCGGCCAGCTGTTCTAATAACTGATGCTTGCAATGCTTTGAACAATCAGCCTTACAGACGTCAAAAGGACAAAGAATTTGGAGGTAGCCAACTTTTTAATCTTGTAATCGTGCACCTGACAGAACTAAGATGGACTTTTTCATTTTTTATTTTCCCAAATTGCTGTTAAGAGAAAACTGAAATATTTTATGCCTGGTATATTCACTGATGAGGCAAGCATATACCTTAATCTTGATCATGAAATAGAAAAAAACTGTTTAGAATTTACATGCTTTGGTTATTCTGATCATATAACTTGCTGATTATTTAGATATCTTAAAGAAGACTCTAAGGGCAGGTGGTAATGTATTACTACCTGTTGACACTGCTGGACGAGTGTTCGAACTTATTCTGATGTTGGAATCTGTCAGTACAGGACATGTTCTTCTACTCTCTTTCTTGCTTTTTTCCTTAAAGTATATGTGTGAGTTATCAAATCTTGGTTTTTGCAGTATTGGGCTGAAGAAAACTTGAACTACCCTATATACTTTCTGACATATGTTGCATCCAGCACAATTGATTATGTGAAGAGTTTCCTTGAGTGGATGAGTGATTCCATAGCAAAATCTTTTGAAAAAACTCGTGAAAATATATTTCTTTTGAAGTAAGTGATCTCATCCTTAACTTAAAGTTGGAGTAAGATATTCATATGCCAATTGTTTATATATATATATATATATTGGGTTCTTAGAAATGCTATTAACACCTACTTACTGCTTGGCATTTTAAACCCATGGTTACTTTAAGTTTCTTGAGATATCTGAAGTAAAGGCTTTGTTCAATAATGAGTGAAAAATGAAAACCTATTCATTGTCACAGTTTAAGGATATAAAACAAATCATTAATCTCTTGTTATGATTGCTAATGTTATCATGTGTCTCAAACTAGATTTCAATGCTTGTGCCTACAGGTATATCACCCTTCTGATTAACAAGACTGAGCTTGACAATGCTCCAGATGGTCCAAAGGTTGAATAGTTTGTATGCTTATTTTTCATCAGATCAACTTCTTACTGACTCTGACACGCGTACCTGCATAGGTTGTTCTAGCATCCATGGCAAGTTTGGAAGCAGGTTTTTCTCATGATATATTTGTGGAGTGGGCTAATGATGCCAAAAATCTTGTGCTTTTTACTGAAAGAGGCCAGGTATATTCTTTAGAAAAATTTCCTTTTCCTTCATTTATGTGTTTCAGTATTCATGTGAATCACTATTAACTATAGCATGGTTTCTTTTCGTTTATCTGCTAATTGATTAAGGACTTCTCCTTAATAGTTGATGCCACAGTTGCATTTGTATTTCGAATTTCAATATGAACACTGTTTGCAGTTGCTAGTTACAGTAGTGCTCTATAAATATTCTCTTTTCCATTTACTGATGACCTACTTTGACACTGGTCCTTGTGAATATAAAGTAATGTTTTTTCATAAGTTGTTTCTAAAGTAATGTGGCATGGGCATCAATTTTTTTCCTGTGAAAATAACAGCAAAACTAAGCTAATTCAAACTTTTGGAATGGAGCTTCTTCTGTTGGCTATTGGGATAGTGGTTGTTACCTATTTGTAATATAACCTTAGGTTTTTGTCTCCTTCTCTTGTTCTTGTCTTCACTAATATTATACTTGTGATTGACACATCCCTTTCTTTGTATTCATCTGGATATATCTTTTCATTGTAGCATTTGAGGTGATACAATCCTGGTTTCGACAGTAACAATCTTCCCAATAATCATCATGTCTTCATATTAGACAGAATTTTCAACCACATGTACAGATACAAATACTGCAAATTTTCCATCATTTGTCTTTTATTATTGTTGTGTTTTAAACTCTAGCTATGCATGTATCTCCTCTCCTAGCCTTAGAATATTGTTTAAAATTTATTTTCAAAAAAAAAATTGCTTTACTTTGGTGCTAATGATGCTTGATTTTTTTATTTTTTTTTTTCACTTTTTCGAGCCATGAGAATGGAAAAAAATCGCAGGTCATGTAACATTTTTTCTCTAAGATGTATTTTTGTGAACTGCTCAAAATTGATATTTTCTATCTTATGTTTCAAATGATCTACATGTGTTTGGACACAGTTTGTCACACTAGCGCGTATGCTTCAAGCTGATCCACCTCCAAAAGCTGTCAAGGTTGTGTCCAAGCGGGTTCCTTTGGTTGGGGATGAACTAATTGCCTATGAAGAAGAGCAAAATCAAATAAAGAAAGAAACTTTAATAGCCAGTCTTTTGAAAGAGGAAGAATTGAAAGCATCCCAATGGGGCTGATAGTAATACTAGTGATCCAATGGTCATTGATTCTGGCAATAATCATGTACCACCAGAAGGTATGAATTGTATAAATTATTTTGGAGCTATTCTTGTGAAGTGTTTCACATTTTTTCCTTTTAAGTAGAAGATATAACATAAATTTGGTGCTGTTTCTTGTTAAACATAATTAGGTAATCAGAATTATCCATTTCAGATTCATGTAATAATTACCTTTTATGCTTAACTTTCTCATTTTGAATCTTGTCATGTATATTTTAAAATTTCTATTATAGAATTAAACTGTTTGTCTTCAACTGTTTTTGAGTCTTGATGATTAATGGACATTCTGAGTTTTAAAATAAAAGAATACCATTTCAACACATCAAACAACAATGAATTGTCTTTGAAACATATTCATCATTTTATGAACTACTAGTTTGACATTAGTATTTAATTTGTATTTAATATAAATCATGTCATATTTACATTAGATACACACATCAGGAGTATGAATTTGTCTATTATTATCCATATCTTGAAATTTTTTTGGATATTTTTTAATGTTTTTTTACTCTTTTTATAAAGTTCCTTCACTAATTATTTGATTTGCACTTGCAGTGGCTGGTCCACAAGGTGGAGGATACGGGGACATGTTTATTGATGGATTTGTTCCCCCTTCGACAAGTGTTGCTCCAATGTTTCCCTGTTATGAGAATACATCAGAGTGGGATGATTTTGGTGAAGTCATAAATCCAGATGATTATGTAATCAAGGATGAAGACATGGACCCTACGGCAATGCATGTAAGTTTCTTTTTTAAAACATCTACCTTCCCAGTTTTAAATTTTTAATATGTAATTTTCTTTTTAAAAAAATCTACATTGGTGTTTATATCATGTTTGTGTTCTGAATTTGAACTTAGAAGTTTCAGTGGATGGAATATAATGAATTTACTTCTTTGAAAGTACGTAAAGACTCTGTAAAGCTCAATTATATTAGTGGATCACAAAGAAGAAGGAAACTTAAAAGGAAGAGCTATGATACTAGAATCTTAAGCTTAGTAACTTGATATGGTCTATGTCACATTTGGCTTGGTTACTTCCTTGTCTTTTAGCTGTTTTTTCATGGACATTTAAATGGCATGTAACACATCCTGCTTCTAACAATGAAAATATTTTCTCACATGCAATTTTGATAGTTCTGATTTAGATAAATGGAGAGTTTTGCTGGCATCTATACTTCAACCCCATGTTATTAATAATAATACTTGATTATTGTTTTTCCTATTTTCTATCAGGTAGGAGGTGATATAAATGGAAAACTAGATGAAGGTGCTGCGAGTTTGATGCTTGATACAAAGCCATCAAAAGTCGTATCTGATGAAAGAACTGTAAGAAGCAGTATTTATTTATTATACTTTAATGTTTCTGCTTATGAATAGAAAATTTATATAATTGTATTTGGATATATTAATGTTGTTTTTAGAAATTGGTTAGATGAACCAAGTTGAATCTTTTTAATTTTGCCTTTTCCATTTTTGCACTTCAAATGTCATTACATTTTGACTTTGTCGAAGATTTTAAATCTATTTGTTCTTGAGATTTTACAGAAGATGATATCATGTCTGTTTTTCCTGTTGTCATTGTAATCCTGCTACTAAATTGTTCTTCAAACCTGTTATTTGTTCCTTTGTTGTATTTGCGTCTTTGTTCCAAGTTTATCTCACAGGCATCTTATATTTTTCCCTATAAGAAATCAAGCAGAATAGATGTAATTGGTTAGTGTTGGCACCACATTCATGGTTTCTTATGATTCAAAACTTTGTTGTATGCATTTTGAATTTTATCATGCTCTTCAGCTTTTGTCATCCACCCCTCTTAATTTGGCTGAGAAACACATTAGATAGGGAGCATCATTGTGGGGCCTGGAAGGTTCTTTTAATTATTAACGTACTGATGCATTTCTTGTGTTTGTAATATCTAGTGTTTATCAGTCAATCTACTTGTGTGAATCTTAAATCTTCCAAATCCAGATATGATATGATGGTGTAAGGTGTTGACATTATTTTTGTCCAGGTGCAAGTCAGGTGTTCATTGGTTTACATGGATTTTGAAGGCCGTTCAGATGGAAGATCCATTAAAATATTCTATCTCATGTGGCTCCCCTGAAGCTGGTATGGATTTCTTTGGTGCTTTTCAGTTAACTGAAGCACATCATTAAATCTTATGTAAATTATATTTGGATGTTCATTGTTTTGGGGAATGGAACAGCCTCATTTGGTAGTTTATCTTGCCACCTTTAAAAACTGTGGTATGTTGAGCAAATCAATACTTTGACCCTCTGGCTACAATTTTGAGTGGTGGCAAGGAATTAGGATTTTAGCTGGCGATTGTTATGATGGATAGGTAAAGGAGCTGGAAAATATGTAATGTTGGATTACTTGGTGGGTTTTTGTTGGTTGGTAAGATGAATAAAAAAGCTGTTATAATGTTGGGAAGGGTTACTATTAAAGGCAATTTCATGGTTTGAAGTTGAACAGTTTTGAGACAAGCTTGAAGAACAATGAAATAGGTGTTTCTTTCCAACATAGCCCAGGTTCCATTGATTCCCTTCCAAAACCTTGAGTCTCCCTTTTTGGTCATCGTCCAACTCCCCTTAATGCATTTTTCAGAACTTCCATCTATATCCTTCTCCACTTTTGATCAAATTTCCATTAATATTATGAGTATAGATGTTAAAAACATTTTAATGGTTTTGCTTGTTAGTAGTGTCATTTCAGATTTGCCTTTTCTTTCTCTTTATATTAAAGCAGGGATAAAACAGAGAAAACAGGGCATATTAGGGGTTCACGTGGCTATGTGTAATCCCAATATGGCTGACCGTGTCCTGTAGAATGTTTGATTAAACAAAAGAGGCTCCCCATAAGACATGGTTGTTACCTATCATCCCTTGATCCTGGGAAACTCACATGGCCGTGTGAGGTTAGCTCTGTGATATGGTTGTTTCTGTGGTATTCAGATGGCCATGTGGCTTCAATGGTTGCATTTTTGAGCCAAAGTTGTCAAGATTTCCCCATGTTACTGATTACCCAAGGCTCTACATAAACTATAAGATATTTAGCATCAGTCCAATCACAAAATGATCAAAACCTAATTTTCCTTACAAATTACCCTAATGTTTAGAAGAGAAAAAGATAAGGGGAAAGAATCAAAGAAAATGAAGAGAAAAACAATTTTATCTTCTATTGGTTAGATAAAGAGAAAAAGGAGATGAGAAGAAAGAAAATATAATCATTTTAAAATGCATTTAAAACCTTATAATGTAAGTATTAGAAATTAGAAATGGGCTAGGCCTAACTCAACCTCAAGCTAGTTCAAGGGAGGAGGATTGCTCAAGCCTTACAAGGAGTATTTTGGCCATATTCTGAGCTGATTTGAGACATCTTAACACACTCTCATGCCTAGGACTAGACATACAGCTTGAAGTTTATAAGGTTGAACGTCTGCAAGTGGTCTAACATTAAGACTGGATTGGCTTTGTCTGTGATACCATATTGGAAATGAGCTAGGCCTAAATTGACCACCAAAGCTAGCTCAATGGGGGAGGATGGCCCTAGCCTTGCAAGGGGAGTATCTTGGCCATATTTATAGCCTACGTGAGATTTCTTAACACTGACAAAAATATAATTGAGATAAGGGTATATTTGTCATTTAATATTTTCTCCTTTCTGTTTTCTTCTCTGGCTAGGAGAAAAACCTTTTAAACAATGGCCCCACCTCAAGTTTTCTTTCTCCTGATTTCTCTAATTCCAATTTAAATGAGGTGAATTTTCTTGGGGCACAATTTCTCTAATTTTTCTTTCTCCCCTACTTCCAAATGGTTGCGAAATAATTGTGCATAAACAGCATTTATCACTAGATATTATTAAAACTTACCTAGAACGGTAATTTGATAAACAAAATTTAGAGTAATCTACCAATATCAAAGAAGTGCCAGAAAGATTTTTTTGGCAGGAGTGAATCTGCCCTTGAGTAATATTACTTTGTACTGTGTGGTCCTTAAATGTTTTTAAAGTCACTTCAATTAATCCTGTAAAAGATGATGTCGATACAAATGAATCCCTCATGAATGTTAAGTTTACGCACTCAAAGAAACAACAGAGAACAAGTGGACAACTTAGTAGTTTACTCGATAGACTAATTTAGTAGTTTACTTGAAATTAAAAGAAGGTAACCACCTACTGAATTGAAAGAATTACCCTAAACTATCAAAGTTTGAACTAGGAATAAAGGAGCTGTATGTCAGGTGACAAGCACCAATTCAATTTTGACGAATGACATAAGCAATCCGTGCATGTATTTTTCTAATTGCTTCACAGTATTTAGCATTTTAGCCCATTATGGTCTAGCTGACTGGTATATGATATTGGTTTAAAGAACAAATATCATTAATTGGTTTAAAGAAACTTATAATACTATCATTAATTCATTATCATATCATTTACATTCTTCTTTTTTTTCTGTATCATGCATGCTGATGAATGCTTAATGATTTTTTGGAAAGGTTTTGGTGCATGGATCAGCTGAAGCTACAGAGCATCTGAAGCAGCACTGCCTTAAGCATGTTTGTCCTCACGTTTATGCTCCCCAAATTGAAGAGACAATTGATGTTACCTCTGATTTATGTGCTTATAAGGTACAATGATGTCAAATTTCATACATTTCCAGAACAACTATACACGAAATGAAAATTAATCATGCTCTTTTCTGGATATAGGTTCAACTATCTGAGAAGCTAATGAGTAATGTACTCTTCAAAAAGGTAAATAATAAATTAATGAAATGTTGTTTCATTTTATAAATTTGCCTGTTATTTATCATGTTGAATAGCAACAACAATCAAACCTTATCTCATTAAGGTGGGGAATTCATCATTTTGAATAATGAATAAAAATTCAACTGCAGCTGGGAGATTATGAAATAGCTTGGGTTGATGCTGTAGTAGGGAAGGCAGAAAATGACACACTTACGCTGCTCCCTGTTTCTGGAGCAGCTCCTCCACACAAATCTGTTCTTGTTGGTGATTTGAAATTGGCAGATATCAAGCAGTTTCTCTCCAGCAAGGGTGTTCAGGTACTTGTTCAGTTGTAGTCACCGATTTGGATTGTCTATTGGTACATGCAGTGATTTCCACTTCATTTTCCCTAGCAGACATGCTCATAGTTGCACTCCTCATGGAAACTGATCATGTTTAAGCTGATGAAAATTGGTGAAAATGCTATTTACCTTGTGTTCTTTAACCAAAACATGGGTGAAAAAATTAGTGGAACACTGAATATCTACTTTATGAAAATATGTACATAACACAAACAATTAATATTATAGGTGGAATTTGCTGGTGGTGCTTTGCGTTGTGGTGAATATGTAACCCTTCGGAAAGTTGGGGATGCAAGTCAGAAGGCAAGTGCTTCTTCTGAACATTTGTTAATTTTGTACATTCTTAGGAAACTGTTCAGTTTGGATCAAGGTTCTGATCTATTAAGATGATTTCTTTTTCTAATAGGGTGGTGTTTCTGGTGCTCAGCAAATAGTTATTGAAGGTCCTCTGTGTGAAGACTACTATAAAATTCGTGACTATCTCTATTCACAATTTTACTTGCTTTAGATTTGGTTGGAGTGATGCAATGGCTAATCATGAACTTCTTTCCTTCCCTGCCCAATTTTGTGACACATCACACTCTGGAGCTGTTTTTCTGTTAAGGTAGAGAATACAAAATTGCTCTGCTAAATGCATGGTTTATAAGGATTCAGGACTAAATAGGTCTGAGTAGCAGTGCTGAGACAGTTGCAAACTGGGTTAATTTGGGTAGCAATTTGAACAAGATTCGTAGGGACTCTTGCTTTTGATGTTTTCCAGGAAGAAATGGCGTTGCATCGTTTTCGTTGAGTGTTTTTACCTCTGATTTACATCAACCATCATAGCTTCTGGGGGATGTGAACTTCTCTGCAGATAGATACTTTTCAAGTGTGTTTGCTCTTTGTATAATTATAGAAAAGGAAATGTAGTTTGTTCCTCTTGTGTAGGCTTCAGATTTTCATGTGTCAGTTGCCATTATCTCCACAGCAGTTTACACACAAGTGAAATTAGACTGACATAATGAATCTGTGTAAGGATTAGCCTTATTAGTTTGGCTAATATCATTGAACAGAAAATCTAGTTTAATCAAAACTGTCCCATTAATTTTATTGTCTCTACTTTGTTCTGAACTTTGGTTTATTTGTTCGATGGCATGCTGTGTGACAAGAAAAATATAACTTATTCAATGTCTAGTAGCACTTTGATGAAAATAGTTTTGCTCCTTTGAATTAGTTTGTGGAAACAGTTTTTGCTGGACTAAACTAAGCTTCCTTAGATACCTGCTGTTCATCCAAATGCCATGAGTAAATATTGTAAATGGTTTCTTCTGTCTAATTGCAAATTGTCTGAATGGGGATTTTGATGATTTTTATAATAATTATTATGATAATTATTTTAAAATTCATATTTATTATGATTTTTTATTAGTTCATAATGTAAAATTGTTACATTGAGAGTATAAAAATCAAACTATTTTTAACAAATAAAAATAATATAAGAATGGTATGACGCACTGTAAAAGTAGTCCGCTTTTCTGAACTCAGGTTGATGTCCAAAAATTTTCACGGTTAGAAACATTCTCTTCTCAAAATTTGTAAAAATTGATGCAAAATCACATTCTTGCAGCAAAATAATTATTCCTTCAACATTATTTCTGTGCATTTATAAACGTCATAAACAATGCTGTTTAATTTTTAAGAGTTGCCACATCATGTGTGCACCAAAGAATCGAATCCTTTTCTTTTTTGGTGGTTCGTCATTAATTAATATTGGATTATAGTAATTATAGAAACATTAGTACTTTGAATCCAACGGTACGTTTCTTGGAATTTGAACTTTTTTTATATATATATAAAGCTATCACTTATAACTAGAAGAATCTAAATAACCGAATACAAACCAAACTATGTACAACCTTTCCAATCTCCTGAGCTCCCAGAGGAGCTTCCAAGAATGGACAGTATATCATGCACCACAAGCCTGATTACGTTGCTGCCTGATGGTCTTGAAATGTCCATGCACTCCTGCATGTCTGCATCACAGGCTATCAAAACCCATTCGTTATCATCATCCAGATACTTGATATCAAATGTTCCCACCTCTAGTTTCAATCTTTTGGCAATTTCTTCTTTCAGTTCTACAATACCACAGTTCAAGGAGACCTTAAACCTTATGATATCTTCTTTGTATGTTGCCTTAATAGTCACACTCTTCACCTCTTTCCTAACTGCAAAAGGTGTCACAGTGTTGTTAAGAGTATCCATCTGTGGTTGCACAGGAGCCAAATCAGAACATTGAGGATTAATCCTGCAAGCTTCTGGGACCTGATCCTCCAAAACAGCATCTGTTGAAGGACATAGATTTCTCAAGTCCTTAGAACTACCAGCACCCTCAAGTAGCTGTCCTCCAAATGGTTCTTGAGCTTCTGTTGTTTCCACAATGTTAGGCATAGGGTATGCAGTTGCGCGGTTTGGTGTACTAGTTGAGAGCAGTGTTGGCTCCAGTGATCCCCTAAACCCAAGACATTGCTTACTGTTGCCAGTTACAAATATATCTTTTGCAGGTGAAATTTCATTTGGGGGACTACCATGGCATGAACCATGAGGAGTAGGATTTGCACTGCTTTCATTTGAGCCACTTCCAGTTCTAAACTTGTTTGTGCCTTTAGTGCCAATCTCCTGAATAGCCCCAATCTCCTCAGGACGTTGTGTCCTTCCTCCTAGGAATTGGTCTTCTATAACAGCATGTCTGTTTGATTCTGATGCTCTAGAGGCATCAAAATCATTTTCAATCATCTTAGGTTCTGATAGCCTAATGGTGAATGAGGTTTGGCGGTTGAACTTGTTTGAAGTGGAAGGCTCAGAAAAAGAACCAGCAGCAATGGGGAGAGAAGTTCGACTTAGAGAATTCAAACTAAATGCTCCTTCAGCACCATGTACTGATTCAATCACCCACTTGAGCTTGGACAGGGAACGGTTAACCTTTTTGATCTTTCGAGATGGCCAACGCGATATTCCATGCTGCCTACAGATGCGCTTCATTGTAGTAGGACAAACTGCACAGCAAGAATACATCCAAGAACATTATGTTTGAGCTGCTACTAATAAAAATGAAAGCTACTAGTAATAAACAATAACCTATTTTGGGTTTATGATGATTAATATATTCTTTGATAACTACATGTTTCTGGAAAGCAGCAAAGTTAGATATGATAAGAGCAGTGTTATTACTAATTACTATATTTCTTGTGCACTTCATTGTAGTAGGGAAAAATTCACCTTGGTAGAGATAAGATAACAACATAAAATATTTGGTATAACTGTTAAATCAGAGAATGAAACATACCACCAAGGCTCTTTGCAGCATCCTTGAGGCTTCCAGTGAAGTAATGTTGCAAAACATCAAGACTAATTGATTTCTCAGCTTTTCCACGCTTTCTCTCTGAGGGTTTCTTTTTGGTTTTGGTCTCTAAGTAAGTGTTCTGATCAATGTGTCCACCTGCATTATCACCAAGACTCCCTCCGTCATTTATGTCATCAAAGTATGCCATTATTTGCTGTTCCAATGGCTCCAGTGGCAGCTCCTCCCCCACAATTGGTGAGGCGTGTCTAGGTAGTGATGACTTAGAAGATTGAGTAATTGGAATTGATTCAAACCTCAAATGAACTCGTTCATTTCTTGCTTCTATAATTTCAACTGAACCATTCTCCTCAAGTTCAACACCAGCAGCAATCTTAAGACTCTGAAAATGTGACTTCATTGTAGCCAATATGGATCCCAACAAACTCTTTTGTTCATTAAAGTCTGTGATCCTAGGAGGCAGAAAAAACTCTAGCACATAATCATCATTTCCTGTATGAGAGCTTTGTAAGCATACTGCAAAAGAACTGGTTAAACCAAACATGAGAGCATAATGTGCCAAGGGATAATCAGTTTTACAGAATTGGGTAATGTTCCCACAGAAGCACATGTTGTGGGACAAAAATGCCCTCCCAGCAACCCTCTGACCTTGTTGTAAGTGACGCTCAACACAGGCCTCATGGAAACCCCATGTATGAGCATCTATGACATAGAATGCTGCCTCAGTTATAGACATGCAAACTTGCCCCATGCAACAACCATCAAAACTTGAGCAAATTTTCTTAAGACCACCACCATGTGCCAAAACACTCCTATGCTTACAGGGAACCCATGTTTGTGCCAGAGGCAAACTATGAGTTTCACACACAACTGTCAGAATCTCCAAAATCTTGGCTAATGCGTACTGGCGGTCTTCATTACAAATCTGGTTTAAAAGAATTGCCAAGTTATATCTGTGACAATAGAGGGGTAAGATAGAAGTCACAGAACAACAAATATATATTCTATAGGGATGCATCATCATGCATGATAGTAGAAAACGACCTGATTGTATGGATGCTCTGAAATTTCTGAACTCCTCAAATTAACTGCCTGCAAGGAAACTGACAGCAGGTAACTCAGGAATCTAAAAAATGTTTGTAATCACAAACATTTTCCAACATGTTAGTAACAAGAGTCAAATAATCTCATGGCAGTTACCTTTGTCAAGATCAATCTTTAAGGACATACTAATAATAGGGTAACATGTGTTTTAGGTCCTAGTTTTATTTTCTACATTTTAAAAACGGTAATTTTGGTCATTGTATTTTCTAAAATGTGGTGGATTTTGTCCTTGGTGAAGTCAAAATGAAGTATGTTAGGAACCAAATCTATCACATTTCCATAAATACGAGAACAAAAATCATTATTTTAAAAAAATAGGAACTAAAATCAATTTTAATCAAATCTTGAAGGACTTAAAACACATCTTACCCTTAACAATATTACATATAACCATCACAAGGAGGTCATAAAACATGAGCAAAGCATGCATATTAAAATTAGTAAAGTTAAAAAGAAATCCAACCTCAAGGGCTTTGCAGATTTTATCAACCTCAGTAGCATAGTTAATCTTCTGTGAAGTCATTATCAACTCCACTACAGCCACACATGCATGTCCTGCAGGCTCAAACACAGGCAGAGCCAAGGTTCCACGAACATTGTAATGTTGTGCATGATTTAGGCGCTGGTACTCTTTGCTAGAGTAATACTGAACATTGGGAGTCCATTCTGGAATCTTATGCTGAAAAACTCGACCAGGAAGTCCTAAGATTTCATCATTCTCCCCATCCACAGAAAATGTATACATCAGAGAGACTGTTCTATACTGATGGAGTCCATTACTATGTGGATCAAGAACAAATGGTTGGCCTGAAGTTGTGAGTGCATACCGGTTTCCATTCCTCACAGGTGCCCAAACCTGAGCAAGAACATTCTGTTCACTCAACTCTTTGAAGTGCCGAAGTGCTTGTGTCATTCTTTCCTTTATTAGACAATAACCATCTGGATTTTCTGAAGCTGCCAGAGCTGCAAGGCCTGACACACTTTTTTTGTTGTCATCATTTTCAACTGCTTTTTCAGTTATTATTCTATTTGTATTACCTGAAAACAGTAGTTCAAACAGATTTTACTACAAAGTTCATGTTTAGTATCAGATGTCATTGTAATAGAGTAGACTACGAAAACTTATAGATACTGATAACATTTTTGAACTCAATATCACGATGTGGGTTTGTTTCGATAAAATTTATCCGAACATGCCATATATCTAACACTTCTAAGTTTATGTATAACTACAAATGCCATAAATACATCTTACACTGGCAATAGTCAAGAAAGTAGGAATTATTGACTAAACTAAACTATGGCCTCTAAACATGAAATAGCTTGAAAGCCAATGAAATATAGAAATAAACGAGTAGTTGAGTACACAAAAATGAAGCCTTGAGTATAAACCAAGATGGCAGATACAAGTAGCAAAGCTTTATTAGATTTGGAAATGCACAGAAAATTGCAGCTAAGGGTCCAAAAAAGTTCTTCCATATTTCATTTGCCTTAAAACCAATATTGTCAACAATCCAATAGAACTTCAAGCACAGTTAGGGAATAATTTAAACAGAAGTTAAAACTCCTTCAATTTACATAGACTCTAATCTAAGAAATAGACAAAGAAACTCAAATAAACACTATTGAATAATATAATTCTAAACCGTCTCAAATTTCAGCATCAGTTAAAGCAAGTTCAGTGGCTGCTATTCAAGTTATAGTCAACATGGCATCAAACAAGTCCTAAAAGTTGAAGAAAACTCCAAAATCCAATTCAACATCCAAACTGAAACAAACCAAAACATAGAGACACAAAATAGGAACCTGTAACAATCAAAGAAGAGATACCTGAAGCTGCAATCCTTATTTGCCTGTCATCTTCAACATCAGAAAAAGCCCAGACAGGAGAAAAAGGTTGTTCAGAGATAGTGGATAAGAGAAAAGGAGACATGGGGTTAGAGACCAAAGATATATGATCCAAGGGCCATAGACTTTCTAGGCCAATGTCAAAATCCATGTCAAATCCATGTTCCTCCTGTGGCTTTGACTTGGGAGGAAGGTCAGGATTTTCTTCCTTGGATTCTGACATTTTCACAAGGATGTTTTTCCTTGAAAATTGGTGTCAACAGAGTTATTAAGTTTGGAACTTTGTAATGATGATGAGAGAAAGTTGAGGACCATAGAAGAGAGAATGATGGTTGAGTAAAATTGAAGAAGGTGGAGATTCTGGAGAATATCATATGTAACAAAATAAAGATTTTACCATGGATATGCCACTTGCTTGTTGAGACAAAAGGTGATTGAATTTTGGAAAAATAATGTTAAAAAAGAAAGACAACAATTTTTTCGTTGTTGGGACCAAATGTCAGTTGCCAAAAAAAGATGGCCACTAGGTACTTTCTTTTTGTTTGCTATTATTTGCAACATTTTTTACTACTTGTACACAGGGAAACATGTTGGGGGTAAGAAAATTAAAATGATGGTATATTGTACTAGGATCAGATATTTATCAGTGTGAGGTTAGTTGAAGGTTACATGGACCAAATTTATTATTAGTTTTTGTCATGTTTCAATAAGACAAATTATGTAATAGAGAAAATAACAAAGGAAAATTTGTGTAAGATTTTTAAAGAAGATAGTGACATAAAAATAAAGTCAGACAATCGTTCGGTGTTGCTGTGTGACTATGGAAGAAGTAATTTTTTTTGTCTTGTAGTTGTACTATTGTGGATTAAATAAATACCTTTTCATCAAAATCTACCTTTTGTTTTATTTTATTTTTTCTTATGAAAATTTAAAGGGGGTTGAGGTTATCCATATCCAGGATCACCATATTCTACTAGTTCTAACAATGACTTGTGTAATATTTATGAATGAGATTTCAATAATATTTATAAACATTTGAATAAATGAAGGGCTTTGATCTTATCAAAGCCAAACTTGACAGCTTTTATTTTCTTTTTTTTTTTCAGCCATATTATTACTCAGCTTTTCTTTGCCAACCATGTATTGTTTATTATACTGGCATCTAAGGTAGTTGGTGATGCCCATATTCTGGGAATTCAACAACTTCCATGGGAATGCAAACATTGTGAAATCCATAGGGCATCTTAAATCAAATTTTATGCACCCAAAAAGAAAGTAAATAATAAATAGTAAGAAACTTTCTTTAGGAATCTCATTCTTCAAGGGGTGGACTTCACCTTGTCAACTGTTGGACTAAAGACATGGAAATTAAGGTGGTGAATCAAATGTAACTATGTAGATAAAATTGGACTAGAATCTTTCTTCAATAAGAAAGAAATATTGGTCCACAAACAGTGGCATGTCCTCCACTGCTTTTCTGCATAGTGGAGTGAATAACTAACTGTTCCTCAGTTCCTTTATCATTTGATAGGTCATTGCTTGGTGTATTAGATTCAACATTGTTTCAAGTCAAAGATTAGATTCTGTACATTATCAATCATCCATTGGTTGAACTTTTTAAAATTTAGCTTTACTTATTGATATTGATCCTCAACACACATATTATGTTAAAATTTAAATCCAAAAATATGCTTCTTTTTAGAAAAATAAAATAGAGGTTGGAATCTACTTTCCTTAATTAATATTCCCTCTTTAGCATACCTTCAAAAAATTTACTCAAGTAATTCTCACAAAGTCAACATCACAGACTCATTTTTTATATTAAAATTTGAATTTGAATTCATATTTTTAAAAATAAGATAATCTTCGTATGAATTTTTTTTTATTAAGTCATTTGTTTTCATCATTTTTTTATACAAATTTTATGAACTAATAGTTATATATTAAATGAAATTAATATTTTCAATTATATGTAATTATTTTAATCATTGCTTATATTTCTTGAATTAAAATTGAATATAATGAAATATTTATAAACCATCATAAAAATAATATTTCATTAATTAAAAATAGTTTTTAAGAAAATTTAAAATTAAGAATTTCAAACACGTTTTACGTTATAATTTAAATTTTATTATTAGTAAAATAAAATAAATTTTCTTAAATATTTTTTATTTTTATTTTTAAATTTTAAGTATTTAAAAGTATCCATATAATATGGGAAACATTAATTACTAGTAAAAGTTAATCTGATTTCTTGACTCAAAACTGTGAGTGAAATTTTGAGAAATTTTTTTTAAATGAAACCTATCACCAAATTTACTTTAAGAAGAAAAAAAAAACAATTGATTCAGAAATGGAAATGCTTGTTTGATTATCAACGTCGAAATACATTTTTTTATTTTATTAAAAAATTTTGTTTTACGAAAAATAATTATGCTCGATAAAATCATTAGCAACTACAAAATTGTTTATTTGAATATTTATCAAAAACAACTCTACACAGTGACGCTGTTATATTTTTTATAATTTAATAGGTGGTTGGTAATTTGTTTGATCGAAAATAAGTTGCTTAATTACTTAATTAGAAATAAAATATTTCCCTCGTCACCAAATCTGTACGGATATATATATATATATTTAATTAATTGACTAAATTGTTTATTAAAAAACGATTGTTGTCTCCCCAAGAATAATGAAAAATAATGGACACCAAAACAATTTCCCAACCCATTTACGCATTAAGTAATTTAAAATTGTCGAATAAAAATCAAATAACTCATATTTTATATCCATCAATTAACCTAAAACACACATTTATCTGATTTTCATCGGATATAAATATATGAAAAGTGATTACACTAAAATTAATTGTTATAAAACTAATAAGTATAAAAAGAAAAAAATTACAACCCTTGGAGCTTGACCTAGGGTAAATGCGTGAAACATAACTACAGCCAATCCAAGTTCTATTTTTTTTTAATAACAAGTTCTACTTTTCAACCATTTTTTTTCTAAAATTTATTAAAAATTATAAATTTTTTTTTCGTTATCCATTTAATTATTTTTTAAAATTTTATAATTTTAATAAATTTTACCTAACAATAAATTGTATCATACAAAAAGTGTATTATTAACATTTTTCTTGTAACATAGTCATTGAAAAAAAAAACTAATAATATATTCTATAACATACCTTTTTTTTAACACATTCTTGTTTATTGTTTAAAATTTATTGAAAATTATAAAAAAAAGTGAGAACCATACAATTTTATAATTTCAAATAAATTTTAAGTTAAACAATAATAAAAATATGTTAAAAAAATATTAGTGACTATATTTATTATAAAATATATTAATAATATTTATTTTTTATGAAATTAATCAATTATAACGACTCTTCTGTTTGGGAATATTTGTTTTAGAGTTTAATATATAGAGTTTATCTTTCAAGCAAAGGTTTTTCTATTATTAATTAATTAAAAATTATTTTAAATATAATTTTTAAAATAATTATTATAAAAATTAATAAATTTATAATACACAATAATTTATTATTGATCATGTAAAAAATATTTATATTACCAGTACATTTTAATAAAATTTCAATATAAGTGTAAATAATTTTTTTGCAAACATTAAATAAGACTTAATTATTTTATTTCATCGTTGATCTATTTATTAATATTATGTGACAATATAAGATTTTTTTTTGAGATATTTGTGTAATAATATTGCATATTAACAATATTATATAAATTAAATTATTTGTCTTAAGACTAGAAAATTGATAAAAACCAATTTTAAATGGTTGAGCTAATTAATATATATATATATATATATATTTAAAAACTTAATTAAAATATTCTAATAATGTAAACATTTTACAGTATGATTGATTACTTATTTTTATAATTATCTTACTTAATTGATAGTGAAATTTTGATCAAAGGGATACATAAAAAAATTAAACTCATTGTTTATCATAATGATTTAAAGGGCACTAGTGCTATAATTTGTTGGCTTTTTTGGATGGTGACGATAATTAGAAGCTATAATTTAATTATCTAATAATCCACATGAAAAAGGACGTGGTTGGTGGAGACCAAAATATAATGTCCAACCACCACCAATGGTCAATCTAAAACATGGATTGGAGTTTGAGTCACAGATTCTACTGTATTGAGTAAGTGCATCATCCACACATAAATCTAAAACAAAACAAAAAAAAGTCTCACTTTTGAAGTTAGGGACGATGAGGAAAAAAGAAAATCACACATGGATATGTGTTGTTATGAATTAAAAATAGATAATTTATCGAATATATGTGAGTAAGATAAATATTTTTATATTCTACCTACTTATTAATGGCTGAGGATGATGGTGAACAATAACATAATTGTATTTATATTTATATAAAGGTTTTTGTTTGAAATTATTTAATATTTATAATTATACAGAAAATAAAATATTTAATTTATTTTTAATATGAGTATATATTTAAAAATATTTTTATATATAAATATATTTTAAAATACTTTATTATTAGTATAAGTATATTTAAAATTATTTATTTTAATTTTATTTTATGTTTTATTTAAATTTTATATTTCAACAAATATTTATAGTTATATTTTAATATTCACTAGTATTCCTTAAATCTATGAATATTCGCTTGATAAATAAAGAGTAATATTTGCGTTCATACTTACTCTATTGACATCTTTAATTGAACCAATAGTGCTTTTCCATTACTCTTGAATGACCAACCTACATTTTTATGGAAGAAGAAAAGAAAAAAAATGAAAATATCAAAATGACCACATTTTTTTTTACGAAGACTAGTCATAGTCTTATATGAATAAAACTTTTATACATTTTTATAGAAGATGAAAAAATTAAATAATTTTTTAATTAAAATTAATTTATGTATAAATTAGGTTGTAAATTTTTTTTCATATGATTTTCTCAAAATATTAATTTTTAACTTATGTATAAACTAATTTTAGTTATAAAGAATTTTATTTTATTTTTCTTTTTATTTTTATTTTTTTAAAAAATATTATTCAACTGGTGTTAATGCTACATCCATTAATTGTGTTAACCATATAAAGAGACTAGAATTAAGGGATATATTTTTTAGAATCTAATGCACGATTAATATAAAAAAAATTATAATATCAGCTAATTAAAAATTATTATTTTTTATTTTTAGGATAATAATTATTAAAATTAACAAACTTACTCATGATCTGAGATAATATCATAAAAGTAAATTATATAGGGAATACATATCCTTTTTTTTATTTTGTTTAATTGTTAATATATGTAAAACAAATGATAATGAAAATTATATTAGGAAGTTGAAAACAATTTTGATGTAAATGAAGAAATTAATTTGAATTTTTAATTTTTATTCTATATTGTAAAATCAACAAATTAAAATAATAAAAGTAAGAATAAATTGTATGCAATATAAATTTAATATATGATTTATATAAATTAGAGATAATTCTAATAATAACTACAGTAATAAGCAAGACAAAGATAGTTTTCTGATAATGGAAATGCGTGCCAATTAATCAGCGACAAAATAAATGTTTGATTGATTAAAAAAAAAAGATAAAGATTAGTGAAATTGAAGCAGATATAAATGAATGGGTCAGTAAATATGTGTGGAGATTAAATATTTTAACATATGTCTTGAGGCCAATATCATATTTAAGAATTTTGTTTTCTTTCTAAGAAAGTGCTAACGAGGCGTAGATATTATTGGAAGGTGACAGCGACATTATCATTGTGAATTGTTATTTATTCTTTTCAATAATAAATTAGAGGCTAATTAATGTCAACTGTAGTTTGTGCTGTTGCATACATTGGTCCCATTTTAAGACTTAACAACAATGTCACAAATGAGGCCAAATGCAATAAGAAGAGCCCAAATTGCACGTTGATGTTGTGTTTTTATATCCAAATTCTAAAATAAGAAGGGTAAGAAGGGATATATATGGAACCAACCAGACTTCTATTTTATGATCTAAAATAATCAAACTAAACCAAAAACCCCAACTGCTTCATCTCCTTCTTCTAATTGATTCTATGATACAAGGACGTACAGGTATACAAAATGGCTCTATGTTGGGATTATCTGTTATTAAGTTCGGCTCTCTTTTTTAAATTTAACATGGAAAGAGTTTTTGCGTTTTTTAGTTCTTGGGCCTTAAAATAATAGCTCAAATAAGTTTTTTTTTTTGGGTACATTAGGAATAAGAAAACAAATTCAAATAGGTTTAATTTGGGTAATATAAATAAATTACAAACATTATAAAGTATGTAATACAATAAAAAATAATAAAGGGATAATTTATATACATGCATATTTTTACCTCTAGTTTATTTATCTATTTATTTTGTCATGATTTGACTTGAGTTGTATGGGATAATTTACTAATTCAGTTTGAAGAGGTCGTCAGTTTCTGCATATGTCATATCAGAGGCAATGTTCATTGTTTTTCTCGTACCAAATTTGTTTAGATGTAAAAGTGAGTTGCAAGCTTATTTATTGAGATGGGTGTTACTGTTTGAAGACAAATTCTCATTCCATATGGATACCGAGAAAATCTCAAGTATTTTTAAGATGGTGGTATTTCTCATTATATATCAATGAAATAAATATTAAGATTTCAGGGAAAGCCATAATTAATGTGAACTGAATATTACTAATTAATATTTTCTAATCCAAATCACTAATTTGGAAAATTATTATCAAAGTGTCATTGTCTCCTCAATTTTATTTGATTAATATACTCTAAGGATGAATACACTCTTGCTCACCATAGCAAAGAAGCATAATCATGACATGTTTCTTTTTCCTTATTTTCTAGGCCTCTCCATTTCAACATATGTATTATTCGAAATTCTTTTATTTTATGTTTTAAAAAATGTGCATTGTAATTTTCTTATGAGACTTTCTGTTGCACTTTGCAAGAATATCAATGTTCCAATTGAACTCATACTACTAGCATCCCGTGTAAATCTTTTTTATTTAATTTTACATAAATTTTAATTTAGCTTATTCTACAGAGTCAATAACAAAGAAAAAAAAAAGGATTTTGTTTCAAAAAGTGAACATCCATTTTTATTTTGACTCTAAGTCTTTGATGAGTAACTTGATTCATTTCTTTTTATATTTTCTAATATCAGTTGTATAAAGGAAAATGTTAATATTTTGTCAATGTATCTTCCTATTGCATATTCATATCATGTTCCATGAATTAATGATTCGATTTACTTTCATGCTCTGAAATGTCACCGAATTGACTTTATATTTGTTTCATAAATAGATTTACTTCATTTCGTTTCTGCTCATGCCCTATAGGATAATTGGAAAAATAATTAATGTATTTACAGTGTAAAATATCATACTATTAAAGTCTTGATAAAACTCTTAACCAATTTAAAGTGAGGAGGTATCTTAACAATTATTATATATACTATCAACAAGACACTTAAGGCCAAAAAAACAAAAATAGTACTAATGAAACAATCAAATAAAAGGAAATTCAATATGAATGCAATCAACGAAACGAAAGAAATAATTGGGGAAGAGAGTTTCCCGAAAATCATGATAACCTAATTCAAATACAGATTTGAATTTATTTCCAGGGTGACAGTAAAATATTTTGCATCATTCTATTACAACGGTACTTTTTCTTTTTATGCTTTTCCTTTTTAAAATAATACAATTGTAATTGGAGATGTATTTATCTTTTGATACTTTTTTATGAATATCAATAACTTAAAGTTTATTAGACTAGTTTTCTTTCTTTCTTTATAATTTACCTGTTTAATTTTCTAATCCATCTTATGGATTAGACTAGGAATATCAATAACTTAAAATCGTTCAAGTAGCTTATTTTTTATTTATGTGATTGTTGTATTAATTTTTTAACCCATAAAATGAAGTAGACTAGAAAGATTAATAACTTCAATTTATTGAATTGACTTCATTTTTTTTTATGTGAATGATATACTTCATTTTCTAATCCATAAAATGAATTAGACTAGAAAGATCCATAACTTAAATTTATTGAATTGATTTTATTTTTTTTCTCTTTCCATATAATTGGTGTACTTAATTTTCTAACTCATAATATAATTACAGTAGAAAAATCAATCATTCAAAGTCTTTAAACTAGTTTTATTTTTATTTTTCTGTGTGATTAGTGTACTAATTTCCTAATCCATAAATTGGACTAAAAAAAATCAAAACATGATATTTTTGACTAGTTTTGCTTTTCCTCTTCTTACGTGATTACAATGTGCTTAATTCACGGTGGTGAAGTTCGTGGAGGTCCCACGTCGTGTAGTCCCACGTTTTTCTTAATCAGCTTCTCCTCCAACTCTCCCTTGCCTTTCCGAAAAACCCTCTTTCTTTTTCATTGTGAATTCTAAAATTATTTTATAACGAAAATCAAGATTTTATAATTCAATCAAATAATAATAATAATGGGTTGGTAGTATATATCCATTTTAAATCCATTTCTTATTTGATTATTATAACTATCATCGGTTGTAATCTATAATCATTTCTAATTTTTTTTTTTTGTTTCCCTTGTACGAAAACTTATTTCTAAAAATATTCTATAATTTAAAATAAAGTTGACTATAAAAATCGATAACTTGAAGTCTTTTTTGAACTTTTTTTATTTTCCCTCTTTTTATGTGATTAGTGGACTTAATATTCTAAGTTTCTAACCCATAAAATGAATTAGAAGATAGAAGTGAATAATCATCCAGACCATATAAACTAACAGTCATCCATCATTGAAAATAACCTCAAATTAGATCAAATTAAGGGCAATGGATATTTTTCCCATATGCACATAGTGATGAGGACAAAAACACGTCATGAACTTAATCCTAACACCGTCTTGATAATAATTAAATTATAAAATTTGACTCACTATAGTTTAATTCTAAAATTAGTTACTTGTTTATCGCTTTTAATATTTATATGTATGTATGATTTAATTTTAAATGTATTTGTTTTATGATTTATTTGAAAAGAGTATGAAAATATATTTCAAAAAGAGAAAATAATAAGAATAGAATAGGGTGAAGGTGAGTTTCTGCCACCATGAACAGGGTAAACTTAAAAAAAAAAAAGAGTTAAATAAGTTTTTAATTCTAGTAATTTGTATTTCGTATTTTAGTCTCTATAATTATTTTTTTAAGCATATTTTTATTTTTTTATTTATTTTTATTGTTGATAATTAATTTTTGAGAGAGTAAAAATGAAAAAAAATGTTTAACCTCATGTCACAATAACTAATTTTAAACAATAAAAATAAATAAAATATTAAAATAAAAATTTTTTTTATAAAGATTAAAACTCAAAATTTGAGATTCTTCCATAAACGTGGAGATATATTTTGTGAGGTATATTTCTGCAAAATAGCAACTTTAAGTCTTTGCATTTTAATTTATTTTTTTTATCTGATGTGATTGATCTGCATAGTTTTGTACCTTGCAAAGTAAGTTAGAAAACTGAGAAGAAAATAAACAAACATGTCAACATCCACGCCAGTAGCAAATCCATATAGGATAGATAGAAAAGAATACCTAAATGAATATTTACAAATAATTTAACGATAATATTTAAGTAATTTTTATTGAATTTGTGAATTTTTATTTTAAAATTTAAATGATCAATCTTTTATATAATATTTATAAATTTTTTATTCAATATAAATGAAAAGAATAATAAAATAATTTGAATACAAATACAATAATTTATAACTTAAAAAATAATAATAATGACAGCAATGGATTATAAAAAGACTATTAAAAAATAAAATAAATGATAGTTGAATATTTCATCTAAATAGAGAAAAGTGAAATTATCTTTACAATAAAAATTAAAAAAAAAAAGAATATCTTGTCAAAGAATATAAAAAATAAATAACATTATTTACCTAGCTAAACCTCTTAAATAAAAATACCTACCTAATATGCATATTAAAAACTAACTATCTTAAATTTAAAATCATAGTAAGATATTCATTTAGTTGGATTGACCCGTAGAATTTAAAAACTTTCCGTTAAGGTGGCATAAAATCACAAGTCAAATGACAAGACACACATTTGTACATGATGTTTGAAGCATATTTGCAAATAAACTATGAATTTTGTTTGCAAAATTAAATTAATTTCACTTTTGAAAATATTTTGAACAGGAAAAAAAAGTCAATTTGATTCTTGTTTTTTTATTATTAAATTAAATATGATATCACAAACATCACGTTGAAATTTATCTTATTTTTTATATGAAAATAATGATTATAATAATTTATTTTAATGAAAATTTTTCTAGATCTATAAAATTAAATAGTAAGAATAAATAAATTAAAACTAAAATTTATTTATTTTACTTCACATAAAATTTGTACCAGGAATTTAAAAGGAAAAATTCTTAACTTAGATATTGAAGCTTAATATTTTTTATAACATCATTTTACATATTTTTATAATTAAAAAAATATCTCCTTCAATTATTTTAAATTATTATTAATTTATTTTTAATATATATAATATCTTTTCAATTATTTCAAACTCTAATTTACAAATAGTTTTATATCATAATTTAAATTATTTTTATAAATTTAAAATTTATTATATGTTCTATACATTTAAACTATTTATTTATTATAAATTAATTATATTTATATAAAAATAAATATTTATCTTGTATAATACACAAGACAAAATACTAATATTAAAACTAAAATTTAATATATTTATAAGAAAACATACATATAAGATTTAATCTAAAAAAACAATACTGTTTTTATCAATAATAGACAATAATATAGAAATAAATTGAATATAATACATTTTTTTAATCATGTTAAATGGAACATTGTTATACTTCATATCTTTTATACTTGTGCCCGACATAGTGGGATGGACATAGTTATGCCGAATAATTCTAGGAAGAGCACGGATATGCATAAATACAATAGCATGATTATACTGAATTGTTTTTGAGTGAGACAACATGTTAAGTGGAGTATAGTGGTGTCAATCTTCATGATTTTTTTTTTTTGGGTTAAAAATTTAAATTAATTATATTTCTTACTTTTATATGAAAATAATAATGATAATAATTTTAATAAAAAATTAAATTCTTAAAATAAATATATTTATATGTCTTAAAATAATATTAGAGAAAAAGAATTCATGAAAAAAAAGAAAAAATATTAAACAGAGATTAATATTAGCACAGTACTTCTCTGTAAGCATAACCCGTAGTAGATAAATGACATAATAGCACACCCATTGGCACACTGTTAGAAGAAGAAATGTTATATTGCTGTTATCAAATATAACATCATCTCAATGCATACTATCTTATGAACACGATAGCTGAAAAACCACTTTAACCTGTTATTTGTCTTGGACTCCAATATTGACCAACACTTTATTAACCTGTTACTTGTCTTAGAAACCCCCCTCCAATATGGACCAACACTTTCAAAACCAAGGATTATGATAGATTATATTAGAATTTAAACAGCCATTTTATACGTTCTTCTAGTTAATTTTTTAATATGAATTTTTTTTAATATTCTACTTCAAATTCAAATTCAATTAGAAATAGATAACACAGGAATCTTTCTAAGTGATGATAATTATAAAAACTAAATAATATATAGAAAATAATATACTCACATGAGCGCAACTGAAACTAAACTCAAATATCTCAAGGTATTCAATTTAAATTTTGGTGATAAAATATTAATAAAAAATAAACACTATTAAAGTTAATTAGACAAATTCTTTCATGGAAATTAGTTATAAACAAAGGACAATAAATATTTTTTACCTATAATATAATAATAAAAAACAATATAAAAAGAAAATATTAATCTCCATTAGTTAAATATTTTAATAATACTAAATATTATTAGTATAAATAATTTTGTACTTTTATTAAAGTGAGTGATTTTTAATTAAGATTCGAATTTCAATTCTTAATATAGATATGAAGTTACAGTTAAAGATATTATTTTACCTTTAAATAGCCTAACCTAATAGATTACTATTCTTAGAATATTCACCATAATAAATATTTCTAATTATTTGTAAGTTCCTCTAATTATTTGTAAGCAAAATATATTCTACCACACACACGTTGGTCAAATTTGATCCAACTTTTAAAAGGAAAAATTATAGTATGAATGTATTGTAGAGCATGGATTTAGATTTTAAACTAGCATTCCATACTTTTTGAAATAATTGAAATAAAAAAATAACACTAAAATAATATATTTAAACTAATTATATAAGTCTAAATAAATTATAGATTTTTGAAAAAAACTATAATGTTAGAAGTAAATTAGTAAATTAAAAGGTAAAAATAATGTTAAAAGAAATATAATATATTAAAAATAAGTTATAAAAGAAAATTATATGTAATTATCTTATTTATATAAATAATAAATATATTACTTAATTTAATTATGTGTAAAAAAAATTATCTAACATTTTACTTATCTAAAGATGAATTTAATCATGTGGACATATGAACTAAATGTTATAGAAGGCCTATCACCGTAGAAGAGAGAAATGAGAAAAAGTGTAAAATAAGTTTTAGAAGCAAAACATATGAAATTTTAGCATTGGAATATATATGATACCTTAGTTCTGTGTTTTTTTTATCATAAAATAAAATACTTTGTACACTCCTTATAAAAATGACCACTACACTTAATTTTTTATTTATTTACATTCAAAGTCTATATAGAATGAACACCTTTTTGTGTGTTATTTTATAAAGGGAAGTGTTTAAGTCCCCTAAACCTAGGTCATTCATAATGTACAAACATTGATTATTATTCCAATCGTATAAAAAGTAGTAGGAGTTATCCAATTGAAGAAGCGATATGGTGTTGATGGAGTAGACTATAGTTCAAGTTGGAAAAGGGAAGATTAATCTTCACAATGGAAAATTTGCAAATATCTCCTTAATAGCAAAAAGAAAAACTTGGAAAAGTGGAGGATAGGACTTGGTGGAGTGTCCTAAGGTTCAAATTGAAAAAGTGGAGGACCTTGACATGGACTTGGAAGAGTATCCTGTGGTTCAAGTTGGAAAACTAGAGGAACTTCACAGCAACTTATGGTATGGTGTGGACTGCCCTATGGTTTTTCTAGAAGACAATTTTGTTTTAAATTTTTTTTTAATGCTAAAAAAATGATAATTTAGAACTAATTATAGGTTGAGATAGTATAAAAATAGAAGACTTGGATTTAATAATATGCAGGACTTTATGATTTCTTTAATACAAGTTTAACGAAAGATTGATTTAAATAATAGTTAAAAATTGAAGTCTAATATTTGAGCCAAATTTGATTACCTTTCTTTGTAAAATGAATATTGAATTTCAATAACAGTTTAACGATAGAATAGATCATATTTATTTGTAGATTAATTTTGATAATTAAGAATATTGAATTTTATGGTTGTTTTTTGCATTTAAAATTATGTTTCTCCAGAGTTGATAACTTGTGAAAAAAAAAAAGATATAAAATATGATATTCATTTTGACATGTGAATTTTGATTTATTAATTTTGTATAGCAGTTTTAATATTGAGATAGATAAAATAAATTAAAAATTTATCCTAACGAAGAATTAAAGTGAATTATGAAAGACATGGGAGTACTATAAATAAGAGAAAGAAGTTGAATATGCAGAAGCAAGAAGCATTGATATGGGTTTTGTGATAATGAATTCCTCCTTTTTTATTCTCTTCTTTCTTCACCTTTTCTGCCTTCCCTTTTTCACATTACCTTTTGCTGTTTCCACAGAGATAGTGTGCATCCCAAGTGAGGCAGAAGCGCTTTTGAAGTTAAAGCATTATCTGAATGATTCTTCAAATACCCTTTCTTCTTGGAATTCATCTGCCATTTCCAATTGTTGCCTATGGCCTGCTGTTGTCTGCAATAACGTCACTGCCCACGTTCTACAGCTTCACCTCAACTCTTCATTTGAATGGACGTTTGAAGGAGAGATAAATCCTTGTTTGGCTGATTTGAAGCATTTGAATTACTTGGACTTTAGCGGTAATTATTTACTTGGAGCAGGTACGCCAATTCCTTCTTTCCTTGCCACAATGACCTCCTTAACTCACCTCGACCTCTCTTATACTGGATTCATTGGGAACATTCCTCATCAGATTGGAAATCTCTCCAATTTGCTGTATCTTGACCTCAGCTGTGCTGTCAATGGAACTATTTCATCTCTGTTTGCTGAAAATCTTGATTGGCTGTCAAGTCTATCCAAACTTGAATATCTTGATTTGGGAGGTATAGACCTATCCAAATCATTTGATTGGCTACACACTCTCCAAGCTCTTCCTTCTTTGACGGACCTACATTTGTCACTATGTACGCTCCCTCGCTATAGTCAACCATCCTTACTTAACTTCTCGTCTCTCCTCACTCTTGATCTTTCCATTACTTCTTATTCTTCAGCAATTTCTTCTATTCCAAGGTGGATATTTGGACTCAGGAAACGTGTTTCTCTTCAATTCAGAGGTAATAACATCCAAGGTCCTATTCCCCATGGTATTCAAAACCTCACACTTCTTCAAAATCTTGACTTGTCTTTCAATTCACTCTCATCTTCTATACCTGATTGGTTATACTGTCTTCATCATCTCAACTTCTTGAACCTAGAATACAACAAATTGAACGGGACTATTTCTGATGCCTTGGGAAACCTGACTTCTCTGGTTGAACTTTATTTGTCAAATAATCAATTCAGTGAAAATCCATTTGAAAGTCTCAGATCACTCTCTAAATTGTCATATCTTGAAATTGAAGGCAATCATTTTGAAGGAATTATCAAGGAAGATCATCTTGCAAATCTTACGAGCTTGGAAGTATTTTATGCATCAGGGAACAATTTCACTTTAAAAGTGGGTCCCAATTGGCTTCCTACTTTTCAGCTTACCCATTTGGATATGAGCTCGTGGCAGTTAGGTCCCAACTTTCCATCATGGATTCAGTCACAGAACAAAATTGAAGAGATAGTAATGTCTAACACAGGGATTTTAGATCCTATTCCCACTTGGTTTTGGGAAGCATTTTCTCAGGCCTCTCATGTAAACCTCTCTCATAATAATATCCACGGTGAGCTTGTGACTACATTAAGGTATCCAATATCATATCATAGTGTTGATCTAAGCACAAATCACTTATGTGGTAAATTACCATATCTTTCAAATGATGTGATTCGGTTAGATCTTTCAAGCAATTCATTTTTGGAATCCATGGATGATTTTCTATGTAAAAAGCAGGACAAGCCAATGAATTTACAATTTCTCAATCTTGCATCAAATAATTTGTCTGGAGAAATACCTGATTGTTGGATGATTTGGCCATCTCTAATGGAGGTGAATTTACAAAGCAACCATTTTGTTGGAAACTTACCTCCATCCATGGCTTCCTTAGCTGAGCTACAGTCTTTACAAATTCGTAACAACTCACTCTCGGGAATATTTCCTACCATTTTGAAGAAGACTGACCAATTGATATGCTTGGACCTTGGGGAAAATAATCTTTCAGGAACTATTCCAGCATGGGTTGGAGAAAGTCTCTTAAATTTGAGAATTCTTCGACTTCGATCAAACAGTTTTTCAGGCCATATTCCAAATAAAATATGTAATATGAGTCTTCTTCAGGTTTTAGACCTGGCACAAAATAATTTGTCTGGCAATATACCTACCTGTTTCAATCACTTGAATGCCATGACACTAATGAATAGAAGTACAGATCCTATTATCTTTTGTCCTTCACCAAACATCACAATTCACTATATTGGACCTAGTATAGTCAGTGAGCTCCTTTGGCTGAAAGGAAGAGGAGATGAGTACAGAAACTTTCTAGGTTTGGTAACAAGCATTGATCTGTCAAATAACAAATTATTAGGAGAAATACCTAGAGAACTCACAGAGCTAAACGGGTTGTATTTTTTGAATTTGTCCCACAACCAGTTAATTGGTGATATTCCACCAAGTATTGGTAATATGGGATCATTACTGTCCATTGATTTCTCAAGGAATCAACTTTCTGGTGAAATCCCTCCAACCATATCAAATTTGAGCTTTCTGAGCATGCTAGACTTTTCGTATAATCATTTGAAAGGGAAAATTCCAACAGGAACTCAATTGCAAAGCTTTGATGCCTCCAGCTTTATCGGCAACAATCTTTGTGGTCCACCACTTCCCATCAACTGCAACTCCAACGGGAAAAATGACAATCATGATCACAATGGACAAGGGAGTGATAGGCATGGAGTGAATTGGTTTTTTGTCGGTATGACATTTGGATTTGTTGTGGGATTCTGGATAGTGATTGCTCCTTTGATCATTTGCAGATCATGGCGATATGCCTATTTTCATTTTCTTGATAATGTGTGGTTCAAACTTCAATCTTTTTTCTGATGTAGTATCACTGTTTAATGTTGTGAAAAATAAAATGAATGATTTAGTCTCTCAGTACCCGCAACATCAAGATGAAACTGCAGATGATGAGGGGTGTGACTATGAAGATGAGGAATAAGTTTGAACAATAATTGAATTGTGTTCTGCTTCTTATTGCTATGATAGCGGTGTTTATGTTGTCTTTTTGTCTTTCTACACTTAATACTTTTTCAGGGGTTTAAGTAGTTCTTTGGCTCTGTGCCTCCTTCTGACTTCTAATAGACGAGGACCAAGAGATAGACTTTGACTATAGTTGCAATGCTGTTCGACCGATAGTTTGTGGCAAAGACAATGTTTGGCTCCATCAAAACTGGTGGCAAGGAACATGAACATAGTTGCAAAGAAGCATAAGCATGACATGCTTCTTTTTCCTTATCTTGTGCCTGTTTCTAAGCCCCTTCATTTCAACAAATATTATTCGAAGTCCTTTTACTATTATATTTAAAGAAGTGCACATTGCAATTTGCAAATGGGACTGTCTCTGCATTTTGAAGAATATCAGTGTTCGAACTGAAACTAGTAGGATACCTGTCTATAACTTAACGTCATCCCCACTTCCACTCCACCACACTGTTATTATCTGAACGATAATTTTTTAGTTTCCCACATCTCATGATTCATGTAGTTAGAAATGCAGACAACAAAGGCTTGGAAAAATATTTGAGATCTATAAAACATTGAAAACATTACATTGTGAACATTTCACAAGAATCATTGAAAACTACAATCTATTGTATGCTGTAGGAAGGACCATTTGCAGAGAAAGACCCTCCTCTTAAATGCCAAGTTGCCAAATTATTGTTAAAATTTATGGAATGAGGACTCCATACTTGGCATGAGGAACTCCGAAAGCAACTGCCTGAAATGTCCGGATGTGAAAGGAGGACAGCATCCACTTCTATTGGTAAGATATCTTTTCAGCTATCAAATCATTATCAGTTAATATGCATCACAGCATTCATCCAAACGAGCGGCGGCGGATTCGGCCAATTGGTGGAGGCAGGAGTCGGTGAAGTCGAATTTGCCGGCGATGGTGCCGGCACTGCGGGAGGGTAATTTAGCGACAACATGGCGAAGGAAGGCCATACTGAAATATTAAATCATGGAACAAACATAATATTAACGACATGGCGGAGGTCGACGGCGACCAAGCTAAGAGTATGAAATAAACATAAAACCAATTCAGTGACGAAATTCAATGACATTTCGGAGCATGAAAATAAATCGAATCATTAATTCATTAAACATGATATGAATATACAATAGGAAGATACATTGATAAAATATTGACATTTTCATGTACTAATAAAAATATAAAAAAACTGAAATAAGTTACTTAACTGATACTTAGAGTCAAAATACAAATAGATGTTCACTTTTTGAATTCTTTTTTTATTATTATTGATTTTATAGAATAAGCTAAATTAAAAATAATGTAAAACTAAATAAAAAAGAAAAATAAGTAAAAATAAAACAAACTCAAAATTGGTTTAATATTAAGATATAAATAGAATGTTAGTAGTATGAGTTCGATTGAAACATTGATATCCTTGCAAAGCAACAGAAAGGCTTATAAGAAATTGAAATGTGCATTTTTTAAAACATAATAATAAAAGGATTTCGAATAATACGTATGTTGAAGTGGAGAGGCCTAGAAAATAAGAAGCATGTCATGATTATGTTTTTTGATATTGTGATCAATAGTGTATTTTTCCTTAAGGTACATGGTGATATTAACCAAATAAAATCGAGGAGAAAATAACACTTTGATGAATGTTTTTCAAAATAGTAATATTTAGTGCAGATTGATTGAGTCTTCTGTGTGGTCGACGAAAAAAAAAAAGAAATTCAAGTTTATTTTATGAAAGAAAAATAAATTAATAAATTCGCCACCGACGTTTTTAATGAAACATCAAATAATATTGAGAAGGATAATAGAAACATCAAATAATATTGAGAAGGATAAGGTTGGTATATGAAAAACAAATTTCAAGTTTGAGGGTCCATTATGTGTAGGGAAAGTGTTAGCACCTTACGACATCCATCCTAAGATGATTATCTTAATTAGACACATGAAACATGAAATTTATTATGACTTTTAAACTATAGTTTTTACTTTTCAAACACAGATAAAAATGACATATTTACAGAAGAAGGAAAGAGTGTATTTCTGGTTTTTTGGACTTGACAACAATGACCTTTTACTTCTATGTATCTCCTATTATAATAGGGAATTCAAAGTTTAGATAGTTCTGTCCGAGACTTGGGAGGAGGCTTAGAAATTGAAATGAACTATCCACTAGCGTCTAGAGGTTTGGAAAGGATAGGCTATCCCTTGGTGCCCAAAGGATCTTAACAAAGGATAGGTTTGGCCAAGAGGTTTGGTCGAGAAAGAAATTCTAACTAAGTATTAGATGTCCGAAAAAGAAATATTGGTTAAGTGTTAATGGGTGCCATAAAATAATGGAGTCGGCCAAGGGACATGTGCTGATTTGAAGTCCACTAAGATTGTGGCTAAATTTGCTATTGACTTGGTGTTCATGTTTAAATGAAAATGGATTGGTTGGGATAAGGGTTTTACCTGTTTGAATGTTTTTATTGTAACGAGAAGAAAAACTCTACTCCTTCAAACTATGTGCTTTCCTCCTTTCAATTTAGAGTTTACACTAACTCTTTTCTTTTCTCCTTTATAACAAAAGTTATTTTGGAATCCCCTCAAAAAAAAAAAAAATCCCTTTCTTTGTCGTCACAACTCCTTCTTATAGACCAGTTCCACCTTCCTTGAATTCATAAAGGAGATCTTTATCCTAGAAGGGATAAGAAGGGATATATATGGAACCAACCAGACTTCTCTTTTATGATCTAAAATAATTAAACTTAACTAAAAACCCCAACTGCTTCATCTCCTTCTTCTAACTTATTCTATAATGCAAGGACGTACATGTCTAGAAAATGGCCCATTAGCTCTGTTGGTTGGAGCGTGGTGCTAATAACGCCAAGGTCGCAGCAGATTTTTCTTTAACAGAAACCGTTTTACAAGTGTGCATTTACATAGGAAACAAAACCATCGTAAAATACCATAAGCCTTCATTTTTATTTGTGCATAGTTTTTATCATTAATGAGTTTGGTATCTTTGTGGGCTAACAGTTTGTTTTTTACTTCGTCCTAGCAATAGTAATAGCCTCTAAAAGTAAATAATTTAAATGACTTGATCATGTTGATGCATAGTTGAACCTTGAAATAATTGATTAAAAACATAAATTAATAAAATTTAACATGTAATTTAATAAGTTAATAGAAAAGTCAATCTTATATAAAAAGATATTAGATGACATCATAGAACCAAGATGATTTCAAATTAAATAAAGACAAGTTTTAAGAAATAGAACCCATCTCTTTTCTTAAAATAGTCTAGGTTGAACTTAGTTCTATGTTGAGATTATCTGTTATTAAGTTTGGCTCTACTTTTAAAATTCAATATGGGAAAAGTTTTTGTGTTTTTTAGGACTTGGGCTTTAAAATAATAGCTCAAATAAATCTTTTTTAGGTACATTAGGAATAAGAAAACAAACTCAGATAGGTCTAATGTGTGAAATATAAATAAATTACAAACATTATAAAGTATATAATACAATAAAAAATAATAAAGGGATCATTTATATACATATATATGGAGAACATAGATACTAAGAAAATTTAAAAAATTTATAAGACGGTTGTATGTCTCATTATATATCAATCAATGAGTTAATTCATCAATAATGGCATAAATATTAAGATTCCCGGAGAAGACGCAATGTATACTAAATATTACTGATTAATATTTTGTAATCGAAACCACTATTTTGGAAAACGTTGTCATTGTAACGAGCAAGAAAACAAAGGAATGCGCGAACACGGCTATCACGCAGCTCAATCCCTTGCATGTTGGCTTGGCATAGGGTACACTGAAGACCAACCCAATCTCGATGAGCAACTACATCTCCAGATTCAAAGCATTAGAATGTTATAACCATAATTACCTTAAATAAATAACGAGAGATTCTTTTTTACTTAACTCTTAAAGGCAAACAAAAAAGGATCTGCCTCTGTTGAGTAACTTGTTTCATTTCTTTTTATATTTTCTAGTACCAGTTGAGTAAAGAAAAATGTTAATATTTTATCAATGTGTCCTCCTATTGCATATTCATTTCATTTTCCATGAATTAATGATTCGATTTATTTTCATGCTCTGAAATGTCTCTGAATTGGCTTTATGTTTGTTTCATATATAGATTTACTTCATTTGGTTTCCACTCATGCCCTATATGATAAATGAAAAAATATGTAATGTATTTCCCGTGTAAAGTCTTGATAAAACTCTTGAATCAATTTAAAGGAAAGAGATAACTTAACAATTATTATATATATTATCAACAAGATACTTAAGGCCAAAAAAAAAAAAAATACTGCTAACGAAACAATCTAATAAAAAAAAATTTCATATGAATCCAATCAACAAAGGAAATAATTGAGGAAGAGTTTCATGAAAACCATGGCAACCTAATTCAAATATAGACTCGAATTTATTTCTAGGATAAAAGTAAAATATTTTGCATCATTCTATTACAAATGGTACTTTCTCTTTTTATGTTTTTCATTTTTTAAACAATACAATTGTAATGTGAGATGTATGTATCCTTTGTGAAATTTCTATTAATATCAATAACTTAAAGTCTACTAAACTAGTTTGTTTGTATTTTATGTAATTGGTGTGCTTAATTTTCTAACTAATAAGATGGACTACACCAAAAAAAAAATTAATGACTTAAAGTCGTTCAACTAGTTTCATTTTTTTATTTACGTGATTGTTGTGTTAATTTTCTAACCCATAAAATGAAATAGACTAGAAAAATTAATAACTTCAATTTATTGGATTGACTTCATTTTTTTTCTCTTTTCATGTGATTGGTATACTTTATTTTCTAATTCATAAAATGGATTAGACCAAAAAAAATCCATAACTTAAATTTATTAGATTGGTTTCATTTTTCTTTTCTTTCCATATGATTGGTGTACTTAATTTTCTAACTCATAATATAATTTGAGTAGAAAAATCAACCATTTAACGTCTTTAAACTAGTTTTATTTTTATTCTAGTTTTATTTTTTTATTTTTCTGTGTGATTAGTGTACTAATGGTCTAACCTTGTTTTGCTAAATATTTCAACAATTTATTTTAAGTCTCGCATTGAGCGAATGGGTAACTTTATAAACTTTATACTATAAAAGATGTTAGAACTTTGCACATTATAATTAATGTTTGTATAACGTCAAGTGGACAAATTTCCTTAGATATGACATCTAAGAGCTAATTAAGTAGCTATACTCAATAGCTTTGTACAATAATTCTGCACTGCGTATTATTGGAATTACAGTAGTGGTAATTACATGCATTCTATGGGATTAGTTATTTGATTCTATGTTAATTACAGTCAAATTATGTATTTATCATATAAGGCAAATAATTTTGATGAATTATAAATTCATGGTATACATCAAGCTGTCTCTTAGCTACTGTTTCATACAATAATATTGTTAAATCATAACCCATGTATTAGACATTTCAAATTCATTCAGTAATTACACCATGCAATTAGAGAAAAAGAATGAAAAAACTTTACAATTCAAGACTTGTTGGTAGAACAAAATAATGATAGCTAATGAATGTAAATTTTAAAAGTACTCAGATTTATCTGTATGTCTTTTAAATTGTAGCTATAATTATAGTTTTATATAATCTTTTTCTATTCAAACACAAATTCAACCATCTAATAAGAATTACGAAATAGCTTATGCTATTTATGGTAATAAAAAATTAGAAATAATGTTTTTAATTAAAAAACAAATAAAATTGAATAAATAAAAATAAAATTGTTAGCTATGTCGGCATGAACGATAGATTCACAGGTTACTCCGAGACTATTACCTAAAATAAATTATGGTTGGGAATTTCCTTTTCATACAAGTATTTGGTAGCACGTTTTTATTCCCTTTTTTTATTCGTTTATATATATATATTGGGTCAATATTCTCATGAAACAATTAAAAGAATAATAAAATGTGATCATTATAATATTTTATTTTATTTTTATGATAATTTCAATAATAAAGATATGTTGATTATTTAATTTTTAAAATATTTTCTTTGAAATTAAGTTGTTGCTTTCAATTAAAAACATAACTTCTGAAAAGGTAGGAAGCTAGCATCATATTATTGTTGAACTAAAATTCAGATATATTAATTTAGTAGAATGTTTTACTATTGGAATTTTCGAATTTCACTCTTCCAAAGTAATAAGATATTTAAAGTGTACTTAAAAAATGTAAATTCAGAAAACAAAAGGTTACTTAACGTTGATTGGTATTAAAATATTTTATAAATTTAACTCATTTTAAATTAGAGAAAACAGATTATGCATTGCTTTCTCACTTTATAGTTTTACTTTAGAAGAGAAAAATGTAAAAATGAAAATGACGTTATTAAGTATGAAGTATTATTTGTATATACAAAAATTTATTAATTAAAATAGAAATACATGTATATGATAATAAGAAGAATAAATTTGTTATATAAGAATAATAAATCCACATTCTTCCAATATACTACAGATCATATTAAGTTATGTAGGAAAAATAAAATATTGTTAGTAGAAGTAATTTATTATTAATGTTTCTTAATTATTCGATATTTAATTTTAGAGTCGTAATTAAAGATACTTACTTAAGAAAAGTCAATACCGTGGGAGGAGATTAACATATATTTTTGTAAAAAATTATAAAGAGGAAAAATGTATCGAGTGTTTAAGTTACAAAGAGACAGCATCAACTTAAAAATTGTCCTAATTATCCACAACCTTTGATTATGATTCTTATTGTTTAAACAGTAGTGGGAGTGGATCTAGCTGAACCAATCTTGCACTTAATGTTGATGCCATCTCTTTGTATACAAGTTTTAGTACTCTTTTCCCAAAATAAATTTTTATTCCATCATTTAAATTAAAATTAAATAAAATGTTTTTCTACTTTAGTATTTGGCACAAGAATAATTCATATATAAAAACATATTTCTTGGCAGATTTGTGCTTTAGGATGTGAGTATTTTATGAATTTTCTAATTTATCTCTTAAATAAATTTATGCTACTCCTGATTAATTAATTAAGTTGATAATTTGTAGAAAAAATACAAAATATGAAACTAACTCTGACATATCAATTTTCTTTTATTAATTTAGTATAATAAATTTCGACTCTATACATGTTAATCCCTTTGCACTAGTTGTTACATTTTTATTTTAATAAAATATTTAATCTTTCAACAAAAAATAATAAGAGTTTTAAATTATGAAAAAATTTAAATATATAATCGCATAAAATTGTATTATTACCTATAACATAAATACATATAGTTTTGATATAAAAATGTCTTTTTATTTCATTATATTTTTATCATCTAGTGCAACAACTACTTTTATCAGATTTTTTTTAATAAATTAACAACTTTAAGGTTTTAATTTAAAAAATATTTTTTAACTTTTGTTTAGCTGAGTTATTGACTAATTAATATAACCTATTTTAATTATTAATTATTTGACCATTATAATTATAAAACTTTAAAATTCAAAAAATAATTTGTAATTATATATTTACTTAATGAGTTTAATTAAATAATTATTTAATACTATAAAGGAAGTACATAAACCATATATATGATATGTTTTTATAAATAAAAGACTAAAACAAATATATCGTCTAGAGAACAAAAGTACAGGTTTTCTTATCTGGAAAGGCTAAAAATATATTTAATTTAAACTGAAAAAAATTATCAAACAAAATGTTATAAATTTAAAAGATTAATATTTTCTTTAGTTATTAGTATGATTTAATATAAAATATTAATATTCTTAAATAATGCCCTTTGAATATTAATTAACTATGAAAATAAAATATGATAGTTTAATAATGATATGTTCACGTGAGTGTGCAAAAATTTATTACACCAGCAATATTTATGTATTTATAAAACGAGATTAATTATTGACTGAGAATATTAAAAAAACTAATGAGAGACCAATCATTTTTTTATTATATTTTTAACTTAAAAGTACCTAAGATTTTAAAATGTCAAAGTGACGTAGGTTTTTAGAAAAAAAAACTTTTATTATGGGTTAGATTTTTTATTAAGAAAATTAAATTAATTTAATATAATTTATACTAATTATTACATCGATTAATAACATATAAAATACAATTTGATCTTATTTTTATTATTAAATTGAACATGATATCACAAATATCACTTTGAAATTTATCTTATTTTTTTATATGAAAATAATAATTATAGTAATTCATTTTTAATAAAAAATTTCTAGATCTATAAAATAATTTTATTTATTTATTTTAAAGTGAATATTAAGAAAAAATAGAAATAAAACTAAAATTTATTTAGTTGAATTGACATAAAAACAGTGATTATAATTTTTAGAGATGAAAGACACCCTTTAACCCCTGTATCGCAGTTGAGTGGTAGAGATAATAGCACACACATTCACACTGTTAGAAGAAGAAATCTTGGACACGCCAGAAACATAAAAATAGCAATCAATGATTGATTATTTCATCCATTCACATTGAATAATGCTGTCACTCTTATTTTCTGCTGTCTCATTAATTTTTCTTGGAAACCGCCCTCCAATTTTGACCCACACTTTTCAAAACAATAATTATAATATATTATATCAGAATTTAAACTGACCTTTATAGGTCTTCTAATTATCCTTTATGTGATTTATTTTAATATTCTACTTCTATTTCAATTACAAATAGACAGCACAATCAACTTTTCAAGTGATGATAATTATAAAAACTAAATAACAGAAAAATGTTATATTGTTGATAGGAATTCAACTCAAATATTTTATGTAAAGTAATAAACTTAAATTTTGGTGATAAAAAAATAAAAGTTGGAATAGAAAACTTTGAATACAGTTTGGTCTACTCGTTTTTGACTTGGACTTTGCGAATGAAACTTGCATTCTCCAAAAACAGGACTCCTTCACTTCGCTTCTCACTTTGTAATGTTAGAGAAATGATTGATCTAACACATGAACCAAATTTATATTTTTTAGTAACATTTATATATTATTAATCACATTTTAACATAGATTAAATATATTATTTGTTAAAATATTATAAAATTTAATAAAGAATTTTTTAATATTTTTAAATATTGAAAAAAAGTTATATATATATATAGTAGTGATTAACAATAGATAAAGACAATAAATATTCAGATAATAATAAAAAAATATAAAAATAAAATATTAATATCTATAAGTTAAATATTTCAAACTTAGTTTTATTTTTTTTCCAGTCTAACTATAACTACTCTTATCCGCCATTATAAGTAAATGAAATTTGGATGAGACTTTAAATGTGAAAACTTGATCTAATAAATTAAAAGTAAAATAAAACCAAATGTAAAATTTAAAATCATTTCAACTTTTTGTTGGTTCCTTTAATTTTTTTATAAAATATTTTATTATATAAGTTCATAGTATTAGAACAAAATTTTTAAAAGGAAAATTATGGTCTAAAAGTATTATAAACTATGGATATATAACTTAAATCTTTCCCATATTTCTTTGTAAGTTTCTCTGATTACTTTTTGAATGAAATATATTCTACCACACATATGGGTGAAATTTGGACCAAGACTTTTTGAGAAGAAAAGTTATAGTACGAAATTATGTATAATAGACTATAGATATAGAATTTAAACAATCATTTCATACTCTTTTTTTTTTCCCTCTCATTAATATTTCAATGAATTTTTTTTAATATTCAAGTTAAAATTCAATTGGAAATAGACAACATAACATCTTTTCCATGTGATTATAAAGAAAATTAAGAAACGTATATATAAGAAGAATACTGATTTCAATAACTTATATATTTTATCTTCTTTTCTATACCACTATTACTAAAAATATAAACGTATATAAGTAAATCAAATTTAGATAAAGAATAAAATAAGATCATAGATGTATAATTTAAAAAACATTTCACACTTCTTTATAGGTCCTCTAATTTACTTTTTTTTTTTATAAAATATTTTATAATATTTCTTGAAGAAATTTAGACAAAGACGTCTTAATGAAAAATTATCGTCTAAAAATAAGATGGTCAATGAATATAAATTCAAAAATTCTCAACTTAGATAAAAGAAACTCTTACCTTACTTTGAGTTAAAAAAAAAAAATTTGGAAGCTTCATTTCACACACTTTTATAATTAGATAAAATTTTAACTATTTAAAAAAAATGAAAAATATTTAAAACAAAAATTAAATTTTAACTATTTAAAAAAATAAAAAATATATTTTACTCATCAATATATTGTATAATAATTAAAATCAAACCACACTGCTCTGGGACGAATCCCGTGACCAGTACTTCAACCCCAAAAAAACCATATATATGATCTTAGAGGTTGTAAAACAAAAAAGTTGAATTGATCCAAATTCATCAAAATAATAAAAATATATCTGTACGTCTAAAAATTGATTTGAACAGATCTTTTTTTCATATTTTTAATTATTATAATTTTAATATTTTATTTAATCTAAACTATTTCTAAAATATAATAAAGATACATGATTAAGAATTACACATAAATGTTTATTATTTTGTCGATCATCCTTAAATAAATAGAAGTTTACAGTCTTCTCTTGTTTTAATTTATTTACCCTTCATTTCTTCGTAAGTCATTTCTAAACTCCTTTTTCTTCTGTCAGCTTAACCTCATTTTCTCGGACAAGTTAAGGTTTTAAAAAAGTGTGTAAGAATGTGGAGATTCCATCGATCGTCGTGCAGTCCCATGTTTTTCTTATTCAGCTTCTCCTCCAACTCTCCCTTGCCTTTCCGACAAACCCTCTTTGTTTTTTCATTGTCAATTCTAAAATTATTTTATAACTAAAATCAAGCTTTTATAATTCAATCAAATAATAATAATAATGGATTGTTAGTATATAACTATTTAAATTCCATTTCTTATTTGATTATTATAACTTTCATCGGTTGTAATCTATAATCATTTCTAATCTATTTTTTATTTCGTTTGTACGAAAACTTATTTCTAAAAATATTTTCATAAAAATAGAATATATAGGTTGTTACAGATAATAATTTTGAATTTATTTCCTGGATAAAATTAAAATATTTTGCATAATTCTATTACACTTGATATTTCCTTTTTTAATATGTTTTTTATTTTTTAAGTAATACAATTGTAATTTGAGATGCATGTATCTTTGATAAATTTATACAAATATTAATAACTTAAAGTCTATTAAATTAGTTTTTTTTATATAATTGGTGGGTTTAATTTTCTAATTCAAAATATGAATTAGATTAGGAAAATCAATTACTTAAAGTCATGTAATTAGTTTCATTTTTAATTTATGTAATTGTTGTGCTAATTTTTATACCTATTAAAAGAATTAAACTTGAAAGATTAATAATTTTAATTTATTGAATTGATTTAATTTTTCTTTTTTGTGTGATTAGTATACTTAATTTTATAACTTATAAAATAGATTAGACTAGAAATATCAATAATTTAAGTTTATTGGATTTTCATTTTTCTATATAGACAAATGACTGATTGTATATAAGTAATTGGTAATTAACAATCTTAAAATGATTATTTTGATAACAATGTTAACTATATTGATGGGAAATTTTTTAGGAATTATTTATTATTTTTTATACTTTAAAAACAAATAAAAAAGAGGGTGATGCTTTATGGATGAATTTGAAGGTTTAATGAATTTTAAAATGTCAATTTTTTATTAATTTTTTATAGCATATTTAAATATTGAGATAGATAAAATAAATATAAAAACTTTACTAATCTAAGAGTTTTAGTCAATTGGATATTTAAGTCAATCATTAAACAACATTGGTAAAAAAATAATAAAATGAAGAAAAGAAGGCAGTGCTGAAGTATAAATAATAGAAGGAAGAAGCGGTTATAGAATTAATTAGGTTGTCTCCTTGGACTTTCGATGACTATGTATTCGATAACACAAAAAATTATTTTTTCCAATATATTTAAAACAGTGATTTTGTCTCTAAACACAAAAATAAATTGAAATATCAAAATTAAATTATACTAAAATCATTAAAATTAATGAATTGAAATAAAAAAATAACACTAAAATAATATATTTAAACTAATTATATAAGTCTAAATAAATTAGAGATTTTTGAAAAAAATATAATGTTAGAAATAAATTAGTAAATTAAAGTGTACAAATAATGTTAAAAGAAATATAATATATTGAAAATAAATTATAAAATAAAATTATATGTAATTATCTTATTTATATAAATAATAAATATATTACTTAATTTAATTATTCTGACTTAAAAATAATATAATTATTTTAGTTTAAAATATTATTTATTAATTAAATCATATTAATTAATATTTTTAATTTTGTTAACACCGAATGAATTAAAGTGAACGGAAAAGATTAAAAGAATACAAATACTAAGAAAAAGTCATGAATTTAATAAGAATAATTATTTTAAAAAAAATTAAAATTTAATAAAATTATCATATGAACTTAAAACATATTTAAATCATAAATATATAAATTTCGCGTTAAATTCATGTAATAAAGTGATAATGAAACTATATAGGTGTACTGGATTGTTTATAATTTTGTGTAAAAAATATTATCTAACATTTTACTTATCTAAAGATAAATTTAATCATGTGGACATATGAACTAAATGTTATAGAAGGTCAATCACAGTAGAAGAGAGAAATGAGAAAAAGTGTAAAATAAAATAAGTTTTAGAAGAAAAACATCTGAAATTTTAACATTGGAATATATATGATACCTTAGTTCTGTGTTTTTTTATCATAAAATAAAATACTTTGTACATTCCTTATAAAAATGACCACTACACTTAATTTTTTATTTATTTACATTAAAAGTCTATAGAATGAACACCTTTTTGTGTGTTGTTTTATAAAAAGGAAGTGTTTAAGTCGCCTAAACCTAGGTCATTCATAATGTACAAACATTGATTATTATTCCAATCGTATAAAAAGTAGTAGGAGTGATCCAATTGAAGAAGCAGATATGGTGTTGATGGAGTAGATTATAGTTCAAGTTGGAAAAGGGAAGATGAGTCTTCACTTTTACAATGAAAAATTTGCAAATATCTCCTTAATAGCAAAAAGAAAAACTTGGAAAAGTGGAGGATAGGACTTGGTGGAGTGTCCCAAGGTTCAAATTGAAAAAGTGGAGGGTCTTGACATGGACTTGGAAGAGTATCCTGAGGTTCAAGTTGGAAAACTAGAGGAACTTCACAAGAACTTATGGTATGGTGTGGAGTGCCCTATGGTTTTTCTAGAAGACAATTTTGTTTTAAATTATTTTTATTTTTAATGCTAAAAAAATGATAATTTAGAGCTAATTATAGGTTGAGATAGTATAAAATAGAATACTTGAATTTAATAATATGCAGAACTTTATGATTTCCTTAATACAAGTTTAACGAAAGATTGATTTAAATAATAGTTAAAAATTGAAGTCTAATATTTGAGTCAAATTTGATTACCTTTCTTTGTAAATGTGATTGTTGTGCTAATATTTTGTGGATGAATTTGAAGGTTTACTCAATTTTGAAATGTCAAATTTTTATTAATTTTGTATAGCATATTTAAATATTGAGATAGATAAAGTAAATATAAAAATTTTCCTAATCTAAGAGTTTAAGTCTATTGGATATTTAATTCAATCATTAAACAACATTGGTAAAAAAATAATAATAATGATGAAGAAAAGATGGCAGTGCGGTAGTATAAATAATAGAAGGAAGAAGCAGTTATAGAATGAATTAAGTTGTTTCCTATAGATATGGGTTTTGTGATAACGAATTCCTCCTTTTTTATTGTCATCTTTCTTAACCTTTTCTGCCTTCCCTTTTTCACATTACGTTTTGGTGTTTCCACAGAGATAGTGTGCATCCCAAGTGAGGCAGAAGTGCTTTTGAAGTTAAAGCATTATCTGAATGATTCTTCAAATACCCTTTCTTCTTGGAATTCATCTGCCATTTCCAATTGTTGCCAATGGCCTGCTGTTGTCTGCAATAACGTCACTGCCGATGTTCTACAGCTTCACCTCAACACTTCATTTCCTTCTTTTGAAGGAGAGATAAATCCTTGTTTGGCTGATTTGAAGCATTTGAATTACTTGGACTTTAGCGGCAATGAATTACTTGGAGCAGGTACGCCAATTCCTTCTTTCCTTGCCACAATGACCTCCTTAACTCACCTCGACCTCTCTCTTACTGGATTCATTGGGAACATTCCTCATCAGATTGGAAATCTCTCCAATTTGCTGTATCTTCACCTCAGCTTTACTGCCAATGAACCTCTGTTTGCTGAAAATCTTGATTGGCTGTCAAGTCTATCAAAGCTTGAATATCTTCATTTGGGATATACAAACCTATCCAATTCATTTCACTGGCTACACACTCTCCAAGCTCTTCCTTCTT
>JAENHJ010000306.1:0-32116 GCA_025330945.1 Mucuna pruriens
TCATGCCAATTTATTGCTGTTTCATGGATTCAAAATGTTGACTGCTGTTATCGAATTCCATTGATAGGCGTCTTAAGCATGCCGATCAATCCTTGCTTGCGTCGAATGGTCTCCCGATATCAAGGTTTGAGTTTCTTTTCGATGTCTTGATCTCATGTCGGCACATGTAAATCGTGTAAATATTAACTCATTTGCGGGGCGGGGACATCTTGAAACTCCCGAAGGCTGCGATGCTTATGTTGGCAAGCTGGTCATCTACATGGGTTCGGATCTCGAAATTGGAGGACACATGAGTTGGTGTCTAGCATGGCGTTAGTTGGCCTCATAAGTCCAGCATAGCGAGTGTGCAATCTTGAGTTACGTGGGATGAAAATGCGGGGTCTCGGCACTTCCTTGGCGGAACACAATGAAATCCCATGTAGTGAGGTTATTCCTGGTCAAGGTCGATATCACACCTCCGGTTCAGATTCCCTTCATCTTTTCTCCTTTTTGTATGCGCATAATTCCTTGAGGAATTTGGCGTACTTTCAGATAACTTGATCCGTCTAGAAGTGGAATGTTGATTTCCGTAGGAACATCTTGAGCAGTTAAGTCATCGAGAATCTAGTTTCCTTGTCGAGGCGGTGCAGGATGGAAGCTATGATGGGACCTGATGCGTGAGGAGGCTGTGAGTCGGCTATTGTTTTAGGGTCGACCTCGGCTAGTTGCGGTACACGATGTTGTGCAGGTGAGGGTAATTCCTACAGCCACGAGTGTTCTGCGTGGCATTCCTGCCGGATTCAGAGAATGAGGTGAGAGGGAAGGCTAGCTAGGCAAACTGATTGTGAGTTCACTCACGGTATTTGCTAGGTATCCTATTTGCATCTTGAGATCTGGATGGTGGCAGGTCGTATTGTTGGAATTGTAGATTCTTTGGAACTTCTTGTTGTTGAAATTCTAGATTACTTGTTGCCGGTTGCTTCATTAAATCTTCTAGTGATGGAGAATTCCCTTGGGTAGGAGTTCTGCTCTTTGAGGTGGGAAGGATGGTCTTTGGGTATTGCGGATTCGATTGCTCGGTAACTAGCTGCTCCATAGAGTGCATTCGGCATGGATCCCAGACTCTTTGAGCTGCGATTGGGCCTTGTTGTGGGCTTGGCTCAGCGGTTGTTTCCCATATGGTTGATTATCAAAATCGGTTCGATAGGTTGCTTCCCATGGAATCCTCCCATGGCTCCCAACACTGCTTTGCGGACTCGGTCTCTTGGAGAGTAGAGGCACGAGATCAGTCGGATCTCAGTTTGAAGTACATATACAAACCTTTGTGCTATGCTAGATGATGTTGACTAACGGCGGTTGTCTTACCATGGATTTCAGCTCGGTAGTTAGTCTCCAGCTTTGGTTGGAGGCTGCAGATTCGTTCCTGATTCGGCCTCACGATCCCGCAAATTGTTTTAGTGTTGCTTGCCATATTCGAGATCGGATGCCTTCTAGCGCTCTTGGTGTTTGTCCATTAGAGCTCCTCCACTAGCTGCATCGATCCTTCTGTCCATCATCGATAATCCTTCGTAAAGTATTGGATCAGCACCGCCGCTGATCTCGATGGGTGAGGACAGGTACACAGAACTTGTTGAAGTGCTCCCAAGACTAGAGGCAGAGTTTTCTCCTCCGTATCTTTGCCTTATCCTACGTATTTCCTCGATAGCACAGAAGCCGGGAAGAATTTTTCTAGGAAGGTCCGTTTCATGTCTTACCAGTGTTAAAAGTGTTGGGCGTAGATATAGTGTCCTTTTATGACTCCATCCAGTGAGAATGGAATGCCTTCATCTTGATGTAGTCTCTCTCTGATTCCCTGCGGCCTCAATGTGGAACAAACCACGTGAATTCCTTTGAGATGTTTGTAGTGGTCTTCTCAAAGACCGTGAAATTGGGGCAACAAATGTATCGGAACTGGACTTTAGCTCATAGGTTTAGCTTAGGCTCGATTTATGGATAATGGATACCATGGTTGGTACACCACATCGAAAGTTGGCTAGTTCCTTCAATCACGGCCCCATTTTGATTCTCCTCCATTTGCCCCCGCCTGCGAAAATGTTAGTACTAGTAAAATTGTTAGTATAAGATTGGTCGAGTTAACGACAGAATTTACAATTACCACATTATTTATCAGGGTATTTCTAATTTTCGCAATCTTCTAGTTAGTTCTATTTTTGGATCAAAAGTATACGTGGGTCAGTTGCTAATTCCTAGTCATGCATCACGCGATTTAAAGTAACTAAAACAACAATTAATTCTAATCGAAACAGAATGTGGTCAATATGTACGCTGAATTATGTAATGCGGAGTTTAGGGAAATTTAATGCATGCAATGCAGAATTAAGAATTTATTCTATATCAGATATGTATACATTTTTTTTTTTGGTTTACGCTGAATTCACGAGAGATTTATCGACAAATTCAAACTCGACAACTCTAAACAAAACTTACAACACGGATTCGACTCGCCATTTCTAAGACTTCGAAAACACAAAAAGAACTTGTGTCCCCGGGAACGACGCCAATTTGATGATTGGGCGTTTAGTCGTTTCAACGCGCTTATCAAATAACTAAAGCTAACTATAGCATAGCTAACCCTAGGTCATTCTTCTCAAGGACACAGTCAAGGCTCGGTTGTGGCTTAGTGCAAAGTAAAATGATGTAGAATCGAAAGGTGGAGGTTGACTCTTCTCGGCACTTGGTCGTAGCCGCAGAGACTGAATGCAGACAGGCGCTATGAGAGGGACTATCTCTGTCTCGGGACTTAAAGCAGTAACTGATAGGGGTTGAGGGTTGTAATCGAAGCCACATTAAAGATTGACGAAAAAATAGAACTGAATCTAATTATAATGCAAATGCAATTGTACTACTCTAATGCTATTGCTACTGAATGTGTTCATGTTTAGTTCCAGGTATTAAGTTTTTCAGTTCAATTACTCCAATTACAGGTCCTTATCGGCCTCCAATGTTCGTATGGCAATCGCCAAAGATCTATCCCTTGTCATACAGAGGATTTACACAATCGCTACCTCATCGGTTGGCGGGGATTACATTCAAGCTGATTTTAGATCCTCACCAACAATTGTTAGGTGATTATCTACTGAATTAGTTAAACCAGTTCTCATCGGCTTAGTTTAACATTGTTCACGCCATTTTGTGCAATCGCAACTCAATGTCGGATTAAAGCAGTTCACGCTTTCGATTCGATGACTTTGTATTCCACGACAATCGCCATTGATGATAGTGATGATTCACCTCCTCTAACTAAGACATTGAGGTTCAGGTCCTCAGGAAGAAATGCGTTGGTGCTCCAATCGGGTTCCCTCGATGACCTTCAACTGCTCAGTTCCTAGCCTGCATCTCCTCAATCGAGCCGTGCCATTAACAGCTTACCGTGCACCACCATGAGGGGAAGCGAGGATAAGCAAAGTAATTGGAAATGAATGGGCGCGAAAATGTTTGAATGCCAAAGACCACTTGAACTCGTTCGATTGTTTTGCTTATTTATACAGGGACTAGACTAACTAACGGCAAATTACAATTAGAATCCTTATTCTACCCTCGTTGTGTCTTGCATAGCACGCTACTCAGGAGATGATGTGGCGCTTGAGTTGGCTCTTGTGTTGCTGATGTGGAGGCGCCACCTTGGCCGAGCTTCTGATTATGCTTTTTGGTGGATGGGTTGAGTCTTCAATTTTGGCTTACAAGCTCTCGGCTTGGGCTGCCCGATTGTGGCTGGGCAATTGGACACAATGAAGAGATAGTTAGCTAAAAACCTTTAAAGCGCGGGTTGTGTTTTACCCAAGTTCAGCCATTAATCTGATCTTGGCTATAGGGGTCATCTTTTAAGCTGTGAGTTGCTCAATGGTGCCCTTCAGTCCACTTAAGATATTGCATTTTATGATTTCATCAGCTAACACCGCGAGTCATCTATCTATTTGGGTCCAAAAACCTTCCTCATTGCATAATTCTAATCGAGGGGAATACGAGCATAGTATCACTGGAGAAGTGGTAAAGAATTACAACAAGTAAAGTGTCACAAAGCAAAGGTAACGACCAGCTGATGTCTAGTCCGAGCTAGATGTTAACAGTAGGTGCCTCCGCATGATAGATCTGTCCATTATCGTTCCCAGCCCCAACCATTTCAAAGAAGGAAGCCTGAATCAATGAAGAGTTGTTGAAAATCTTTTTGGAAGGTGGAAATCAACATTCTACTCCTAGATGCCATAAAGTAGATTCCCGATAGCAAAAATTCTATTAGGGGTTAATGCGTGCATGAAAGATGAAAAGAAGGGGTGGAATTGGAAGGAGGAATAGTGTCGGTAGTTAACTAAGCTGATGCCATCGTTACTGAATCTGTGGACACGCCCAGAAGTCTGAGACCACAGAATTTTCTTTGTCACATACAACAAATTGGTAATTGTGCCGTTGATGCCATGTTGGGACAGAACCTCAAAATAAATGTCATGCCAACATCAATCTACAAATCGATGAATTTCGTTGATCAAGCCCACTAGAATGACAATACAACTGGCAAATAGAAGTGTTGTTCAACTGTTAGGTGTTCTCAAAGATGTACTAGTCCAAGTCAATGAACTAATTTTCCCAGCCAACTTCATATTGCTGGATATGGAGGAACGAGACATCGGAAAGGGTTTACCTTGATTCTAGGCGACTATTTTTAATATTGCTAGAACAAGATTGATGTGCATGCCAGGACACTCTCAATGAGTTTAGTGATAATTTGGTGCAGTTCAAATTTTTAAAAATTAAACACCCCAGAGGACCCTACTTTCTTTTGGTATTGACATAATTGATGAGCTAGTTGAAGAACACATGCAACTAGACAAACAACGTTGAATTTTGAAATTTTCTGGAGGGCAGATGTATTTGATTACTTGGGTCTATAAATAGATGAAGATGACTATGATAAATTATGGGAACACAATCTTTCCAACTCAGGGATGATATTGCTTTGACCTTGCTAACTTGGGTCATGAGGTTGAATTTTTTATTTGTTTGACCAAGTGTGCAAGTATGATGAACTAGAGTGCTCAAATCGTGTAGAAGTCCAAGTTACCAAGGCCAAAAAGCCATTATCAGCGTAAGTGGCAGCGATTTTACTACCAAGTATGATTCGGTCAATAAAGGCCAAGATCGATGAAGGTCGAGTCAGGCTTGAGTATATAGTAGAGAGCGAAAGCAACTCGAACAGTGAAGGCCGAAAGCATGTCGAAGCCAAATCCATATCGAACAACGAGTCCAAAACCTAGTTCCATCCAAATTCAACTCAATTGGAAGATGAAAGTTGAAGCCAACTTTAGCAACTAGACAATAACCTAGTTCAAATTGAACAATTTGAGTTGGTAGCAACAAAAGGTCGAGATTAATTTGATGCATTCAGTGTCGAGTCTAACCCAAGTCAACTAGTTGGATTCGAAACCAACTGATATCTCTCCATCTCTAGCACTAGCAAAGCTTAAGTCGTTGCCAAGTCATTTAAAGTACGCCTACTTGGGCAACGATCAACAATTCCTTGTAATAATTGCTAACAATCTCCACCAGGAGCAGGAGGAGAAATTGTTGCAGGTCCTAAGGCGACACAAGAAGGCAATAGGGTGGAAGTTAGCTGACCTTCCTAGCATAAACCCATCGATCCACATGCATAGAATTTTAATGGAGGAGGAAGCCCGTCCAATAAAGCAACAACGGAGAAGGTTGAATCCGACCATCCTAGACGTGGTCAAGAAGGAAGTAATGAAACTACTTACTGTTGGGATTATCTATCCCATCTTGGACAGCCAATGGGTTAGTCCAGTACAAGTAGTACCCAAGAAGTCTAGGATGACCATAACGAAGAACCAGCATGATGTGAGTTTGCATTGACTATTGCAAATTGAACCAGGCGACTCGCAAGGATCACTTTCCCTTGCCTTTTATTGATCAAGTCCTGGAAAAAATAGCAGGAAAATCCCATTATTGCTTCCTGGATGGATTCTCTAGATATATGCAAATCCACATTGCACCTGAAGATCAACACAAGACTACCTTCACTTGCCCATTTGGTATCTTTGCATACACACGCATGCCATTTGGCCTATGCAATGCCGAGCACATTTTAATGATGTATGGCCAGTATCTTCTGACTTGCTAGGGGACTGCATAGAAGTCTTCATGGATGACTTCACAGTGTATGTTGAATCATTTGATGCATGTTTGGAAAGTTTATCCCGAGTGTTGACTAGGTGCATGTTTGAATCAAGTTTATCAGTGTTGCCATTTCATGGTGACTGAGGGAGTCATGTGTTAGGACACCTTGTATCCAATAGAGGCATTGAGGTTGATAAAGCTAAGATAGATATCATTACCTCTCTTCCTAACCCCGCTTACATGCAGGAGGTTCGCCATTCCTTGGACATGCGGGGGTTATAGAAGGTTTATCAAGAATTTCAACAAGATTTTCGCCATTGTCCAAGCTGCTACTAAAAAGATGTAGTTGTTCCCATACAATGTTGAAGCTTTTTGGGAGTTAAGCAGACTCATCCGCCCTATTCTCCAAAGCTTTTTTAGTGGGAGTATCCATTCGAGGCTCATGTGTTCGCCTATTCAGCACTCGAAGTCGGCAAGCAACACATGTGATTGTGTATGCATCTGAATGGATTGACCCAATTGAATTATCCCCATTTCAAGCCCAGAAAGGAGCTGCTTGTGATTGCATTGCCTTGGACAAATTTTGTTCATATCTGATTGGCTCCAAAACCATTGTCTTCTTCTCCGACCATTTGTATTAAATTCTTATTCAAGAAGCCTCGACGCAAAGTCAAGCCGATCGATGGATACTTCTTCTCCAAGAATTCGATATTGGAAATCGAGAGATAAAGAGAGGTGTTGACAACCAATGGTAGACCACTTGAGCATAACCTCAGAGGAAAACCAATAATGCCTGAGATGAGATTTCTAATGAGCACCATCGCAAATGAACATGTCTACCCATATTTTGCATATATCTTTAATTTTGTGGTTGCATCTCAGTTTCCACCAAAGGCATCCGGCAGTACAAGAGAACATAAAGTGATGCCAAATGCTGGCATGTGGATGATCCATAATCTTTTGAGACTTCTACAATGATCAAGTTGCAGCAGGGTGCATTCGGATTAGGATCACCCGTTCCTCCAATTTTGTCATGCGGCATCTAGGCGATTATTATGGAACAACTCGACAGGATGGAAAGTACTGGACTGTGGGTTCTATTGGCCCACTATTTTCCAAGATGCCATATTTGTCTCAACCTCTTAACAATGTCAAAAAAAAGAATGGCCATAAGTCAAGGCATGAAATGTCCAAAGAAACCAATTTTGTTCAAGTTGAAGTGATAAAGATGCACACAATTTTGTCAGCAAGTTTCCAATCAAAGACAAGATAATATTTTCACAAACAAAGACTTTTTGAAAAAATAGAATATAGAAATTTATATTTTATATTATCTTTTTTTTATTATATATAATAAATGCTTAAGGAAGTATAGCTTCTTTGCCAATAGTTAAGCTGAATCAAGAGATGTTTCATTTTATATTTCCTACTAATGTAATTTTAACTGACATAAGAACCGTATCTAATTCTAATAAATATGGAATCTTTAATTGATTGAAAATTCAAATTATATATATATATATATTATATTAGCATTCTTATTATTATATTAATATTTTTAATTACTAATAATTAATATTAATTATTAGTAAGTTATAATAAGGAATTAAAGTTTTTATTATTTATTATATATAATAAAAGTTTCATATATAAAAAATAATAAATAATTAAGAAATAAAAAAATATGAATTGTAGAAAGATAATTAGTCTTTATTCATAAAAAGGAGATAGAGATATAAGAAAAATATAACCGATTTTTCCTTTGTTTAGGCTACTTCCTATCCGAAGTTTCAAGTTTAATACAAATATTTTACCAAAAAATTCAAAAAATCTAAGTATAGTATTAGGTGTATTGTTTTTTTGAAAATGGAGAGTGTGCGCGTTATTTATTTCAAAGAATATATTGGATCCAACCAAACTACACTTTTTCATTATAACTAAGAAAATGCATAATCCGTGAATTGCTTCTAAATTGATTAATTTTTTTCAATATCCATATTTTAAAAAAAATTAAGAACCATAGCATTTCATGATTTATTAGTAAATCCCACTTTGATAAAGCCTATTAACCATAATTTTGGACTACTATCATGGTAAAAGTGAGTCGTTTGAAGTCTAAAACACAATATGGTACTCTTTTCTACCACTATGTTAATAAATAAATGAAGTGGTTCAATAAGGTTATTGGACACATATATAGAACACTTTCATGTTGATAAAATGGTTGAATCCTCTTTATGGTGAAAAATTTGAAAAAATTGATTGCCTTTATATAAAATACGTAATCGATGACTATGTTCATATATAAATTAATAAAATTCTTTGGATTTGAAGAAAAAAAAAAAATTGACATATATTTGTTCAGTCAGAAGAGTCCTCTAAATATTTTGGTCTTAATTAGTAATTGCTTTTAAATATTTGAAAAAATAAAAATATAAATAGAAGTGAGAATAGGCTCTTTACATAAAAAGTAAGAAAAATTTTCCATTAAGTAATTGAGGTGTGAAAGTCAAATGAATTTGAAAGATTCTGGGTTTGGTTGAGAAGAGATCATAGACATTTTGAAATGAATGGAAAAGAATAACTTTTACCAGGTGATTTATTAGATAATCGAAAATAAGTAATCTTGAGAACTATTCGAAAGTCAAAAGAACTGTGGGAAGGAGTCATTGAACAGTTGAAAAAAACCCAAGCCCACTTAAGGAAAGTAGAAATGGAAGCAAATCGATTTTCGAGTGAATGACTATTCTGAGATAGAATGAGAAAAAAATGAATTTAATTAATTCAATTTATACAACTTTGGAACAATTAGAAAATTAAAAACAAATGAAGTCATTTACTTTTAACAACTAAGAGTGGTTAATCAAGTCCGACAACAGGTTTTACAACCAAGCTTACAAGGAGCTCTCAGAGCTCTTAGGACTTTTATCCCTTCTAAGGAGTTTTTCTTTTCTCCTTTCCTTACCCTTTTGGTTGGTACTTGTCGTAGGGTAGGACATCTTTCCATGCCTGCTAAGTTAAGATTCAACCCAGAGGCTTAGTGCACAAGTGTAGAAATAGAAGTATAATTATGTAACTCCACAATGTCTTGAATGTCTCTATTTAAACCATCTAAAAATCTAGCCGTGGTGGATTTTGAGACTCGACAATTTGAGCTCTAATCAAAGTAACTTTCATTGCTCTTCCTACATACATTTTTTTGCAACACCACAAATAAATCTCTTTTGTACAAAGGGTTAAAATCTTTCCTTCATCTCTCTCTTCAACTCCTCCAAGATTCAATAGATGATCTCCATATGTCCTTTGTTTGCAATAATTTCATTCAACAAATCAGGCGCATTCTTCAAAAGATAAGGCAATTAGCTTGACATTTATTGAATCTTCACAATTAATGCAATCAAGATTTTTCTCAACTTTTAATTTCTAATCATAATATTTGTCTATATTATCATTACCATAAAATGGAGGGATTTTTACCTTTGATGAACTCTATGAACTCTTTTGTTTCATCATTAAAATTCTTTCACGCCTCTTACAGCTTTTCACTTCTCGCAATGATCTCTAAAACTTACTATCATGACTTACAATATTCATCACAGTTAGCTTATCTTAATTATGAGAATGTCCCTCATAATTCTTATAAATCTTAATTCCCATCAGAATTGCTAATTTTGTTGCAAATCTCTATTAAACATGCAATTCTTTCTGCAATTGTGACGTTTCTATCATCTTCTTCCCTAAATCACTTTTGATTTTCGTTCTTAGTTTTTTCTCCAAATTCCAAAACTTAAATCATTGAATCTTGAGTTGAATTGAGAATATTTCAAGGAAAGCGCACATCAGGATGCAATCATTAGCAACTAATATCTTCAACAAACTGTTATGCGCCAACATCGTATATATGCCTGGTAGTTTAGACATTTTTTTTCTTGCATGTAGGAGGAGTTTCTCAATACATACAATTCAGTTATCGTGATAGAATTTGATTGTTTTTGGTTGAAAATTTGATTATTTAATTGAAGAATTTCACTGGCAAAATAGAAAATGTCAAATGTAAATAATACCTTCAAATGTTCTTCAACTCATAAACTTAATCCACTTTAATAAAAGATATTATCCTTTCTAATTTTACACACTATTTGACAAAACCTTAGTTGAACAATATAGATTGGTTTCAAGTTTTTTCCCAATAGTTGAAATCAAATTACAGGTTATAAAGAAAAGGAGTTGATCCCCACATCAAATATTGCCAAAAGTAGTCTAGTACTGGAATTTCATAGTAGTATCCTTTGTCCATTTTGAAAGCACATTCATAAAACTAATTCTAGTTCACCCAGTTTTTCTTTTTCTATTTTTATGTTCTGTTTTACCAGGAATTGGTAGTTACTTATAATTGGAGAGGAAATGTAAACCAGGTTTTATATGCTCTTGGATGACAATCTGAAACAATACATAACATCAAGGTTCACAGATTATAAGAGATAGGCATCTGATGGACTATACTCTGATGCAGAATCTTAGTTCTATATAAATTGTAATTACATCTTTAGATTTTACACAGTTTAATGAAAGACAGTTCAAAACACATCTACAAAAGTTTTGTATGAAATATAAGGTTTTATCAATTGTTCAGTTTCAATCCATAAAAGACAATGTCCTAACAAGAATTTTCCCATGTATCTGTAGATGATAATTATCTACATCACCACCAGTTTGTTGGAGCAATAAAAACATATCAGATGAACTCTATCCACCATTTCATATCAGACAAAATATATTTATGCAAGCTAATCAGAAAGGTAGATTTGTAGCCAACATATGCCAAATTTTCTTTGAAACATATGGTTGCAAATGAAAAGAAAAAAGGCATATGATTCAAAATACAAAGCCTTTTCTCTCCTAGGAAATAAAGGAAAAGGGGTGGACATGAAACACACTTCATAAGGGACATTTAAGTCTTGCAAATGTGGAGATAGCCTATGTGACCTCTAGCTTCACCACAAGGTCTAGCCTAACAGATGAAATAGGACTACTGATCACATTGCCTCCAAATGAACACTGTCTCCTCTTGCAAGGAAGTGAAAACTATTAGAGCCATTCCCATTCCATCTGTGCTCTCAGTTTCTCTTCTCGAACTTCATATGTGCGTAGCAGTACCTCAAAAGTCCTTATATCTTTACATAAGAAAACATTTACAGAGGAATTCTGTCAGTGCTTATACAAATAAACCTTAATTGCATATATATTATATGAGAGAGAGCACCAAAAGATAAACAAAATAGTAGTCCAACAGCTCAGGTCTAAGATGGTCTTCGGCCTAGTTTTCTGAGCTTTTTCTCCTTAAAAGTATAAGTATCTCAATTAGCTTCTACATAAGCTCTAGTTTTGGACTTTTGTTCATTAGGAAAAGGAAAGATTCAACTTTCATTTTGGGCTTTTCAAATTGTGTAGCCCAACTTCTCCTTTTCCAAGAAGCGATGCCCCCCGAAAAATTGGCCAAATGCTCTATAAATAATGAAGTATATAGATAAGATAAAGAAGAAAACTAGGCAGCACCAGGTAGGAAACAGTTTGAAGCACTTCAGCAGTCATTGAACATTCCGTCTACACGGGAGAACACAATGCCATCTTGTTTTATTTTTGCAGCTGAAGGAATATTAGCCAAGGTTGAGTAGATCAAAAATACCATCAATGGCCAGTGGTCATGGGAAATCTCACCCTGGTGTCCTGACTCCTACAGTGACTAACTACTTAGACAGTCCTCCAAAATACATCCCTGAAAGAAAGGAGAAATAAAATATAACAGGAATTCTGTATTTCCTTTTCAAAACAAACATCTCAAGTGAATTCTCTCACACATAGATGAACAAGATGCTATGTTTGTTATAAGATTTCTAAATAATGCTTTGTCAGAGTCTAAGTAATTACAACCCATTAAAGATGAGTAAAGGTGTGGTTTACCAAAATATGACTTAAAATTTATCAACAAGACAACAAAAGAACACAGTCTAAAGCTATTAAAAAAACAACACAAGGCATTGATGAAAGCTAAAATACACATGTCAAATGTTAACAGATACAGTATTTAAAAGTAGCGATGTCAATAGAGTCTCTGTTACCTAGCTGATCCAGCCCTTTGCTCGTGGAAATCAAATGTATAGACATGCCCTGTAGGAGCCACTGCCCTTGCAAGTGATGTAGTTAATGATCCACTTCCAGTACCAGATTCAAGAACCAAGCAACCAGGAACAATCTCCAGGTACATGACAACAAAGCTAATATCAGCAATATATAGAATCTGAGTCCTGTGACTTAAAACAAGAGTCCACAATTCTGGTGTAGGAGCCAACAAGTAGACAAAACCACTCTTGTTGCTGAATACTTTGGACCCCAAATGGCTTTCCAATCCAGTCTGAATGCTTAAAAACACCAAAACGGTTCTGCAGGACTGATCCCTCAGACACTGTTACAGCCTTCATGTTGTCGCTTTCATAAACAACCAAATCACCATTACCGATTGGACCGATTAAATGAAAACTTTTGCAGGATCACTGGCCAACATGTTATGGTCTACAAATCTTTCAGTCCTCAAAAAGAACATGCATCTGCAATCAATCTACAGAAAACAAATGATCGAAGAGTCGAAAGTGTTTTTTTTTTTTCAAATTACAAAAAAATTAAAACAGTACATACACTTTTAATTCAATTCTTTTTACATGGTCATATTTTATATTCAGTGTTTCATTTTCAAGCATACAATACTGCCGTTAATCCCCACGAACACCAAAATAGATATGGGATAACTTAAGACATGTTGAGCAAATAAAACTTTATAAGTAAAAACAAAATTAAAATATTGATAACCTCACACTTACTATAATTATTATTAAGGAAAATGCTAATAGTACTCCCCAAGGAATCAAAAGTGAAAAAAAAAGTTGCAGATGTAACACTGAACTCTTCATGATTTCTAATACAATTTCAATGTAATAATATTCAATAAAGTGTTATTGATTTCTTAATATAACTAGTTATTGATGACCCTTATTATTTTACACCTCAAGCATACAATACTGGCATACACATTCCCATGAAAGACCACCAAATAGATGGCATAATACTATCTAGGAAGCTCTTCTCAGTTCTCACTTCCAATACTTTGTACATAAATTGAGAGCCATAAAACCAAATGTAGTTGAGGAGTAAAACCCGAGGTACAAACGTCACAAAGGTCCATTTCCATGTTCAGGCTAAAAGTTAAAGGTAGGACCAAATTCCATCAGAGCTTTGAGCATAAAATCAAAGAAGCTCTAGAGAAGAAAATCCAAAGGTATCACAAACTCCAAACTTTGTTTTCAGCGAAGTTTTAAAAAGACTTTAGTTGTTTCCTCTCTGAAACGGTTGCTGATGGCACAACCGCAATATACAACGAAGAATGAAAGGAAGGCAAAGACAAAGCAGCACGTAGTTAAGTGAGAGAAATGTCTTACATTTTTCCATTCGAGATTAGGAAAGTGGGTATAATGCTGTCTGAGACCAGACTTCCAAAGCTAAACCTTGATGCAACAACAACAGCGCCAAGAGGAGAAAGAACTGAACGACTGTTTACAGAAGAGTTAAAAAGAATGTGCGATAATTATTGTCCGAGTAAGTTATAGGTTAAATATTTTTGGTTCTTTATTTATTTTTATTTAATTTAATTTTTATTATTAAAAATTTAATTTGATTCATCCATTTTTAAAATACTTCAACAATATCCAAAATTCACTATAGTGTATTTGTCTTAGTGACTTAAATACAATTTATAAAAATAAATTTAACATAATGATGATTTTAACTACTGTTATAATAAATAATAGTTTTAAAATTTTGTTATTAACAAATTTTTACAGTTTTTCATTACTAGAATTTAAAATATTACTTTAATTATTTTTTTCCTGTAAACACAACCCAAAAAAAATCATATTTATGTAGAAATAAAATAAAAATAATAAATATTTTTAATTTATTACGAAATCAACCAAAATTTTTGACTTTTTGTCTTTGACAAATTAAAAAAAAAAATTTTAAATTAATTTGAGAAAAAAAATTCTAATCCTTTTGTTGGTTCTATATGTAGTTTCTATTGAATAAAGTTGTTCCCAAGAGTCAAATCTATGTGATTTTCAATACTCTGGGTAACCCACAGAGTATCCTTCAGAAACATATCCTTGAACTCTTCGTAACTTTTCAAACCATATAGGAAAGAAATCAAAGAAGGAAAACGTTGAAATATATTTAGTTGAAAAAGCAATTAAAGGGTTCCATCTTGGCCAAAAGGACGCTTTTCATCTATGGTAGTAGGAGAAATTCCTTTCTTTTTCCTCTCCTCTTTTTCTCGCTCTTTGTTGACTCTTTTTTCTCTCATTTTCTCGACTCTGTCTATTACTCTCCACTCTTGCTTTTTCTCACTACTTTCTCTTTTTCCTTACTTTTCTTTCCTCGCCTTAGCCTTTCTCATCACATCTTCCTTGTTCCTCTTGGTTTTCTCACTTGTTTTTCTCTCTCTTTTCTTTTTATTCACATTTATTTTGATCCTCACTTACTTCCCTTATAGACAAGGTTTGAGGGACTACCTTTTTGTCCCATATGTACAAATGAAAACCTATTGGTAACTCCATCGATAGGTCACCACTCTATCCAAATTGCAAAGGCTACCTAGCAGAATGTTGTGTAGCCTCTATGGGCATCACATCACACACCACTTATCCTTATAATTCTCTAAGGTAAAGGCCAAAGCTACTTGTTTGTCTACCAACAACTCACCCCTCTCACTAAGTCATTACAATTTATAAGGTTTAGGATGTGAAAAGGTATGGACAACTAATTTCTCTGCTAGCCAAAGACTAGAAATTAACCTACTACACCACATCTGATGATGAAAGCACTTAACTTACCCGATGACTATGCCTAGAGTGAAAAGATATTCTCTCTTTGATTCTCAACCTCCTCGACTTGGCTACTCGTTTCTAACCGATAAGAAGATCCCCTCATAATGGAATCCTACTCAGATGACTCAGCTCTCGCTATTGGAGGAAGTTCCTCATGTAGAACATTCACTCTCGACTTCTATTTATTCCTCAAACATGCGTGGTTCTCTTATTTGGGCATTGGGAGGTAATGTGTCATTTACCCAAGCATAATGCTACTAGATTTAAGAGCTGATAAAGGTAGAAATGAGTGGTACCTGGCTTTGAGACCTCGCTCCGTTTCTTGAGGACTCTTGTCCTGTAGACCTTTTCTTTCTCCTTTCCTTACCACTTCGTGCTAGAACTAGAGTGAGGCTTCCTGTAGATATTTCTTCTCTTTAATTACAACTCCTCCTTTATGGCTTGGTGGAGTAACTCTCGCTGAATCGATTATTGTTGGAGCTACTATGTGTTGGATCTACGTAGTCCATGCACATGTCATAGTAGCCTCCTAGATTCCTCTATTTGTGAACTCCCTTGAGGTCCCATCTCCATCTCTGTCTCGCCTTATAATGCTCCACCACGCACTTTGGAACCTTGGTACAAGCTTTGGGGTTTATTATAGAGATCCTGGTGTATTATGAAAGGTATAGAAACCTCTCTGCTCATTAGTCTCTTTAATGCACCCGACTTCTCGAAAGGATTCCTCGTTTCCTTTCCTTATGTCTTCCAACACTTGGTTCCCACCAAGCAGGACATGAGTCACTAGTCTAGAATTGAGTCGTCTCACCATTATCCTTACCTTATAATCACGCTCGATATTTGTCATCTTTGGCTTCTAATTAGATAGGAATCAATTTGCAATTCCTTAAGAAAGGATGGAATGTTGCAACTACTATCGAGATCCTCTCCTGAGGCTCTTCACTTCCTCTCTTGTTTCTCTCATGCTGTCCTCTCTATCATCCCTCATATACCTCTCCTTATCTCAGACTCCTTTCCGTTTCTTTTGAGGATCTAGAGGATCATGCTCCTATTACTATAGTGTGCCTTCATCATGACTTCCATCACTCTCATGTGAGATGCCATTCTAAGGCCCACTTGTTCTTTGTCTTTACCTAAGAGCTTCCCACTAGCATTGACACTTTAAGAATGGCTTTTTCCATGAGTCAGCCCTCCTTATGCTCATTTCTCTTCCCATCCTTTCTAACTTATCCAACTCCATCATGTACTTTAGATTTTTGGGAAAAGGTTATCCTACTCTATGACTAGAGTCTGATTTTCTCCTTATCTAACCACTTATGAAAAACAACTCCTAAACCTCCATATTACGCTACTAGAAGTAGAAATTGATAATGTTGTTGTACGCTACCAGTCACTAGATTTCCTTTATTTTTTATAGTGTAGAGCTGACCTAGGTCAATTCTCTAAGGACCTTTTTCTGCTATGCCTTCTTGTCGGACCAAAAGGATGTAGAAAAAAGGTTTGAGTGAAAACAAGTTGGGAGAACAAGTAATTATACAAAACAGATTTATACAAAACAAGTATCTCAACAAATGGTGTAACATTCAACCTATGATTCCATCATGATTTATTATCATGGTTCTAATAGAGGTGCAATTTCATATCAATCTAAGTTTCATTAGATGATCATCTAGAATCGTCCATACAGATTGAGATCACAATAATAGTCCCCAATTAGCATGGTTCAAGTGTAAAATTAATTGATTTTAGTTGATTAATGATCCTAACTTGATTAGATTAGGATTAATCAATGTTAACCTAACGTCAAATCTCAGCAAATCGATCATGAAACAGGTCAAGGTGGAAAGAACATAATGGAAATTTCATACAAAAGATTAAAGAACTCAAACAAGTTTTAATCTTGATTGAATTAGCAACTATATTCATTGTCATAGAAACTTAGTGGAACAAAATTGAGAAAGAACTTTCAAATCAGAACTCTGCAAAACTCTAAAATGTAAAATGTTTCAATGAACAAAAACTAAAAACCTCCTTTTTCTAACCTCTCTCATATATACAAATTTTACTAACTACTGTGAATTAACAACTATCTATTAACGAATTAACAAATTAACTACCAACCAATTAACAAACTAATAACTAATTAACAAACTAACAACTAACCAATTAATTATTAAGCCCAAGCTTACAAATGTTAATAAATTGAGTGTCCAGGAGGCTCGACTTGGATAAACAGGCAATGACAAACCAGCAATCAACAAGGATAGTCGATTCAGGTGGTGCAAAGGTAGTGGCTTCTTGTCCATTTTGACATTAGTATTGAACTGGGAATGAATAGTAAGAAAAGAAAGTTTAGACCTTCATCTTAGCTTTATAGAGACTTCTAAGATTGTTCCATTGGGATATAAACAAAATAGCAATTCTATAAGTCTCAGTATCATAATGAAAATTAAGCCCAAAAATAAGCAAAGATTAGAAATTATCCTCAATTAAACAATGGCTAATACTCAAACAATATCAAGCAATTGAATCCCATTTCATAATTTTCATGTAGTAATATGAAAGGCAGGCACCAAAGGATTACGTCGTGGTTTCACTTCAGCTTGCGTGGTATAATAACCAAGAAATGGTTGAATGGGCTCAAAGGGGTAAACAGGGATTTGTGCAAGGTAAGTCCATTTGGCTGAGTATTGGTTTATAAGAAAAGAATGTCTAATGCATATCACGATACATGCGAGGCAAAGCATAAAAGAGAATCAAGGCAAAACCTAGAGTAACTATCAGCACATGTGTAAATCACACAAGACAGAAGAGAATAGCGAATTCAAGCCATTAACATACAAGGCTCAAAACCTCAAAGACAACCTCTATCTGTGGTTCATACATTAATTTCCAGTCATATTACACAAAAGATGCATAAAAAAGGTTCCATATCAAGTTAAACCTATTAATCAAGAATGATGCAACTATTCTGAATTTATACAACAAGAAATCATTAAAAAATGCTAAAAACTGCAAAATATTTTTTTTTCTTTTTGTAAAAATGAAATTAACTGACAAGCGAAAAAACAATAGAAAATAACGACAACAGCAAAAAAAAACAAGCGACAAAATAGCAAACAAAATAACAAAACAGAAAAATCATAAAATAATGGCTACTAAAACACCCCACACCGCCCACTGCGCCACCTACACGCCAAGAAAGCATTATCCTTAATGTAAGCATATATCGACATAAAGGAAAAGATGAAATAAGAACAAGAAGCTTCTCTGAGGTGGAAAGAATGTGCAGAATTTTGCATCTAATATTTTTCTTCACTTCTATTAGTAGTTGCTTAGGGCCTCACTCCTCATCCATCTTAACGCTTCCAATGTTACACATCTTACGGGTGGATTCTTCAAACCTTAAAATTGAGATAACAACAAGGTGCTTATAAATCTCCCAACTTCTTCAAGTCTTGTGACAACCTTTTCCCTTTTTCTCAACTTGGAGTTTGTTGGCTATAATTACTAGGCGTATGTAATGGTTGCACCATGGATGGCAATAGAGGTTGGATTACTACCAACCTCACAACTCTCTAACACTCCATCTACAACATCTACCTCTTGCTCTGCATTAATAGCACTAATTTAATACAAATAGGACACTTAGTTAATCCAATACAAGTACAATCATTAAAAAAAATTCAAAACTTCATAAAAGATTTAGAATACAAATTATTAGTTACTATGTGGTAACTCCTTGCCACTCTACTCAAGGTTATGTCACTCTTTCTTTATTGAGACTAAGAATATTTTAAAGGAAAAGAGTCTCAAAAACCCATGGACTGTGATGATTCACCATAGGTATGTTAGTAATTCAATCTTAATTCTTGAATAGAATTATCATATTAACTCTCAGACTCTGTGCATAGTTGTTCATGGTGGATATTGGTTTGGATAGAAGGAGCCTGCTCTGGTGGTTATGATTAATTGTTTGTCCATGGCTGGCTTATGAGGTCAGATTTAGATATCATGATGAGTTGTTGATAGCTACCTCAGTCTCTTTTGGATATAAAGGGCCTGTACCAGTGTGATGTTGCTTAATGGTTAGTCAGATTATGCTCATAGGTTAGTGTTTCATTCAAGATAATCTGCAGTTGTTTTATGTGCTTCTCCTTAAGATCCTAGTGTTGGCACATATTGTCAAACTATTGAAGATATATCAACACTAAGGTGAATAGGAACCAAACCAAATCAAATCAGCTAAAGATCGGCCTGTGTCAATGCAATCAATTCAGAAGCAATGTTAAGCCAAGATCAAGTGGTGGGGCTTAAATTGCTTAACCTATGATACTATCATTTAAAGTTTACTAGTTCATAAGTCTTCAGTGTTAAAATGTATGAAGGTGCTAGGAGGGTGAAATGATACCAAGCGGTTTTAAGTTACAACACCACAATGACATTATATCAGTGTTTAGATTCCTGGGTTACATGATTTTAAAGTCATTGAAGAGTGGTCTAAGATCAGATTACAAAATAAATTACTGTTAACATAGTGTGATCTAGATATTTTGATTAAAGTTTTAGTCATAATTTGACTCAAGTTCTGCCAAGTTCCTTGTGGTTCAACTGAACTCCTCTAATGCTACAACACAAAGAAGAAAAAAATTACAAACAATCCTTACTGAGACTGTTTTATTAAAGTTAGGACCTGACAACATGTGTTGTCTTCAATTCACTTCATTCCCTTTGTTTTATATGATTAGCCTAGAATCCCAATTATCCACAGGGACATATTCTTTTATCTTCTTGATCGAACAAAACAAAATGCTCTTAGAAAGGGTTTAAAACAAATTGACCAGTGCTAATGTGTTAATTGATTCAATAAAAATAAGATGCTAATATCAATCAAAGGATTCCATCATACGATTTATCATGGTTCTAATAAAGGGTACATTTCTATAGTAATGCCATTCCATATAGATCTTTAGATGCGGTGACAAACTATGATTTAGTTAAAATCATATTGGCTAGATTTGGAGATTCCAAGTTGGCTTAAAATACAAATCTGAATAGTTGCTAATTTTAGCCCCAACAAAGATAGAAGTCTTGTTTAGGTCGAAAGATATGGGCCAGTAGAATTTGACAAGGAGTCGTCTCGGCAGATGAAACCCTCAGTGAGCTCATGATTGAAGAAGTCATCCCAACTAGATTCGGGCCTTATCTAGTGGATAGAAACAAACAAAATAAACCAAATAAGGGCAAACATCCAGGCAGAAAAGCCAACCTCTACAATGCTATCATCAAACAATCAATTTGATTTACATGCCCCAACTCTTGTAGGCGGGCTCGTGTTCGACTCAATTCAGATGCAGACTCAGTTTGGATGCACAACTCCATACTAGATGTCAACTCTGGGCAGTCACCAGCTGCCACATCCCGTCATTCTGACATTTGAGGCGGCTCACTAGTAGATTCAAGCATGTGTAAATGTAATTTAGCAGTGAGTGAGTTAAAAAAGAAATCTGTTAAGAGTGATTATTTTTTATTAAATGCAGTATGTCGGTGATTTAATCTGTTAACTTTCAGTTATAGAGTTAGTTAGATGATGCGTAATATAAATAAAGATGCATGTAGTTTACATCCTAAGGTTATGAATTATTGATAGAAAAACACATTACTACACTCAACTGTACCTCAGTTTCCATTTCAATCATCTTTGTTCAACGATTGCTTTAGTGACATTCATTGAGGCAGGTGAACCTAGAGGAGTTCGAGGTGAGCAGAGTTGCTAAAGGGGACTGACCAAGGAATTTGCTTTTTCTAGAGGTACGACCTCTCCTGTTGTGTTCTCCTTGGTTGAAGTGCAAATTGCCTTGGTGGTCGTCATCAGTTAAGACCATCCTTTTCTCCTAAATCCACTGCATGTATCGGTATTTTGGTTAATCAATGAATAATATCTTTTCATTTCGCCCAGCATGTTATAATTTTATTAGGATAAGTTGTTCTTGTTGTATTATGTTCCATTTTATAATAGGAATAGATCACTAGATTAGGGGTGGATTTGAAACCTATCTAAGAAATATAGATTAATCATGAATCATCTGCATCGACGAGGGCATAATCCTACTGCCTCGAGCTCTTGGTTGTGTAGTACTCAATTGGAGTGGGTGAATGGTAGGTGGTTGCGCTTAGGATGTTGGTTGTTGAGAATCGCGTGCATACTAAGGGTTGAATTAGAACTATTTCATTGATCCCATTGTAAGTAGGTATGGTAAATATATGCTTTTTAGTAGACTTGGATTGCTTTTACCTTTGTAGCCTGTATCATAAATATGTGCTGAATTAGATATAGACATACTTTAAGCAGATAGACAATTTATTTCAAGCAGCACTACTATTATTAAAACCCTTTGTTTTTGCTTTACTATGAGTGGTCTGCATCCTACCTTCTGGTCACGCAACCTCTTCTGCCTTTTACACTAGAAATACAAGAACCAATGCTCTTGAGAAAGAATGACCTAGGTTGACCATATTCTACCCGTAACGCAGAAAAATCTAGTATTTTGATGGAGAAATGATGACCAAATCATACATCAAATTGGTGTTGTTATAGGGTTGATACTGTGTTCTAGTGTGTCAGTCTGATAAGTGAACTGAGTCACGTAGATTGCATGTCCTAGGCTCAGGTCTATTTTCTTTTTCCTTTCATAAACTGAATTGATTTTGTTTGTACACCAATTATGCATGTTGTATTAATTATATTTTCTTTTTTCTAGTGCAGTCTGTTTTTCTTTTGATAATTCTGAGTCATTTTCTTTTGATAATTAGTGTCTCTATGGCAGAATCAGGATTATTTTTGTTTTCTCGTTTCATTTTCTGCATATCGAGTTAGTTTTATTGTCAAGTCAAAGACTGTTTGCATGCGTATTATGATTTTTTGCTTTTGTTTTAATAATTGTTGTATGTGTCAAGGCCAGTATCCAGCTGAATTTTGCATGTGCGAGATCAGTGTGTAAGTCAGTGTATGCAGTCTGTTATGTATGTATATATTGAAGATACATGTCTTATTTTGTGTAGTCAGGCATTTCTAGTTTGTTTTTTAGTGTATTTTGTTTAGGTGTCTACGTTCTGCATTTTCTCTTTTTTGTATTTTGTAAGCAATTTTTTGTAATAAAATATTTTTTGTATTTCTTACCATGTTTAGCATAATTCTTTCTACAATCTTGCATTTTCTTTTTAACGTAACTTTTGTTATACAATAATATTACATTTGTTTTCTTCTTCACATAATTTAATTTTCATCATTTAGTATATTTTGTATAATTTTGTTCAGATAATTGATTTTGCATATTCATTCATTCGGGCTCGAGTGAACGTAAGGTAAGGATTCGGTGACGAGTTCTTTTAAAAGGGGTTTGACCAGAATCTGGCACTCTCTCAGAAGATCTGAACTCTGTTCACTATTCTCCTTTGGTTGAACCACTACCACTAGTTGTCGTGAGAAAGCTTAGATATCCTTTACCATGAATCCATTACATGTATCATATTTTGGTTAATCAATGAGCGACTATGTTTCATTTGCTTTTATCATAATTCTGTTAAGGATAATGCTGATTCTTCTTGTGTTTCATTGGTACATGGAATAAATATAACACAGATTAGAGGATAGTGGACCTATCAGGCTATATCCATAGATAATCATTAGATAATCTACATCAGCAGTAATCCCTACTACGCGAGGTCTAAGACTATGTCGGCTTAGTTAGCCGATGGATGAATGTTGACGGTTGCCTTAGGATATGGGTTGGTGAGGAATAGCATACTAGGGAGTTGAGTCGGGCCGTTTCATTGATCGTTGTATTATGATAAATATGCTTTTAATTACCTTGATTCCTTTTCCTTTGTGGCACAGATATAAAATATGTTAGTTAGATATAGTTTGCGCTTTACTTTAGGTAGATGAACAATTTATTTCAGAACTTTGCTTTCTATTGTTAAAACCCCACCCATTTTGCTTTACCAATTTAGTTATCTACCTTCCTAGTTACGACCTTTTAGCCTTTTACACTAAGAAAATACAAAGAACCACGTGTCTTATCTTTGAGAAAGAATGACCTGGTTGACCACAATGCTCACGTGCTGCAATTAAAATCTAGTATTTTGATAGGAAAATGGCCAGGCTAAATCCGCTACACTGTCATATCAACAAGTTTCATTAGATAATAAATAAGATTAAATGTCTGATTGGGACCACGATCGCCGGTCCACTGAGTAGCACAGTTCAAGCTCAAAATTAATTTGATTTTAGTTGATGTTGATCTTTAACAGATGGTCAGGATTAATCAGTCTCAACCTAACACAATCCAAACTCTCAAACAAAATCATAGTCATAAAAATTGGTGTAAGAATTGAAAAAAATGTAATAAAAAGTGCATGAAAAGATTAAGAATTCAAACTAATTTGCAATCTTGAAACCTTGAATATAAAAGAAACCTTGCGTCTTCATAGCCCACTGTCATAGAAAACTTAGCGAACACAATTGAGAAGAACGAAAAACTTCAAATCCAAGAAAACCTCTCCCGAACTCTAAGAAAACTCTTGAAACTTTAAGAGTATCAAATGCTCTCAATGAACAAAAAACTAAAAACATCTAGCTTTTTCCTAACCTCTCTCTAATATACAAATTTTTACCTTTACTAGCAAATTAATAATAACTACTAACCAATTAACAAATTAACTGCAATCAATTTAAAAAACTAACTACTAACCAATTAACAAATTAACTTATTAGCAAATTAGCAAACTAATAATGATGTAATATAGTAACCGATAACAAAATAACTAACTAAATACCTAAATAACTTCTAAATGATGATAGTCAAAAATTTCAAGGATAATAGGCTTGGATAAAGCTTGAAACTGACCCAATGAGCCCGCTGATCAACAAGTGGCAGTCAGAGTGAATTGCAAAGGTAGTGACTTCTAGTCCATTTTTGACATTGTAAGCGATTCGAAATGGGTTAACTACAAAAGAAAATTTTAGTTCGCCGTCTTAACTCTAAGTTATTGTTCTCTTGGAGTTCTTAGCTCCACATACCATGAAACACTAATTAAAATCTCATAATGAAATTAGGGGTCCAAAAATAAACAAACATTAACATTTATCCTCAGTGCAGCTCAATTCATTTGAAACTTCAGCCAATATTAATGATTATTAGTCATAAAATAATGTCAAATATGTCGACATAAGTCAGCATTAGGTGTCTCGAAAATTCTCTATCTACATCCCGAAACCGATAAAGCCTGATCTTATTTAAGTGTTTAGCACTCACGCTGTGTTTCTACTCTTTGCGGCTTTTCTCTAGTGTTTCTCTTTCCTTTTCCTGATAACCTCTACTGCATGTCTTGCGAAAAAACTAATTCTGCTAATAATCAAACAACTGTTGCATGTTAAAGGTATGAAAATCTTAATGAACTCGTACAATTTCAAAACCAAAGGAAAAACTCTAGGACCAAACTAGAAATGTCAAAAGAGACGAAACAAGAAAAGTTTAGAAAGGATGCTAAATTCAGAGAAATCAAATGTGAGAAAGTAAGAAGGCTTCAGTGTCACTGAAAACAAAAATACAGGAGAAATCGGATCTATACATGGCTCTCATCGATTCATGACTCATTACAAATTATGCACTAGTCCAAACTAGAATTCTAGTAACTTGGTATGTCTGTGCTTGGGACCTCCACAAAATTTTTCTTTGTTCTCTTTACTTGTTTTTGTGTGCTCTTCTCTTTCTTTATACTGAATTCTTTTCATTAATCTTACTTTCTTTGAGCTTCTTTCACACTTGCAAATTCTAATTTGTTGACAACATCATAAAATTTCTATCTAAACTAACCTGCATTTAGGTAAACACTTAGCCTAGTCATAAACATACAAATAACACATGGAAATGTTGAAAAGGATACAAACCAATTAAATTCAAGATATAGGCATTGTCGTTTATTATTGCTATAAAATTCTAAGTGTTTTAGATATTGTTGCTTAACACATCTTTGAAATTAAATGTAAACAAACAAATCAAAGTGTCCAAACATTGCATCTTAGAAGATAGATCCAGTTATGTTTACAAAACTCCAAAATAAAAAAGTATCCATCTTAGTTTATGGGAAGTTATTTTCCATTAAATTTTATAGATGCATTCAAAATTTAATTACATATTATGGACCTTTTACTTTAACAGAAAAAATCAAACTTGGTCAGGTCTGAACCCTAGAGGACAAGCCTCTGTCATCATCATCAGCCACTTAAATAAAATATTGAATTAACAAGCTGCTCGCTGATTTGATGAGTCGCGAACAGCATATTTTGTTGAATCTTTCAGTGATATTCATGCAAGGTTTCGTCGGAATGTTGCCTTATATCATAATCTCCTTCCCGGATGGTTGTTTGGATGCAAAAAAGAACTTCTCAAAAACATTCACCTCTTGTCCCCATAGGTAGGTGAACAAATCGATTCTTAAGAAATCTGACACGTGTTGGCTCCATCGGGAAAACAATAATGCTTTCATTTGATATAATCTCACAGTGTGCTTCATTGTGGAACATACCAAAATTCAATAATTGTTTGTGGATCTTTCTAAGGCAGATTTTGTGACAAGTGGTCGTCAAATTTCTAATTCGTGGGATTGAGTTACTCCATTTATAAAATATTGAATGCACCATGGTTGGTACATCACATCAGGAGCATGGCCAACTCTTTAAGAATCCTATCATTATTCTTCATTTTCTCTAGGCTAAGTAGAATGATGTTATAAATAATGTTAGGCTCGGAATTAATATAAAAACTCTTTGAATTTCGACAAAATCGAATTGTGAGTCGTAAGGTGTATTAACAAAATTGGAAAGCGAAAATATTCACAATTATTACCTACTTCAGTACTCTACTTTACCTGCTTTATGTAATGTCCCCATCTGTTTAGGACTGAATGCATGCAAATTTTTAGAGCTCTCCTAGTCGTACCTTTACATGAGAAAAAAATGAACCAAAAATAATGCAATAATTAAAATACAGAAAAATTATGCAGAAAAAAGTAAAATCAATTTATAAGTGATTTCCCTTACTTTCTAAAAATACTCACGCAGTTGCACACAAACTCCAACTGTTAGTTACTTGCTACACGCATTATATGCACAAATTCAGCACACTATAGACTGACATAGACAAATTTCAACTCATGCCGTTCAAATATACACAAACTTATTAAAACACAAATACAGATAAACATACTAAAGACTCGGACTCAGAAGCTAGGTTTCTTCTAAGCTTAGATTTGGTATACATGAATACGGGCATGGCGTTTGATATGCTAAATTTAGTCATCTTCACGCCCATCAAATAAAACTAAATCAAACTATAGCATAGTCAATCTGGGTGAATTCTCTCAGGACCTGATGTAACTCAATTGTGACTTAATGTGGCTAGAGTAATCTGATATTTCAGAGTGTAGAATATCGACTTGCTCTTGTAGCTAAGGCGAGTCAGATATGGTCTCCAATGAAGGCGTTAATAAAATAATAAGTCAGACAGCTCAGTTTTAGTTTGGATTTACTTGGGAAACAGGGGTTGCTATTCAAAATAGAGGACAAAAATGAAACTAAAACTAGAAATGTAAGTAGCGATCTGCTACTACATTGATACTCTTTCTTGTATTCATGCTAAGTTCCAGCTAATCAAGTCGGTTCACCTCTTTCCTCCAAAGTTATGTTCTAAAATCAACGAGATTCTTCTTATTGATATTAATCAAACATTCATTCTTTACTCGGTTACACACAATCGGCTACCCTCGTTAGTTGGCAGGATTCATTTCAGGAGTTGATTTCTGGTTCTGATTACCTGTTAAGTTGTTAAATGGGTTTGATTAAGCCTAGTCTAATGTTAGTCTATAACTACTGTACGAATTTCAACACAGTAAAAATACAATGCAGTTCTTAACCAGAAATTAAGATTTAAAATTATATATTATTGAAGCAATGATGCTGTGAGGGTGTAAATTCGATCAAATCGCGCTTACTTGGCGATCATGTGGAGGGATGATGGTTAGCATAGATAGCCAAAGATCCTGAGATCAAGGTCCACCAAAATGCGTGGCAAATACTGGCGTTCCCTCTGACAACCTTTGGCCTCTCAGTTCTTGACTTAGCCTCTTTGATCGAAGTGACACACCGATAGCCTTTGTGCATAGTGATAGAGAGAAGATGTAATAAAATGGGCAGTATAGTTCACAGATTGACAACGACTAAAAGCATTATGACATTCTCATATACTGGCTGAACCTCCATACGCTCACACTAATTAACAAATTACAAAAGCTGTTGCCTTGTCTTCTAATGATTCTTCGCTTGTGGCAGCTTCTTAGAATGATGTGGTAGCTAAGCTGGATGGAGGTGTGTTGGGCCTTTGGTGGGTTTGATTGGGACATTCCACTTGGGTTGCGTCTATTTAAGGTTGCTTGACTATAAGTCGGATCTGGAGGAGATTGGTTGGGTCAGGACTTCTGTTGGGGTGAGGGCTGTTTTGGGCGAGGATCATTTGGGTGGCCTGAAATAAAATCTTTTATTAGCTAAGACCTCAAATGTGGCTTGGGTTTATATTTCTGTTTGGGTTATAACTAAGATCTTGGCTGAGACCTGAATTCTTATGCAAATATGTCTCAAGCTTGTCTCAAGTCCTTGTAAAGGGTATAAATATGACTTATCAACATTCTATGAACTGATTTAGATTCGGCTTGACCAAGACAATGAGCTTTTATTTGATAAGCTTTGTTCAGCATGATATAGATAACTAGTTACCTATGGTTTTGATGGTGCAACTAGGTTGGATCTCTAAGGATATTTGATTTGCTTAGTGTGAAAGCAAAGATCTGTATGAGGTGCAAAATGTGGACTCGGACAATATGTAAGAATGTGAGGGGTTTAGTTTCTTGGAAACCGCAAGTAAATAAAAAATATAAAGTAATTAGTATGAGGTTAGAGCGAACAGCGATGAATGTTTTATGTCAGTCAAAGTTCGGCAAGCAATCGGTTCTGGTTCTTAGTGTTGGTGCGATTCAATACCTTTAGGTTCTTGATCGCTTACTTTGTCAATGTATTTCAGGAACTTATCACGTTGATAATGGTTAGTATGGTTATGCGTGGTTGATTTTAGGTTCTTAATGATTAACAGGTTATTAGATGATTCAGTTTGACCCTGACCTAACGTGATCTTTCTTGTATGAATAGTAATGGCTGGCAGAAAGGAGAAAACTTAAGTCAGAATCACATCTGGGAAAGATAGAAACTTTAAACCAATTCATTGAAACTTATTATGTTGGTTACATTGGCTCGAAAATATGGAATGTGGACTTATCTCCCTGTGGTTGCATAAGAGACTTCTGATGTTCAGCAGAAAGCTTGAGAACATGAGGGTGGTACATTCTGAAATTGTCTTCGTTAGCACTGGTTGGTCCTCTGTAACTGCACATCTTGAACCTGTATCTTATTTCGATCGGTGAGGCATCATTGAAGCTTTGTTGAGCACTGATAGATGGATGAATGTGTGAGTTAGATGGATGCGTGAACATCTGAATGGACCGAACAACAGTGGGCCATGACAGCTAACTGTTCTCTTTTTTCATGTTTTGGGTAACTAAGCTGTTCATAAACAACTAACTGGTTAACGATTTTCTTCTTTCTGATTAACAACTAACAGCTTATTGAAATACTTACTTAACTGACTAACTCTTCTAAATGATTATATGTAGATTTGTTGGAATAGTTCTTTCGACTTTGTTGGTGGATAATTGGATGAGTCGGGATGGACTTCGGTAGGTGGCAGTGGTTTTGGGTCAAGTCGGTTGATGAAGCAAGTTGGCATGCGAGTGGTGTATTGGGCGGTCAATCTTCTTAGGATGAATGGATGATAGGTATCAGGGACGGAGTCAACTAGGTAGTGGCATGGAGGGATATTTCGTGAGGCGGCTTGGTCTCGGTTGGGCCTGGTTGCTTTGCCATGATGGGTTAATCTTTTGTTAGTAAGATATCTAATTAGCATGGTTTATTGTTTTTTTTCCTATAATCTGAATCTTTAATTATTATGGATTCTTAATGAGTTCTATCTTAAGTCCTTGAGTTATAACTGAAATTTTTGGTTAGATTGTGTCTTTGGATGATCTTGGCTTAGTTTATGAAGCTATTGAAAGGATAATGGTGCTTTTAAAATCCATTTCTTTTCTTGTTTTGTGTTTGCTTACATCTGCCATTTCTTTTACTAATGAGGGGCTTCACCAGCTGGCTTAAATGTTTGCTGTATCTTTCAAAATGCATGATGCATAACTCATGAATCTTCGCAATTTCTTAGTAGTTATTCATGATTTGAAATATATTTTTATAGATTTTCCTTAAAGTTATCTCAAATTGATAAAGCTATGTCATGGCAACTTCTAATTTGCTATAATAATTCAACAACCAATATCTTATTAGATTCATTTAGGGTTTTCGTTCAACAATTTATCTTCTTTGTTTAACATCCCGTATTTAGAATGGATATTATATATTAATCTTATGATAGGTTATTAGACTTCATTTTAATTTTCATTAAATCTTCTTGAGTTCATTTTGTTCATCTTGTTTATTCTGGTTCTTAGAATATTGTGATATTATCATCAAATTTTGAAGTGTTATTCTGTGGTGTAATGGGTTTAGTATATTTATTCTGGTAAAGTTCAAATTTAGTTTTAGGTATTTTCCTCATCTCCTTACAAAGAGTTACAAAATAGGTTTAATTGGCGCTTAGTGCAACCATAATGTTGTTTAATAAATGAAGCTGATTTTTTGGTTGTCAAGTGGTTTTAGTGTGATATAACATCACTTGGTGTACTCTTACAAAGAACTGATATTTTATTTTAATAGTTGTTTAAGGTGAGCTTTTCATTAGAGTTGTTTAAATATTCTATTTATTAATCTAATTTTAGCATTTTATCAGTAATAATGTTCAATAATCTTTAAGTGGTGTTAGTGTATTTAGTATGATTGACTCTGATGGGTTGAAGATTTTGTTGTTGTCGAAATACTTGATTTTTCTTATGTTGTGTGGGATCAACCTAGATCATTCTTCTTAAGGACTACGTGGTTCTTTATGTTTCTGGGTGCAAGGTTAGATTCTAAACTGGTTATGTAGGATCTTTGACTTGTTGAGGCTTAAATGGGTTTTTTAGAAAAATAATTTACAAAAATGTAAGATTAACTTAAAGCATGTGAGGAAAATGAAGTTAGCAGTTACTTACAATTATAGATTACTAAGTTTACTAAGACTATTAATGTACTAAACATGTTATCTGTCTCTTGTGTCTAATTTGTCACTTACTAATTTCTTCAATTCTTTCTTTTGTGATTTCTCACTGGCCAATTATCTGGCGATGGTAAACATTAGATGTGTTTTTAACTAAGGACTTAACAATGTTGCCACGAGTTTGGCGGGATTCGCTTGGCTGATGTAGGTATCTAATAGTATCTATTTTGTTGTTAGAGTGGTTTGTTTGGTCAATAAGCTACCTGACAAACTTAGCAGTAGTTACCGAAAGAGACTTTCTACTTCTGATTATATTTTATTTGCGTGTGAATCTACTAAGCGGAGTTTCTTACGATGTCGGGATAGAGTTGAATGTTGCTTGAGTTAGCATCTGGTATGGTCGACTTGGTTTAAGTCGGCATTTGATCTGAGTCGGCATTCGATCAGGTTAGAGAATTGGAGGTCGGTTTTGTTGGTGGAAGCTGGTCGGTTTTGTGGAGTCGGCTCTTAAGAGCTTTGTCATCCAGGGGATGCTTCGGTCTCTGAAGCTTCATCGGGGCAGGTGCATCAAGGCATTGGTTGGGATGACTTCTTGTCGGGACAAAGAGTCCTTTGGAGGGCTTCTTATGTGATCGGGGTAACTCCTGGTGAGATTTGACTAGTCTGGCTTCTCTTCTGACTACAAAATAAGACAGATGTTTTGTTAGCAAAATCAATAACTTTGTAGCCTAGATTTGTATTTTCTTTAGTTTAACTTTAAATCTAAATATTAGTGTCAATACATGATATAACCAATTTATGGTATTATCCATCTAAAGATCTTATAAGTGTATAAAATATGAACTATCACCTACAGTCAATGAGTTCTTATTAAAGTTCATCTTTTCATGTATAAGCTCAACATAGAAATCATCATGTTTTGTGTGCCTGCACAAAACTTAAAAATTCAACTTCGGCTAGAACACATTGATGTATACTCATTTAACATGCTTGTGCTGAAGTTTGAAACTCGACCAGAAATACGTTTTCATTATTTTCCATGAAAATAACATGCATATCAACATAATAGTCCATAACATACATATTATGATTTCAAAACACATTTTAAATAAATAAGTCATAAAAAAGAATTTCAGTAACATACATTTTTTTATCAAAAGCTCATCTCTAATATTGAACTCAACCATTTGAACTTGGATGCAACAAACACAAGATTTATCATATATAACAAGACTAGTAACAACTAAGAAAAGTAAGAAATGGAGTGAGCTCTTATTTGGTGAATTAGAGTGACTTTTCAAGAAGAAAGATGAAATAAGGTGATAAGTGTGTCTAAGGCTCATTAAAATGCATCATTAAAGAGTGAGAGGCTAGCTATGGTCAGTTTAACTTTTAAAGAAGAGAGTTAATCAATGGTAATATTGAATTTTCTTAACCAAGGGATTAAGAACAAAATAGAACAATTTTGGACAAAATGGCAGTGATGTGGTTGACTTCTTTTTTTATATAGGAAAATCTTTGAATTTCATTTTATAAATGGTAAAAAGTATTATTAAATAGAATAAGATAAGATTTATCCAAAATGGTAAGTCGATGAAGAGGATTAACCTCAGACTACATGCTAATTGTTAGGAAAATGTTCAGTAATACTTTGACACTAACTCTTGGTACATCTTCTTTCGGTCATTTATTAACTAATTGTGTACTAATTGA
>JAENHJ010000307.1:0-29991 GCA_025330945.1 Mucuna pruriens
ATTAATGCCATTATTATATTATTAATATTAGTTATTGTATTAGTTAATAGTCATTATTGTTATTGGTTGTTAAAGGGCGGATGAAAGGAGCTGAGACCAGTCATACTTAATTCGTTAAGGTCGACTCTCGATTCTGTCCAATGACGCCCTAACGAGACTGTCATGATACCTGGGCTGAAGCTATCAATGTTGAGAAAAGAACTATCATGATTCTCTAGTAACCATGAATAACCCAAGAAAGAATGATGAAAATTGGCCCTAATTGTGTCTGAGAAGTGTCTGCATGACCAGTCTAAGTTCCCTGCTGTAGGGTGAGAGCTCCTGTTGTACTCAGATCTCGGTTACATCACGAGTAATACGTTTATGAAGTCGGGTTGTTTAAATGCAGCCCCAATCGGGCTGGGTAATTCGCCCAAGGCAAAATACCTATGAGAGACCGATAGCTAACAAGCATCATGAGAAAGATGAAAAGGACTGAAAAGAGAGTCAAATAGTGCTTGAAATTGTCAGGGAGAGCTCATTTACGTGTCCCTACTCTGACGTGAATCCAAGGAAAGCCCTGGCCCGCCGATCGAGACTCTGTGACATTGACCTAACGCTGATTGTGATGGTACCAAGTCTGTTGTCGAAATACTGTGAGCCACCATCACGATCAGAGCGATGCCTCAAGCGTGCTCAAGACTCCTGCCAGCTTCCCTATTGGCCAATGGTTTCCCTCTATTCGCCCGCCTTGAAACACGGACCAAGGAGTCCAGATATAAAAGCAGTCAACGGGCTTAGCAAAACCCGTAAGGCTTAAGGAAGCTGATTGGTGGGAACCTTGATGTGGGCAAGACTGACCCCATCTTTCTCTCATGGGCGGTTCTGAGAGAGTATACTGCTCTGACCAGTGATGGTGGAATGCTCGAGCGGGGCGAAGCCAGAAGAAACTTCGGTGGAGGCTCATAACATACTCGACGCAAATCGTTTCTGCCCGACTTGGGTATAGCGAAGACCACCTAACTGCCTAGTACTGGCTCCTCCGGTTTCCTCAGATACTTCTGAAAGTCAAGTGAGTTCTACCTGCAAAGCCACGACAGAGGGTATCTAAGAACGCCTCGACCTATTCTCAAACTCTAAATAGGTAGGACGGCGCAGCTGCTCGCTGAGTGGCCACTAATGAATCGAGAGCCCAAGTGGGCCATTGGTAAGCGTAACTGCTGTATGGATGAACCTAAGTCGGGTTACAAGTGCCCAACCGCGCGCTAACCTAGACCCCACAAAGGGTAGTTGGTCACACATTAAGACAGCACTGATCATCATGGGAAGCTCTGAGTCCGCTGTGACAACTCACCTGACGAACTGGCCAGCTAGCCCTCGAAATGATGCTTAAAGCAAAATGCACTCTACAGTGACCAGCCCCGATGAGAGGGCACTCTGTGCCGCCGCAAACCTGCATGCGAGTCCATGAGCCGTCACGGCAATCTTGGTAGAGCAAATATTCAAATGAGAACTTCAAGGCCGAAGAGGGAAAGGTTCCATGTGAACCACTTGCATATGGGTTAGTCGATCCTAAGGGGAAGTCGTCTGACATGCCAGCGCAGCACACCGAAGCGAATCGGGAAATTTCCAACCGACGTATGCCGACGGAACGTTGTGAGTCCTAGACGGCAAGTGGCCCTGAAAGAGTTATCTTTTCTGCTTAACAGCCCCACCCTCGAAACACCAAATGAGGTAGGGTCCAGTCATGAAGAGCACCGCACGTCGTTGGTGTCCGGTAGCCTCTGCTCTTTGGAAAACCGAGGACCGAAAGTTCATTTCATAACCGCATCGCCCCGTGAACAACCGGTCGAATGGAACAATGGGCGGAAGTCGGCAAATGGATCCGTAACTGAAAAGGATTGCCCGAGGGCTGGGCACGGGGTCCCAGTCTGAACCTGCCGGTCAGGTCGGCGGACTGAGTCGACTACAGAACTGGTACGGACATGAACTGACTGTTTAATTGAAACAAAGCATTGCGATGGGTCCCTCATGGATGTTGACGCACTGTGATTGTGCCTGCCCATTCAATGTCAAAGCGAAGAATCTGAACTAAGCGTAAACTACGGAGTAGTCCATGACTCTCTTGTTGTAGCCAAATGCCCTTCGGCCATCTAATTAGTGACGCCGCATGATGGATTAACGGTATTCCTGACTGTCCCCTGTCTACTATCCATGAAATCAATGCTCATGGAAACTGAGCCATGGACCGCTGGGAAAGAAGACTGTTGAGCTTTGACCTAGTCCGACTTGTGAGAATGACTGAGAGGTAGATAAGTGGAGCTGGAAACAATGATGAAATACCACTACTTTTAACGTTATTTTACTTATTCCGTGAACTGAGGCGGGCGCCTGCCTCTTTGACCCAAGGCTGGCTTCTCGGTCGATCCCAAGACATTGTCGTGAGTTTGGTCAGCGCACATCCGTTAAAAGATACCCAGGTGTCCCAAGATGAGCTCAAAGAACAGAAATCTCGTGTGGAAAGAGGGTAAAAGCTCGATTGATTCTCGATTTCCGCATACTTAACCACGAAACAAGGTCGATCCTTTAGACCTCGAACTAGTTAGATAAGTCGTGAAAAGTTACCAGGGATAACTATTGGCGATGCTGCTCATAGCGACGTTGTTTTTATCCTTCATGCCTGCCTTCCATCATTCAGGAAGCGCACTCACTACTGGATTGTTCACCAACCACCGGGAACGCGAGCCGGGTTTAGACCGCAGAGACAAGTTAGTTTTACCCACTGATGACAGGCAATAGTAACTCAACCAAAATGGCAGAGAACTGCTGATCTACACAACTGGTCACGGGCTGAAAGCTGCTGCCAAGTTACCGTGGCCGATTATGACCGAACGCCTAAGTCGAATCCCAAGCAGAGCTGCACGCCCGTCGCTCGCTTGCCAACAGCGAGCAGTTTAGGCCCCCAAGGGCACGTGTCGCAGAACCTTGCAAGATCACTGTAAGACGCTCATGAAGCCGCATTCTTATCAAACCATTAGTTGAATCCTCAGCATTTATTTCAAATACGCCGAATATTGTAGTGTAAGGCCTTTGCCGCCAACGATCAAATAGATTCAGTCTTGCTTGATTCGTCCCTCCCAACCTTCCCTAATTTCTTCCGCTGAAGAGGTGCTAATAAAGGTGGCAAAATTTTAAGCAAGTGGTGTAAAAATCTTAGCAAAATGAGTCACGATCCAAAAACGTTATAGATTTGAGAAACAAGACAAAATGATCAGAAAACTAGCTACAAAATTGAGCCATGAGCCAAAACGTATAGAATTTGAGCCATTCCAAACGTGGTCGATTTTCAGCCACGGCAAAAAACGTGATCAAAACTTAGCCAGATTTGAGCCATGATGCCAAATGGTTTATTTCGCCATGCTAAAAAACGTGATCAGAAAACTTTAGCCGATTTTGAGTCGCTGCCAAACGTGAGAATTGCCAAAAACGGATCAAACTTAGCCAGATTGAGTCATTAAAACGTGGTCAAATTTCAACCACAAAGTACAAAACGTGACAAAAACTTAGCCGATTTTGAGCCGCTACAAAACGTGGTCAATTTCAGCCACGTGCAAAAACATGATCGTAAAACTTGCAGCGATTTGAGCGCAAAGCAAAATTCAGCACTGCCAAACCCAGAAAATCTAGGCATTTAGTTATTATGAAGCCAAACGTGGTCAGAATTTCAACCACTAGTGCCAAAAACGATCGAAATCCTAACAGATTTTGAGCCGCGTGCCAAAACGTGGTCGTAATTTCACCACGGCCAAAAACATGACCGAAAACTTCAGTCAGATTGAAGTTATGCCAAAACGTGGTCGATTTCTAGGCCAAAAAACGAATCCTAGCTGATTTTGAGCCGCAAGCCAAAACGTGGTCAGATTTTCAAAACACAAAACGCGATTAGTATTTTGAGACATACAAAACGTGGTCGATTTCACACAAAAACGATCAGAAAACTTAGCCAACTGAGTCATGCACAAAACGGTGATCGATTTTCAGGCCACTCGCCGCACACGATCAGAAAACGATTTTGAGTCGCTGCAGCCAAAACGGTCGCACTTTCAACCACTCGCGCCACTGTGATCAGTAAAACTCGCACAGATTGAGCCACCTGCGGCAAAACTTAGCCACGCCAAATAAAACGTGTCTGAAACTTCCATGGCGCAGCAACCATCAATAAACTTAGCACTGTGGTCAAAATACTTAGACAATGACATTGCGGACAAATCATGACTTGATCCTCCATTTTTGCATATATATGCGTTTTGCCTGCTTTTGGTAAAATCATTATCGACCTTTATCCAATGGCTTTTGAATTTTGTGACACATTGTTTATAGTATTGTGAGTTCCCATGAAAAACTACGTCAAAATTGATCTCTAGGGACTCTTTTTCCATTTTTCGATTTTATGTATTTAGCCACTTTTAAAAACTTTTAAAATCATTCTGTTGTACCATAATTTGGTGGACGAGAGATATGATTATTCTAGGCAATCCCACTGCACCGACTCGACCCCAGGTCCGATTTTGGACTTCATGTCTACTCAGGTATCTACTATGACATTTCTGGTTTTTGCATATTATCCTATTATATCGCTCACTCAAACCACGCCCACAAGACAGGGAGACCTAATGGACTTCCTCCACGCTCACGCCTTCCCATGCTTGTTTGGATATTTTCCCATGGTTTTGGTGATTATCTGCTGATCATCCAGCCGAATCTTGGCCGAATCCGGCATTTTTGGTGCCCTCGAAATTCTAGTTTCGGCATGGTTTAGTTCAGCACCAATGATGCTTGGGCAATGCTTTTCGGTGATCTCAGTCATGAGAATTCTCAAACCGGCCCTTGCTTGAGTGTGTTGCCAAGGAAATTTCAAAGCGGCGATACACCTCATCCCGACATGCCTTGCCATGTTTCTACCCATTGTCCAGTGATAGCACTGGCAGGTGCCACCCATCGATCAACAACGCAACGCCGTCAGGCACCGCACGGTCTCCACATACACACCACAGAGAAAACCACCCGGCCGGCTCCCACCTAACACCATCACATGTCATAGCGCCCTTGGATCCATGGTCCTTCGCTTTATATTTGTCCTCGATTTTCTTGGATCACACCTTAAATGTCTTGTTTTATCTATGTTGTGCCTTGCTATTTGGGCATCATCATCCTCCCCCCTCCAAATATCTAACATCTGGTCAACATCATCCCTCGGTGCTCGGGCATCATTGTTTTTTTCATCCACCATCCCATCCTTCTCGTGCACTGCTACATGAGTGTTTTCTCCCAAAACCACCCCATACTCTTGTCGCGTCAATAGTCATCGTCTTTCTCCTCGACCAACAAATGTAACGCCGCCCTCCTGCATCAGCTGTGGAAACAACGCAACGCCGCCTGCCTCCCACTAGCACTGCTCAGCCGTCAGCGCAAAATGGGCATGGCGTGGCCTCTTCTTCCTAGTACGCACCTCCTTCGCCCTTTGGTTTTATTTTGCGGGAGACGACGAGCGGGCACCACCACCGCTTCTGCGCAGGGCGGGTCTCTCTACATACATGCCGAAGCGATGCAGGCTGGCGCCACCCGGCGCTTTCCATATGCTCAGCATGCCTCGCATCGCAGTGCGTGGTGGTCTGTCTCGGTGGTGCTGGGTTACGCGGCAAGAGTCGCAGCTCGGGATAGTTTCTGTGGTCCGCCCGCGGCTCGTGCACCGAATCTGGCATCGCACGTGCACCGCTTCCATGGCGTCATCAGGCATCTGCCACGTGTCGCTTCACGGCCATACTAGTATGCTGCATCGTGCCTAGCACACGTCTTTCCAGGCCTTTCTGGGAGTTTGGGATTTGAAGTCTCAGACGGGTCCACGTGCCTGGCTTACGCATCATGTTGCCGAGATCGGTGCGATACGCCACTAGCGGCGAACGCAGGCTGTCCGGTGTGCGCCATGCCTATCTCGCTGCCTTGAATGACACTCGCCTTGCCAAGGTCCCGTCGACTATTGCCGGCAGCACCAACGCCACGTGCGCAGTCATTATCTAACGCTACCTGGCCGATCCGCACAAGTAGTCACATGCTGGTCTCAGAAAGATTAAGCCATGTACGGCATGAACTCATTCTGACTGTGAAACTCGCGAATCTGCCTTACTAAATCGCTTAGCTTTAGTTTCGATGAGTATCTACCACCTCTGACAAATCGTAGTACTTTAGAGCCAATACAGGCAACATAAAATTTCGACTCGAGTGGATGCATTTATTAGATAAAAGTGATCTAGCAGGTCATGTCGATGATCTGGCGATAATCAGTCTGGATCGCACGGCCTCGTGGCGCGCATGATTCGCATTCACCATCACTGGCGAGACTGAGTAGGCCTACCATGGTGGTGTGTGACGGTGACTAGAATTAGGTCTCGATCTCCCGAGAGCTTGAGAACGGCTACCACATCCAAGCGAAAGAAAGCGCTAAATTACTCACGACATCCCTGTGATTTTGAGTAGTGATCACAAATACCAATACTGCCTATCGAGTCCGTGTAATTGGAATGTAGTACACCTCAAATCCCTCTAACGAGCGGCATGGAGGGCAAGTCTCGTGCCAAGCAGCCGCGGTATTCCAGCTCCATTAGCGTAGGTTTGTCGTTGCTTAAAAGCCTGTAGTCGACCTAGTCGTCGCACCGCCCACCTCTCGCGTGCACTCTGGCCGGCTGCCCTCCTTTCGCCGGCTGATGCGCCTCGGCCTTAACTGCCGTCGTGTTCGGTGTCACATTTTGAAGAAATGAGGTCTCAGCAAGCCTACGCTCTGGATACATTAGCATGCTGGGATAACACCAATGTGATTTCATCTCATTGTGTCGTCTTCTGGATCGGAGTAATGACACATGCGACAGTCGTAGCGTGATTTCATAGTCGAGGTGAAATTTTCTGGATTACATGACAGAATCAAAGCATTTTACAGCTGGCGATGTTTTCTATTAACCAGTTTAGATCGAAAGTTGGGGCAATGATCTATCGACAATCATAAACGATGCCCACTGTGGATCAGCGATGTTAAGCTTAGACCTGGCCGCATCCCTACGAGACTGCAAAGTCTTTCGCTTTGGTATGGGTCGCAAGGCTGAAACTTAAAGGAATTGACTGGAAGGGCACCACCAGGAGTGGAGCCCGCGGCTTTACCTGACTCAACACTTGACCTAACAGTCTGCGCATACGCAAGGATCATTGCACTGCAGCTCTTGATTCATCGCTGGTGTGCAGTATCGTTTTAGCTGGCTGAGTTTAATTTGTCTGGTTAATCACAACTAACGAGACCTCAGCCCGCCATAAATCAGCAGGAGGCACCTCCACGTGCCGCCTTCAGTGACTCATGCGTCGCCACGGGAAGCTCGAGGCAATAACAAACAGTCCGTGATGCCCTTGGGATGTCTCCGGCCGCACGCTGCCTACACCGATGTATTCAACGAGTCTATAGCCTTGGCCGATGTGCCCGGGTAATCTTTTGAAATTTCATCGTGATGGGGATAGATCATTGCAATTGTTGGTCTTCAACGAGGAATTAGTAAGCGGAGTCATCACCGCTGCTGACTACGCCTCGCCCTTTGTACACACCGCCTGCCGCTCCCACCGATTGAATGGTCCTGAAGTGTTCGATTAGCGGCGACAGTGGGTCACGTTCATGACGACGTTGTGAGAAGTCCATCGAACCTTATCACTTTGAGAGGAAGGAGAAGTCGTGAATAAGGTTTCCGTAGGTGAACCCGCTGAAGGATCATTGTCGTTGCTCACAACAAGTTCGACCGGCGAACCCTGCTCATCACAGACAAGTTCGATCGGGGACTGGCTCTGGGGAGCTGTTCTCGAACACCGACCCCGCCCTCCCCGACTGAGCTGGCAGAGGCGTCGCCCTCCCGCACCTCCTCTCGCCAAAAACACAAACCCCGGCGCTCGGCGCCAAGGAACTCAAACTGTTAGTGCAATCTCATGGCTCTGAGATCATGCGACCTCGCTGACCTTGCCACGACACACAACATACAAAAATGACTTTCTAGAACGGATATCTCGCTCTTGCATCGATGAAGAACGAAGTAAATGCGATACTTGGTGTGAATTGCAGAATCCCGTGAACCATCGAAGTCTTTGAACGCAAGTTGCGCCTCGGCCATTAGGCCGAGGCACGCCCTGCCTGGGTGTCACACATCGCTACCTCCCAAATGCAAACGCCTCACGCGGGCGCAGGTGGATGCTGACCTCCCGCGAGCATCGCCTCGTGGCTGGTTGAAAAATCGAGTCCGCGGCCGAGCTGCCGCGACAAAAATGGTGGATGAGCGATGCTCGAGACCAGCCGCGCTCGACCCGCCAAGGTCGGACTGATTCTACACGCGGCCCACCTGACGCCCTCAACGAGACTCATGTCAGCGTGGCTACCCACTGAAGTTTAAGCATATCAATGCTTTGAGGAAAAGAAACTAACAAGGATTCCCCTAGTAACGCGAAACGAACCTGAAGAGCTCACCATGAAAAATCGGTCGCCTCGGGTCCCGATCCGAGTCCGAGAAGCGCCTGGGCGGATCGCCCAAGTCCCTCGGAAGGGGCGCCAGAGGGTGAGAGCTCCCTGCCGTGCCTGACTCTGCTCGCACTCACGAGGCGCTGTCTATGAAGTCGGTTGTTTGGGAATGCAGCCCCAATCGGGCGGTAAAATCTGCCCAAGCTAAATCATCGTAGAGACCGACAATAACAAGTACCGTGAGGAAAGATGAAAAAGGACTTTGAAAAAGAGAGTCAAATAGTGCTTTGAAATTGTCGTGAGGGAAGCTGATGGGGCCGCATGATGTCCCTGCCGGATGTGAACGGTGAAAGCCGGTCCGCCGATCGACTCGACATTGACCGACGCGATTGTGATGGTGGCCCAAGCCCGCTGTCGAAATGCATGAGCGCCATCATCACGATCAGGATGGCAGCGCTGCCTGCGCTGCGTTTAAGCACTCGCAAGGCCTGCCGCTGCCAGGGTTTCTATTCGCCCGCCTTGAAACACTGACTAAGGAGTCTCGACATGGTGCGAAGTCAACGGGCGAGTAAAACCCGTAAGGCTAAGGAAGCCGATCAGTGGAACCTTGATGTGCGTGGCAAGCACCGCCGACCGACCTTGATCTTCTGAGAAGGGTTCGAGTGTGAGCATACCTGTCGGGACCCGAAAGATGGTGAACTATGCCTCGAAGCGGGCGAAGCTGAGGAAATCTCGTGGAGGCCTGCACGATATCGACGGCAAATCGCTCGTCTGACTTTTGGGTATAGGCGAAAGACTAATCGAACTGCCTAGTAGCTGGTTCCTCCCAGGGTTTCCCTCAGATAGCCGGAGTCTGCGGGCGAAGTTCTATCGGGTAAAGCCAATGATTAGAGGCATCGGGGCGCAACGCCTCGACCTATTCTCAAACTTTAAATAGTAGGACGGCGTGGTCTGCTGAAGTCGCGCCACTGAATCGAGAGCTCCAAGTGGGCCATTTTTGGTAAGCGAATCGCGATGCGGGATGAACCGAAGTCGGGTTACTTGCCTCAACTGCGCTAACCTAGACCCCACAAAGGGTGTTGGTCGATTAAGACAAAGCAGGACTGTGGTCATGGAAGTCGAAATCCGCTAAGGAGTGTGTAACAACTCACCCGCCGAATCAACTAGCCCCGAATGGATGGCGCTAAAGCGCGACCTATACTCCTACTGCCGGGCAAGGACCAGGCCCCGATGAGGAGGGCGCGACTTTGCCGGCAAAACCTCAGCATGAGCTCCCAGTGAGCTGCCGGTCGCAGATCTTCGTGGTAGTAGCAAATATTCAAATGAGAACTTTGAAGGCCGAAGAGGGGAAAGGTTCCATGTGAACGGCACTTGCACATGGGTTAGTCGATCCTAGGGACTGGGGAAGTCTGTCTGATAGCAGCGCTGCATACACCGAAAAGGGAATCAAGTTAAAATTCTGAACCGACGTGGCGGCCGACGGCGAGTCCGAGACGCTGGCGGAAGAGTTATCTTTTCATGAATAGCCTGCCCACTCGAAACAGCGCCTGGTAGGTCCAATGCTGGAAGAGCACCGCGACGCCGCAGGAACCGGCAGCCGGCCACTTTGAAAATCGGAGATTCAGTGCCTCACGCCCGGTCAGTAGATTCCATAACCGCGATCGTCTCCATAGAATAAATTCGTCGATGGAACAATGTAGGCAAGGGAAGTCGCAAAATGGATCCGTGAACTGGAAAAGGATTGGCTCGAGGGCCGGGTACGCAATCCCAAATTCCGAACCGCCATTGCCGATGGATCGCTGAAGCCGCTTCCCGCGGCGAGAGCCGTCACGCTACGGCTGGGACGGATTAAACGGCTCGGCCTTCCCGCAAGGCCGAACAGTCGACCAGAACTGGTACGGACAAGGGAACCGGACCGCTTAATTAAAACAAAGCATTGCGATGGTCCCCGCGGATGTTGACGCAATGTGATTTCTTCTCGCTCAATCGTCAAAGTCGAAGAAATTAAACTGCCGCCGGTAAACTACGGAGTAACTATGACTCCTTTATTGCGATTACAACGCCTCGTCATCTAATTACGACGCCGCGATGAATGGATTAACGATTCCCGTCTCGCTTACTATCTGGGTCGAAACCATTGTTGAACGGCTGGCGGAATCGGGGAAAGAAGACTTGTTGAGCTTGACTTAGTCCGACTTTGTGAAATGACTTGAGAGGTGTAGGGATATGGAGCCGAAACAGCGAAAGTGAAATACTCACTACTTTTAACGTTATTTTTACTTATTCCAAATCGGAGGCTGGGCGCCGCCTCTTTTTTGGACCCAAGGCTGGCTTCGCTGGTCGTATCCCGTGAAGACATTGTCGTGGGAGTTTGGCTGGGGCGGCACATCTGTTAAAAGATAACGCAGTGTCCTAAGATGAGCTCAACGAGAACAGAAATGGCGGTGGAACAAAAGGGTAAAAAGCTCGTTTTGATTCTGATTTCGCGATTTAATACCAACCGTGAAAGCTGGCCTATCGATCCTTTAGACCTTCGAATTTAAAGTTGAGGTGTCGAAAAGTTACCACAGGATAACCTGGTTTGTGGCGCCCTGCCGCTCATAGCGATTTGCTTTTTGATCCTCGACGTCGCGCTTCTTCCTATCACTTCAGGAAGGCCAGAATTCACCATGTTGGATTGTTCAACGACCACTGTGTGGAACGCGAATGGCTTGCACTGGCCGTGAGACAGCATTCACCGATGACGCGTCGCAATAAGTAATTCAACCTAGTACGAGGAACCGCTGATTCGGCAATAATTGGTCATCACGCTTTGTTGAAAAGCCGCTGGCGCGGTTAACAGCGGCGCTGATTATGATCAACGCTTCTGGGTCGGAACCGGGTTAGAAGCGACGCCAGACGCCCGCTGCTCGCTTGTCGACCAGCGCAGGGGTTTAGGCCCCCGTAGGCACGCGTCATTGGTGAACCCTTGCAAGCGCGATTAGCCTGAAGACGCCATGAAGAATTCGATCAAACGACGAGTTGAATCTTTCATTTTATTTCAAATACGCGACGGGTATCAGAAAGGGCGAAGGCCTTGTCGCCACGATCCACTGAGATTCAGCCCTTGTCGGTTTGATTCGCCCCTCCCAACCATTCCTAAATTTTCATCATTTTCTTTTATGTTGGCCATTGAGGCTAAAGGTACCTAATTCTGGAAAAATTTTAAGCCATGGTAAAGATGGTAACAAACTTAGCTAAAAAAATGAGTCACCGATCCAAAACGTTATAGGATTTGAGAAACGGCGACAAAAACGCGGATCGAAAACTTAGCCACAAATTGAGCCAGCAGAGCCAAAAACGTGGCTAGAATTTGAGTCGCTAGTACAAAACGTGGGTCGATTTTCAGCCACCGCGTCAAAACGTGGATCGTAAAACTTGCCGAGATTGAGTCGCTGATGCCAAAACGCGTGGTCGACTTCGACCACTGCCAAAAACGTGATCAGAAAAACTTAGCCGATTTCGAGCCGCTGGTGCCAAAACGCGGTCAGAATTTCAGCCACCTGGTACAAAAACGTGATCCGAAAACTTAGCCGTATTTTGAGCCGTACAAAACGTGGTTTAATTTCAACCACAGTGCCAAAAACGTGATCAGAAAACTTAGCCGATTTTGAGCCACGGCCAAACGTGGTCGAATTTCAAACGTGTGCCAAAAACATGATCAGAAAACTTAGCCAGATTTTGAGTCAAGGTGCCAAACGTGGTCGATTTTCACAATGGTGCCAAAAAACCTGATCAGAAAACTTAGGCAGATTTTGAGCCATGAAAGCCAAACGTGGTCGACTTCAACCACGGTGCCAAAACGTGATCAGAAAACTTAGCCAGATTTTGAGCCGCTGGTGCCAAAACGTGGTCGAATTTCAGCCACGGTGCAAAAAACATGATCGTAAAAACTTAGCCGATTTCGAGCCGGTGCCAAAACGTGGTCAGATTTTTAGCCACGGTGCCAAAAACGCGTGATCAAAAAAACTTAGCCAGATTTTGCAGGCCGCGGTGCCAAAACGTGGTCAGATTTTCAGCCACAGTGCCAAAAACGTGATTAGAAAAACTTAGCAGATTTTGAGCCGCGATTGGTAAAACGTGGTCAGATTTTCAGCCACGGTTCCAAAAAAACGGATCGTAAAACTTAGCCAAATTTTGAGTCCGGCCAAAAAAACGCGGTCAGATTTTCAGCCACGGTGCCAAAAACATGATCAGAAAACTTAGCCAGATTGGAGTCGCTGGTGCCAAAACGTGGTCGAATTTCAACCACCTGCGCCAAAAACGTGATCGAAAACTTTGGCCAGATTTTGAGCCATCGGTGCAAAAAACTTAGCCACGGGCCAAAAAACGTGGTCAGAACTTGGCGTTGGTGCCAAAACTTAGCCATTGGCCATAAACTTAGCACTCTTCGTGTCAAATATTTCTCTCTTAGACCCCCAATGACATCGAAGGTTTGGTGACAAACGCACTTCATCCTCCATTTTTTGATATTTTATGCTTTTGCCTGTTTTGGTTAAAAATCATTAAAAATCAATCCCTTTATCCAATGGCTTTCGAATTTTGGACACATTGTTTATAGTATTGTGTGAGTTCCTGCAAAACTACGTCAAAATTCGATCTCTAGGTACCTCTTTTCCATTTTTCCTGATTTTATGTATTTTAGCCACTTTTAAAAAACTTTTAAAAAATCATTCCCTTTGTCAAAAAATTCTATAACTTGTGGACGAGGAGATATGATTATTCTAGGCAATCCTGCAAAACTCGCACCAAAATTCGACCTCTAGGTCCGATTTTGACTTATGTTCACTCAAAAAAAGGTATCTATTTGTACAATTTTGGTTTTTGCATATTATCCTATTATAGGGGGGGCCCTCACCAAACCACGCCCACGTTGGTTGGTGAGGACTCCATGGGACTTCCTCCCACGCCACACAAGCCTTCCCATGCTTGTTGTGGGTTATTATTTCCAACAGCCAGACACTCGTTGACTATTCATAATAACTTGGCCGAATCCCGGCCGATTTTGCGTCCCCTCAAAAATCTATGGGTTTCGTGGGCATGGCTTAGTTTAGCACCAGTGATGCTTGGGCAATGCTTTTTCTTTGGGTGATTCTCGGCCCGTAAGTGAGAATTCTCAAACTGCCATGGCCCTTTGCTCGAGGTGTCTGCCAGCCTGGGCGATACACCCCCATCCCGACATGCCTCTGGGTGTTCTACCCATTGTCCTATGATAGCACCTACAGGAAAGCACCCATCGACCAACAACGCAACGCTTGCTTCGTGGCACCAGACGCTGGTCTCATACATACACACCATGTAAAGAGAAAACCACCCTACTGGTCTTGGTCCTTAACACCATCGATGCTTCGTTACGCCTCTCCTTGTGTGATCCATGGTCCTTCAAGTGACATTTCATTCCTTCATTTTTCTTTGATCACACTCGGGCAAAGATTTGCTTTATGTCATTGCTGGCCTTATTAAACTAGCTCTGGTTTGGGCATCATCCCATCCTCCTCCCTCCTAAATATCTAAGCCAAATTCTGGTTAGTATCATCCCTTCCTCGTGGTGTGCTCAGAGACGCTGTTGTCTTTTTTTTCTCATCCACCATCCCATCCCGCACTCTTAAAGACGCAGTTTTTTCTCCCAAAACCAACTCTCTTTGCTCACCAAGGAAAGTGTCTTTTTTCTTCTCCTCGAATAACAATGTAACGCTTGGCTTCCTCCTTGATGGCATCGCTTGTCAGGAACAACGCAACGGCCGCCTCCTCCCACCGCACCGTCACTGGTCAAAGCAAATCGGCATGGTGTGCCTCTTCTTCCTAGTACGACCCTCCTTCGGTCCCTTTGGTTTTATTTTGTGAGAGGGATCTACTGTGTGGGCACCACCACACCGCCTTTTGTTTAGGCTGCTCCACATACATGTCCAATACGCAGCTCGGCGCCACTCGACGTTTCCATATGCTTGCAGATGCCTCCTGCATTGCGGGGCGTGGTTCGCTCTGGGCGCTGGTTATGGCGAACGCGGGCGTGTGAGTTGTTTCTGGATGTTTTGTTGTCCGCTCCGTGTTCAGGTAACCAATCTGGCTGACATGCATCCCTCATCATCATCAATCACACCTTCGCTCTCCATGGCGTTGGGGGGCGCATCGCTTGCCTGTGTTGCCTACCTACCAAAACAGAAGGGTTTGAATTGCACAGCACACGCTCTTCCAGGTCTTCTGGAGTCTGGGATCTGGTCCTCAGACGCTGGCCCACGCCAGTCTGCCGCTTCACGTGGCACGTGGCATGAGACTGTTCTTTTGATACGGTGCACGCAATAACGCTGGGGGTCCCGGTGCCTTCGCTTACGCTCCACAAAATCTTGCCGCCTTTGAATGACACTCGCCTGCCAAGGTCTGTCGACTCATCTGCGCTTCAAGAAAGCACCAACGCCACGGCGCAGTCATTAACGAATGCTACCTCGGGTTGATCCCGCAGTAGTCATATGCTTGTTCAAAGATTAAGCCATGCATGTGTAAGCATGAACTAATCAGACTGTGAAAACTGCGAATGGCCTATTAAATCAGCTTATATTGTTTGATGGTATTTCCTACTACCTGGATAACCGTAGTAATTTGTGAGCTAACACGCAACAAACCCCGACTCGGAAGGGATGCATTTATTAGATAAAGGTCGACGCAGGCTCTGCCTGTTGCTTTGATGATTCATGATAACTGCCTGGACGCACGGCTTTGTGCCTACGACGCATCATTCAAATTTCTGCCCTATCAACTGATGGATGGTAGGATAGTGGCCTACCATGGTGGTGACGGGTGATTTGAGAATTAGGTTCGATTCCTGAGAGGAGCCTCGAGAAACGGCTACCACATCCAAGGAAGGCAGCAAGGCAAATTACCCAATCCTGGACACTGTGGAGGTAGTGACAATAAATAACAATAATGCCTATCGAAGTTCCGGTAATTGGAATGAGTACAATCTAAATCCTTAACGGTGATCCACGAGGCGTCCGCCAAAGAAATGTAATTCCAAATTCAATGGCATATTTAAGTCATTAAGCAGCCAAAGCTCCGTGAGGTCGACCTCGTCATCCGCCTGGCCGCATTTCTAAGAAATTAGAGTGCCCAGCGCTTCACGCCCACATTAGCATGATTCGATCCCATTAAATGCCTTCGGGATCGGAGTAATGATTAATGTGCAACGGGGGCATTCGTATTTCATAGTCGAGGTGAAATTCTTGGATTTATGAAAGACGAACAACCGCAAAAGCATTGCCAAGGATGTTTTCATTAATCAAGAACTAAAGTTAGGGGGCTCAAGACGATCAGATACCGCCCTAGTCTCAACCATAAACGATGCCGACTGATCACGGATGTTGAAAGTTTTTAGGATCCCACCTTATGAGAAATCAAAGTCTTTGGGTTCCGGGGATATGGTCGCAAGGCTGAAAACTTAAAGGAATTGACTTAAGGGCACCACTGTGGGAGCCTGCGGCTTAATTTGACCTCAACACTGGAAACTTACCAGGTCCGCATAGTAAGGATTGACAGACCGAGAGCTTTTTCTTGATTCTATGGGTGGTGGGTGCATGGCCGTTTTACCAATGGTGGAGCGATTTGTCTGGTTAATTCCGCTAACTAACGAGACCTCTTGCTTAAATAGCTATGTGGAGGTAACCTCCACCGCCAGCTTAGAGGACTATGGCCGCTTAGGCCATGGAAGTTTGAGGCAATAACAGTCTGTGATGCCCTTTAGATGTTCTCGCACGACGCTTACACCGATGTATTCAACTAGTCTATAGCCTGGCCGACAAAGGCCTGCAATCTTTTGAAATTTCATCGTGATGGGGGATAGATCATTGCAATTGTTGGTCTTCAACGAGGAATTTTAGTAAGCATGAGTCATCAGCTCGCTGACTACGCCCCGCCTCTTTGTACACACCGCCCGGCCGCTTTCCTACCGATTGAATGGTCCGTGAAGTGTTCGATTGTTATGAATGGATATCGCCCGCGACGTCAGGAGAAGTCCATCTAACCCTATCATTTAGAGGAAGAAATGGTTCAGAGGGTGAACCTCGCTGGAAGGATCATCATCATTGTCGCTGTTCTCACAACAAGTTCCACCTAATAACCTGCTCATCATAGACAAGTTCGACGGGCCGGCCTGTGAGCCGTTTCGAACACCACCCCGTCTCCCCCGACGCAGCTGGCGAGAGGCGGCCACCGCGTGACCTCCGCTAAACACAACCCCGGGCGCCAGGCGCCAAGGAACTCGAAATCGTTAGTTAGCAATCTTCAGGGCCCGAGATTGCGACTCCCGCTGACCTTGCCACTTATTAACACAACATACAAAATGACTTCTAAGAACGGATATCTCTTTGGCTTTTGCATCGATGAAGAACGTATAAATGCGATACTTGGTGTGAATTGCGTAATCCCGTGAACCATCGAAGTCTTTGAACGCAAGCCGCGCCCGGCCATTAGGCCGGGGCACGCCCGCTCGGGTGTCACATCGCTACCCCAAATGCAACGCCACGGCGCGTGCAGTGGTGGATGCTGACTCTCCCCCAGCATCGCCTCGCGGGCTGGTTGAAAATCGAGTAGTAACGGCGAGCGAACCGGAACAGCCCACCATGAAAAATCTACGCCTTCTGAGAAGCTGCCGGGAGGCCGGGGCGGACTGGCCCAAGTCCCTCGGAAGGGGGCGCCAGAGAGGGTGAGAGCCCCGGACCCCTCGCCGCACCACGAGGCGCTGTCTACGAGTCGGGTTGTTTGGGAATGCAGCCCAAATCGGGCGGTGTGAAATTCGGGCCAAGGCTAAATACCGGGCGAGACCGGAGAGCTAACAAGTACCGCGCGAGGGAAAGATGAAAAGGACTTTGAAAAGAGAGTCAAATAAGCTTGAAATTGTCGGAGGGAAGCGGATGGGGCCGGCGATGTGTCCCGGTCGGATGTGGAATCTGGGTGAAAGCCGGTCCGCCGATCGACTCGACATTGACCGACGCTGATTGTGATGGTGGCTCAAGCCCGGGTTACCGAAATGTCATGAGCGCCATCATCAATGACAGGATGGCAGCACGCTGCCTCTGCGTGCTAAGCACTGCAGGCTTCCCTGCTGCCGCTGGTTTCTATCTGCCCGCCTTTGAACACGACCATGAGTCTGACATGTGCGAATAACGGGCGAGTAAACCGCAGCTGAAGTCATATCAGCGGAACCTTTATCTGGCAGACCACCGATCAATTTCGATCTTTCTCTCGCGGCGGTTCGAGCCAGAGTATACTGCCAGACGAAAGATGGTGAACTATGCCTTGAGCGGGGCGAAGCCAGAGGAAACTCTGGTGGAGGCCCGCAGCTGAGCACCGACGTGCAATCGCTCGTCTGACTTGCATAAGGAAAGACTAATCGGAACTGTCTAGTAGCTGGTTCCTCCTCAAGTTTCCTCAGGATAGCTGGAGCTCGCGCGGCGTCTACTGGTAAAGCTTAATGATTAGAGGCCTTGGGCGCAACGCCCGAATTTTATTCTCAAACTTTAACAGAGCTCCGCGGGCCATTTTGGTAAGCAGAACTGGCGACGCGATGAACCGGAAGCCGGGTTACGTGCTAAATCTGCGCGCTTAACCTAGATCCCACAGCAGGTCATCGACAGAGACGTAGTCATGGAAGTCGAATCCGCTATGATAACAACTCAATTCGCCGAATCAACTAACCAGGCTAAACCATATTTCGCGGAGCGGTTGGATCTAAAATGAGAACTTTGAAGGCCGAAGAGGAAAAGGTTCCGTGAACGGCACTTGCACATGGGTTAGTCGATTCTATGGGTCGGGGAACCCCGACAGATAGCGTTGTTTCGCGTACCCAAAGTGAACTGGCGAAATTCGAAACCGGACGGCGCCGACCAAGAACGCTAGGAAGTCCGGAGACGCTTACGGGCCCCGAAAGAGTTATCTTTTTCTGTTTAACAACCGCCCAATTCTGAATCGGCCAGCCGGAGGTAGGTCCAGCGGCTGAAAGAGCACCGCACGTCGCGCAGGTTCGTGCGGTACGGGCGGCTCTTTGAAAACTGAGGACCGAGTGCCTTCCCACGCCGGTCAGACTCATAACCGCCGTGTCTCCAAGGTGAACAGCCTCGGTCGATGGAACAATGTAGGCAAGTGGAAGTTTCCTGGAAATGGATCCGCCCTGAAAAGGATTGGCTGGCTGGGCACGGGGTCCCAGTCCTGAACCCGCCGGGTTGCGGTGGACTGCTCGAGTTGCTCCCCGCCGGGCGGTAGCCGGGTCGTCAAGGTTTGGGGATTCGATTGGAACTATTCTTCGGCCTCTTCCTCGCAAGCGCCGAATGGGCCGACTAACCGTAATTTATTGGCAACTGATCGTTTAATTAAACAAAGCATTGCGATGGTCCTCAAGTGGATGTTGACGCAATGTGATTTCTCGCCCAAAGGCTCAAAGTGAAGAAATTCAACAAGCGCCAAACGCGGAGTAACTATGACTCTCTTTAAGGTAGCCAAATGCCTTCGTCATCTAATTAGTGACGCCGCATGAATGGATTAACGAGATTCCCATCGTCTCCCGCCTACTATCCAATAAACCACGCCTATGAACCGCTTGGGATCGGGAAAAGAAGACCCTGTTGAGCTTGACTCTAACCGACTTTGTGAAACGACCGGTGAGATGTGGAAAGAAAGCGAAAGTGAAATACCACTACTTTTAACGTTATTATTTTACTTATTCCGTGACGGAGGCTGGCGCTTGCCCTCTTGGACCCAAGGCTGGTTTCTACCGGTCGATCCGGCTAAGACATTGTCAAAAGCGGGGAGCTTTTGGTCGGGCGCACATCCGTTAAAGATAACGCAGAAAAACCTAAGATTTAGCTCAACGAGAACGTAAATCTCGTGGAACAAAAGGGTAAAAGCTCGCTTGATTCTCGATTTCCAAGACGTAATACGAACTGCAAAGCGCAATTTATCGATCCTTTGTACCTTTCTGAATTTGGAAGTTGAGGTGCTCTAAAAGTTACCACAGGATAATCGGGCTTCGGGCGGCAGCCCAATGTCATACGACGTTGCTTTTTGATCCTTCGATGCCCGGGCCTTCCTATCATCAGTGAAAGGCACCACCGCGTCGGATTGTTCACCCACCAATGTGGAACGTGAGCCGGGTTTGCACTGGCCGTGGAGACAGGTTAGTTTTACCCCTACCGGCGACGTTGCCGTAATAGTAATTCAACCCAAGTATTTAGGGAACTGATTCGCATAATTGGTCATCGCGCTTGGTTGAAAAGCCGGCGCCGGTTACCGTGGCGCTGGATTGGCGATCGAACGCCTCTAAGTCGAATCCCGGGGGCTAAGCGACGCTGCACGCCCGTCGTCACGACCGCCCCGAGGCACGGTCACAGGAACCTCGCGAAGGCGCATTAGCTCTCAGAAGACGCTAAGAAGCTTAATTCCCATCAAATCCATTTGTCAATCATATTTATTTCTAAATACGCCGCATTTTGGTATCAGAAGTGGCGTAGCGGCTTCGCCGCCAATTAATTCAATCGAGATTCAGCCCCGTCGCTTGATCTGGCCCCTCCCAAACCATTCCTAACTTTTCATCATTTTCTTTTGGCGTTCGGGCCATCGAGGCTACAAAGGTACCAACGAGCAAAATTTTGCCATGGTCAAAATGGCATGGTAACAAACTTAGCCAAAAAAATGAGTCACTTATCCAAAAACGTTATAGGATTTGAGAAACGGCGACAAAAAACGTGATCAGAAAACTTAGCCACAAATTGAGCCATGAGCCAAAAAAACGTGGCTAGAATTTGAGAGGTGCCAAAACGTGGTCAGATTTTCAAACCACGGTGCCAAAAACGATCGTAAAACTTAGCCGATTTCGAGTCGCGATGCCAAAACGCGGTCGATTTCAGCCACTGCACAAAAAACGCGATCGAAAACTTAGCCAGATTTTGAGCCGCTGCACAAAACGCGGTCAGAATTCCAGCCATTTGGCCAAAACGTGATCGAAAACTTAGCCAGATTTTCAAGTGCCAAAACGTGGTTTAATTTCAACCACGGTGCCAAAAACATGATCAGAAAAACTTAGCCAGATTTTGAGCCGGTGCCAAAACGTGGTCGAATTTCAGCCACGCCTGCCAAAAACATGATCAGAAAACTTAGCCAGATTTTGAGCCGCTAGTACAAAACGTGGTCGATTTTCAACCTCCGCCAAAAACCGACGTAAAACCAGCGCATTTCGAGCCATGCATGCGCCAAACGTGGTCGTAATTTCAACCACCTGCGTCAAAAACGTGATCGAAACCACCAGATTTCGAGTCGCTGCGTCAAACGTGGTCGTAATTTCAGCCACTGCCAAAAACATGATCGCAAAACTTAAATGATTTCGAGTCACGGTACAAACGTGGTCGTGATTTTTACCACCTGCGTCAAAACGCGATCGAAAATAGCCAGATTTGAAAGCCGCGGGCCAAACGCTACGATTTTCAGCCACAAACTAAAAAACGTGATTAGAAAACCAACAGATCGAGTCGCCTGCTACAAAACGTATCGATTTTCACCATGCGGCCAAAAAACGTGATCAGAAAACTTAGCCAAATTTTGAGTCAAGGCCAAACGTGGTCAGATTTTCACCTGCGGTTAAAAAACATGATCGTAAACTAGCCGATTTGGAGCACAGGCCAAAAACGCGGTCAGAATTTCAACCACTGTACAAAAAACGTGATCGAAATCTTGGCCGTATTTTGAGTACAAAAAACTTAGCCACTGGCCAAAAACGTGGTCAGAAACTTCATGCTGTGCCAAAACTAGCCATTGGCCATAAAACTTAGCACTCTTCACAAAAAATACTTTTCTTAGACCCCAATGACATTGGGAAGGTTTGGTGACAAACGCATTTCATCCTCCATTTTTGACATTTTTGCTTTTGCCAGTTTTGGTTAAAAATCATTAAAAAAATCAATCTTTATCCAATGGCTTTCGAATTTGTGGACACATTGTTTATAGTATTGTGAGCCTCGCAAAAACTACGTCAAAACCCGATCTCTAGGCACCTTTTCCATTTTTCCCGATTTTATGTATTTTAGCCACTTAAAAATTTTTTAAAAATCATTCCCTTGCCAAAAAATTCTATAACTTGTGACGAGGAGATATGATTATTCTAGGCAATCCTGCAAAATTCACCAAAATTCGACCTCTAGGTCCGATTTTGGACTTATGTCTACTCAAAAAAAGGTATCTACTTGCAATTTTTTTTTGCATATTATCCTATTATAGGGGGTCGCCTCACTCAAACCACGCCCACAAGTTGGTTAGGCAGGACTTCCATGGGACTTCTCCTCCCCACACAAGCCTTCCCATGCTTGTTGTGGGTTATTTTCCCATGGTTTTGGGTGATTAATTGCTGATCATCCATGTTTAATCTTGGCCTAACTCGCCGATTTTTTGAAAAGGCCCTCAAAATTTGTGGGTTTCTGTGGCATGGCTTAGTCTAGCACCTGATGCTGGGCAATGCTTTGGGTGATTCTCTGCCCGTATGAGAATTCCTCAAACCAAGGCTTGTTGCTGAGGTGGTCTGGTTGCAAACTGGTTCAGCCGGGGCGATACACCCCCATCCCGACATGCCTCTGGGCGGGGTGTTCTACCCATTGTCCCAAGGATAGCACCGGCTGGTGGTGCCACCCATCGACTAACAACGCAACGCCGCCAGGGCACCGCACGCGCCTCATACATACACACCACAAGAAAACCACCCGTGTCAAGTTCCTCTGCCTAACACCACCGATGTTGGGCAGCGCCCTTGTGTGATCCATGGTCCCTTCAGTTTTATATTTGTCCACCGATTTTTCTTGATCACACTTTGGGGGCCATGCATTTTGCTTTATTGGTTGGCCGGGCTTTTGGCTAAAAAAATTTCTGTCAGTATCATCCTATCCCTCCTCCTCCCTTTAAATATTAAGCGCCCTGGTTTGGCATCATTCATTTCGCGGTGTTTCTGACGCGTTGTCTTTTTTCTCATCCACTCATCCCATCCGCAGACTCTGCACGAAATTGCTTTTTCTCCCAAACTACCCCATACTTCGTCAGCCATGAAATAGTTTTTTCTCCTCGACCAACAATGTAACGCCGGCCTCCTTGATGGCATCGCTTGCCAGAACAACGCAACGCTGCCCTCCCACGCGCACCGCTCTGCTGTCAAAGCAAACGGGCACGCGCGGCCTTCTTCCTAAGACGACCTCCTTCTGGGCCCTTTGGTTTATTTCAGGGAGCAGGACGACCAGGCGGGCACCACCAACGCTTCGTTGTATGTCTCCTACATACATGCCTAGCGATGGTGCTTGGCGCCACCCGATGTTTCCATACGCTTGCATGCCTCTCCCATCGGCAGGCGCGTTCGCTCGTATGCGCCGGTTATGGCGAACGCCGGGCGCAGTGAGTCGCGGTTCCGATGTTTTTGTTGTCCGGCCCGTGCTTGTGCACCGAACGCCGACATGCATCCTCATCATCATCATCAATCGCCACCTTCGCTTCCATGGCGTTGGGGCGATCGCTTGCCTCCGTTGCCTACCTACCAAAACGGTGATGGGTTTGAATTGCATAGCACACGCCTCTTCCAGCCCTTCGTGAGTCGGGGGATCTTTTCGCACGCGGCCCACGTGTGCCTTAACGCGGGCACGCGCGAGACTGCTCTTTTCGATACTTGCACGCGGCGAACGCGGGGTCCTGGTGCCCCGCCACGCTTCCACAAAAAATCTTTGCCTTGAATGACACCTGCCCTTTGGCCAAGGTCCTGTCGACTCATCTGCGCCGGCAAAGCACCAACCAATGCGCAGTCATTAACGAATGCTACCTCGGGTTGATCCCGCCAAAGAGTCATATGCTTGTCATTTCAAAGATTAAGCCATGCATGTAAGTATGAACTAATTCTGATCGTGAAACTGCGAATGGCCTATTAAATCAGTTATAGTTTGTTTGATGGTATCTACTACTACCGGACAACCGTAGTAATTCTAGAGCTAATACGCAACAAAACCCCACTTCGGAAGGGATGCATTTATTAGATAAAGGTCGACGCAGCTCGCTCGTTGTTTTTGATGATTCATGATAACTGCCGGATCGCACGGCCTTTGTGCCGGCCGACGCATCATTCAAATTTCTGCCCTATCAACTTTTCGATGGTAGGATAAAGTGGCCTACCATGGGCGGTGGACGGTGACCTGAGAATTAGGGTTCGATTCCTGAGAGGGAGAGCCCGAGAAACGGCTACCACATCCAAGGAAGGCAAAAAGGCAAATTACCCAACCCCGACCTGGAGTAGTGACAATAAATAACAATACCGCCTATTGAGTCCGGGTAATTGAATGAGTACAATCTAAATCCCTTAACGAGGATCCATTGAGGGCAAGTCTGGTGCCAGCAGCCGCATGTAATTCCAGCCCAATAGCGTATATTTAAGTTGTAGTTAAAAAGCTCAGAAGCTGGGTTGGGTCGACGGCCCGCTCGTGTGTGCACCGGCCGGCTCGCCCTTCGCCTTCGATGCGCGCGCCCGGCCTTAATCGCCGGCCGTGCCTCCTGGCATGTTACTTTGAAGAAATTAGAGTGCTCAAAGCAAGCTTACGCCCGGATACATTAGTATGGGATAACACCACAGATTTCGATCCTATTGTGTTGGCCTTCTGGATCGAGTAATGATTAACAGTGACAAATGGGGCATTCAGATTTCATAGTCGAGGTGAAATTTTGGATTTATGAAAGACGAACAACCGCGAAAGCATTTGCCAAGGATGTTTTCATTAATCAAGAACGAAAGTCGGGGCTCAAGACGATCGATACCGCCCTAGTCTCAACCATAAACGATGCCGACTGTGGATCACGGATGTTGCTTTTAGGACTCCGCCGGCACCTTATGAGAAATCAAAGTCTTTGGGTTCCTGGGAGTATGGTCGCAAGGCTGAAACTTAAAGGAATTGACAAGGGCACCACCAGAGTGGAGCTCGCGTTTAATTTGACTCAACACTGTGGAAACTTACCAGGTCCGCACATAGTAAGGATTGACAGACTGGAGAGCTCTTTCTTGATTCTACGGGTGGTGGTGCATGGTCGCTCTTAGTTGGTGGAGCGATTTGTCCGGGTTAATTCCGTTAACGAACGAGACCTCACCGCTAAATAGCTATGCGGAGGTAACCCTCCACCCGCCAGCTTCTTAGAGGACTATGGCCGCTAGGGCCACGGAAGTTCGAGGCAATAATGTGTCCGTGACGCCCTTAGATGTTCTGGCCGCACGCGCTTACACCGATGTATTCTAACGAAGTCTATAGCCTTGGCCGACAGTGCCCGGTAATCTTTGAAATTTCATCGTGATGGGGATAGATCATTGCAATTGTTGGTCTTCAACCAGGAATTCCTAGTAAGCGCGAGTCATCAGCTCGCTGACTACGCCCCTCGCTCTTTGTACACACCGCCCGGCCGCTTTCCTACCGATTGAATGGTCGGCAGTGAAGTGTTCGATTGCGGGCGATTAAGGGCGGTTTGCCCGCGACGCTAGAGAAGTCCACCGAACCTTATCATTTAGAGGAAGGAGAAGTCGAATAAGGTTTCCGAGGTGAACCTGCGGAAGGATCATTGTCGTTGCTCACAACAAGTTCGACCGGAACCTGCTCATCATGTGAGATTAAGTTCGACGGGGGTTGGCTCGGGGGAGCTGTTCTCGAACACCGACCCTGCGCCCCTCCCCGAGCCCGAGCCGGGCGAGAGGCGGCCGCCCCGCCGACCTCCTCTCGCTAAAAAACACAAACCCCCGGCCAGGCGCCAAGGAACTCGAATCGCAGTGCAATCTTTTGGCCCTGAGATTGGGCGAATTCGCCGGACCTTTGCCACGACACACAACATACAAAATGACTCTCTAAGAACGGATATCTCGGCTCTTGCATCGATGAAGAACGAAATAAATGCGATACTTGGTGTGAATTGCAGAATCCCGTGAACCATCGAAGTCTTTGAACGCAAGTTGCGCCTCGGCCATTAGGCCGAGGGCACGCCCGCGCCTGGTGTCACACATCGCTACTCCCAAATGCAACGCCACGCAGGCGCAGGCGGATGCTGACCTCCCCGCGAGCATCGCCTCGTGGCTGGTTGAAAATCGAGTCCGCGCCCACTGCCGCGACAAAATGGTGGATGAGCGATGCTCGAGACTACCGCTACCGACCCGCCAAGGCCTGGGACCGATTCTACACGCGCCCACCTGACGCTCCCAACGACCTCGTGTCAAAGGGCTACCTACTGAAGTTTAAGCATATCAATAAGCGAGGAAAAGAAACTAACAAGGATTCCCCAAGAACGGCGAGCGAACGGGAAGAGCCCACCATGAAAATCTGTCGCCTCTTAAGGTCCAGAAGGTTCGAGAAGCTGCCCTCGGGCGGACGGGCCTAAGTCCCCCGGGCGGGGGGCTGCGTAGTAGGTGAGAGCCCCTGGTGTTCTGACTCGTCAAAGCACTACTTCAGGTTACCGCCCATGAAGTCGGGTTGTTTGGGAATGCAGCCCCAATCGGGCGGTAAATTGGCCCAAGGCTAAATATCGGCGAGACCGATAAATAACAAAGTACCGCGAGGGAAAGATGAAAGGACTTTGAAAAGAGAGTCAACAAGGCTTGAAATTGCTCGGGAGGGAAGCGGATTGGGGCCGCAGCTGAGTGTCCCTAGCTGGATGTGGAACGGTGAAAAGCCGGCCCGCCGACGACCGACATTGACCGACGCTGGATTGTGATGGTGGCCCAAGCCCTGCTGTCGAAATGCTCATGAGCGGCCATCATCACGACAGGATGGCAGCCAGGCTGCCTTCTGCCAGGTTTGCACCTCACAAGGCCCCTGCCTGGCCTGTGGTTTCTTATTCGCCCGCCTTGAAACACGGACCAAGGAGTCTGACATGTGTGCGAAGTCAACGGGCGAAAGTGCAACCCGCAAGGCGCAAGGGAAGCTGATTAAGGGAACCTTGATGCGTGGGCAGCACCACCGACCGACCCTCGATCTTTCGCGGAAGGGTTCGAGTGAGAGCATACTGCTTGGGACCCGAAAAGATGGTGAACTATGCCTCGAAGCGGGGCTTGAGGAAACTCGTGGAGGCCCGCAGCTGATACCGACGTGCAAATCGCTCGTCTGACTTGGTATGGGGGCGAAAGACTAATCGAACTGCCTAGTAGCCGGTTCCCTCCGGTTTCCCTCAGATAGCCGGAGTTCCGGGCGCAGTTCTATCTGGGTAAAAGCCAATGATTGAGGCATCGGGGGGCGCAACGCCCGACCTATTCTCAAACTTTAAAAGGTAGGACGGCGTGGTCGCTCTGTTGAGTCGCGCCACTGAATCAGAGCTCCAAGTGGGCCATTTTTGGTAAGCGTAACTGGCGATGGATGAACCTTAAGTTGGGTTACGGTGCCCAATCAAGGCGCTAATCCAGACCCCACAGCGGGTGTTGGTCATTAAGACAGGATCTGGTCGTGGAAGTCGAATCGCCATGATTGCGGTAACAACTCAATTGCCGAATCAATTCAGCCCCGAAATGGATTATGCTTAAAGCGCGACCTATACCTCCTCCGGGCCTGGCTGGGCAAGGACCAGCCCCGATGAGTAGAGGCGCGACTGCCGCCGCAAAAACCTGTGGCGCGAGCCCGAAGCGGAGCGGTCGGCTTCAGGCAGATCTTGGTAGTAGCAAATATTCAAAATGAGAACTTTGAAGGTCAAGAGGGGAAAGGTTCCATGTGAACCAAGACTTGCACATGGGTTAAGTCGATCCTAAGGATCTGGGAAGTCTGTCTGATAATAAGCCATAGCCGCTGCATACCGAAAGTGAACGGCAAGTTAAAAATTCCCTCGAACTGACGTGGCGGTTGACTAACGTTGTGGGAGTCCCGAGACGCTTGGGCTGGGGCCCCTGAAAAGAAGCTTATCTTTTTCTGCTTTTAATGCCCCCGCCCACTCGAAACTAGCCACGGAGGTGGTCCAATGGCTGACAGCACCGCACGGTATGCCCTCGGCGCGCCTCGGCGGCCTCTTGGAAAAACCGAGGACCGAGTAAGCCCACGCCTATTGCATTTCATAACCGCATCAAGCCCCAAGGTGAATGCCTACTCGTCGATGGAACAACGTAGGCAAGGGAAGTTTGCAAATGGATCCGTAACTCGGGAAAAGGATTGGCTCTTGAGGGTTGCACGGGGTCCCAGCCCCAACCCGCTTATTGCTGCGGACGCCGAGCGCCCCCGCGGCAGAGCGGGTCGCCGCGTTTGGCCGGGGACGGATTGGGAACGGGTTCTTCGGGCCTTCCCCGCGTCAACAAATGACTCGTAACTGGTACGACAAGGGGAATCCGACCTTCAATTAAAACAAAGCATTGGCGATGGTCCTCGCGGATGTTGACGCAATGTGATTTTCGCCAAAGGCTCAATGTCAAAGTGAAGAAATTCAACCAAGCGCTGGTAAACGCGGAGTAACTATGACTCTCTTAAGGTAGCCAAATGCCTCGTCATCTAATTAGTGACGCATGAATGGATTAACGAGATTCCCACTGCCCCTCGGTTCTACTATCCAAATAAAAACCACAACCCAAGGAACGGCTTGGCGGAATCACGGGAAAGAAGACCCTGTTGTTTTGACTTAGTCCGACTTTTTTGTGAAATGACTTGAGAGGTGTAGGATAAGCGGGGAGCCGGAAACAAAATGAAAGTGAAATACCACTACTTTTAACGTTATTTTACTTATTCCGTGAACGGAGGCTGGCGCCGCTTTTGACCCAAGGTCAAGCTTCGCTGGTCGATCCGCGAAGACATTGTCAGGTGGGGAGTTTGGTCATGTACATCTGTTAAAAAGATAACGCAGGTGTCCTAAGATGAGCTCAACGAGAACAGAAATCTGGTGTGGAACAAAAGGGTAAAAGCTCGCTTGATTCTGATTTCGACGCATTTAATACGAACCGTGAAAGCGTGGGGCCTATCGATCCTTTAGACCTTCGGAATTTGAAGCCAGAGGTGTCGTAAAAGTTACCACAGGGATAATCGGCTTGTGGGCAGCCAAGCGCTCATAGCGACGTTGCTTTTTTGATCCTTCGATGTCGGCTCTTCCTATCATTGCGGAAGCTGCATTCACCAAGTGTTGGGATTGTTCACCCACCAATCAAAGGAACGGAGTCGGGCTTAGACCGCCGTGAGACAAAAGTTAGTTTTACCCACCGATGACAAATTGTCGCAATAGTAATTCAACCTAGTACGAGAGGAACCGCTGATTCGCATTAACTGGTCATCAACGCCTCTAAGTCGAATCCGGCTAGAAGCGACGCAGACGCCTGCCGCTCGCTTGCCGACCAGCCAGCAGGGGGTTTCTGAGGCACGCGTCCGTCAGGAACCTTTGCAAGGCGATTAGCCTTTGTAAGACGCCATGAAGTTTAATTCCCATCAAACCATTTAGTTGAATCCTTTGCAGACGACTTAAATACGCCGACGGGTATTGTAGGGCGAGTGGCCTTGCCGCCACGATCCACCGAGATTCAGCCCTTGTCGCTTGATTCGGCCCCTCCCAACCATTCCTAAATTTTCATCATTTTCATGGTTCACATTGAGGCTACAAAGGTACCAATTCTGGGCAAAATTTTAAGCCATGGTAGCATGGTAACAAACTTAGCAAAAAAAAATGAGTCACGATCCAAAAACGTTATAGATTCGAGAAACGGTGACAAAAACGTGATCGTAAAAACTTAGCCACAAATTGAGCCATGAGCCAAAAAACGTGGCTAGAATTTGAGCCGCCAAGTAAAAACGTGGTCGATTTTCAGCCACCTGTGCCAAAAAACGTGATCAGAAAAACTTAGCCGATTTTGAGTCGTGCCAAAAACGTGGTCAGAATTTCACCATCAAAAAACGTGATCAGAAAACTTAGCCAGATTTTTGAGCCGCTAAGTGCAAAACGTGTGTGAATTTCAAAAAAAAAAAAAAACGTGATCAGAAAAACTTAGCCGATTTTGAGTCATGGCACAAAACGTGGTCGAATTTCAACCACGTTGCCAAAAAACGGATCGAAAAACTTAGCCGATTTTGAGTCACGGCACAAAACGGGTCAGAATTTCAGCCACTGCTGCCAAAAAACATGATCGTAAAAACTTAGCCGATTTTGAGCCGCTTACTCTGGTACAAAAACCCCGATCAAAAACCTTCGGTGCCAAACCTAATCAAAAACCCGGTGCCAAAAAACTCAGAAAACTTAGCTGGGGATTTTTAGCCGGGGTGCCAAAACGTGGTCGAATTTCAACCACTGCGGCCAAAAACGATCGTAAAACTTAGCCGATTTTGAGCCACGATTTTCAGCCAAAAACGTGGATCAGAAAACTTTAGCCGATTTTTAGCCGCTAAAGCCAAACGTGGTCGATTTTCAGCCATCGCCAAAGTCCTGATCGTAAACTAGTAATACGTAACTGAACGAAGTAC
>JAENHJ010000308.1:0-22500 GCA_025330945.1 Mucuna pruriens
AAGAACAATGTGAGAAGAAGAAGAATGAGAAAAAAGAAAACGAGAAGAAGAAGAATGAGAAAAAAAACAATGAGAAGAAGAAAGAATGAGAGGAAGAACAATGAGAAGAAGAAGAATGAGAAAAAGAACAATGAGAAGAAGAAGAATGAGAAAAAGAACAATGGATTGAAGAAGAATGAGAAAAGAATAAGAGAAGAAGAAAGAATGAGAAAAGAACAATGAGAAGAAGAAGAATGAGAAGAAGAATGAAGAGGGAAAAAAGAAACGAGAAAGAAGAAGAATGAAGAAGAAGAATAAAATAAGAAGAAGAATGAGAAGAAGAAGAATGAGAAGAAGACTAATGAGAAGAAGAAGAGAGCGAAGAAGAATGGTTAAGAAGAGAAGAAGAAACGGTAAAAAGAAGAATGAGAAGAAGAACAATGAGAAGAAGAACAATGAAAAAGAAGAAGAATGAAAAGAAGAATGAGAAGAAGAAGAATGAGAAGAAGAAGAATGAGAAGAAGAATAATGAGAAATAGAAGAATGAGAAGAAGAAGAAGAGTGAGAAGAAGACAAATGGGAAGAAGAAGAATGAGAAAAAGACGAATGAGAAGAAGAATGTGAAGAAGAAGTATAAGAAGCAGCAAAATGAAAAGAATAGTGAGAAGATGATGAATGAAGAGGAGAAGAATGGAAGAAGAAATGCTAAAAAGAGAAAGGAGAAGAAGAAAGAATAAGAAGAAAAATGATTCAGTTAAGAAAGAAGGCGAAGAATGAGAAGAAGAAAATGAGAAAAGAACAATGAGAAGAAGAAGAATGAGAAGAAGAAGAATGAGAAAAAGAAACAATGAGAAGAAGAAGAATGAGAAAAGAAAATTGGAGAAGAAGAATGAGAAAAAAAACAAATGGTACAGTTAAGAATGAGAAAAGAATAAGCAGAACAAGAAGAATGAGAAAAAGAACAATAAAAAAAATAATGAGAAGAAGAAGAATGAGAGGAAGAAGAATAAGTAGAAGAAGAATGAGAAGATGAAGAACGAGAAGAAAAAAAATCAGATGAAGAAGAATGAGAAGAAGAATGAGAGAAAAAGATACGGTAGAAGAAGAAGAATGATGAAGAAAGAATGCGAAGAAGACGGAGAAGAAGAAGAAGAATGTGACGAAGAAGACTGAGAAGAAGAAGAATAAGAATAAGAAGGAGAAGAAGAATGAGAGGAAAAAGAATGAGAAGATGAATGAGAAGATGAAGAATGAGAAGAAGAATAGTGAGAAGAAGATTTAAGAAGAAGAATGAAAAGAAAGAAGAAGAATGAGAAGAAGAATCAAAGAAGAAGATTGAGAAGAAGAAGAATGTGAAGAAGAAGATTGAGAAGAAGAATGAGAAAAGAAGAATGAGAAGAAGAAGAATGAGAGTGAAAAAAGAAACAAGAAGAAGAAGAATGAGAAGACGAAGAATGAGAACGAGAATGAGAAGAAGAAGAACGAGAAGTTAAGAATGTGAAGAAGAAGAATGAAAAAAGAAGAATGAGAAGATGAAGAATGAGAAGAAGAAGATAGTGAAGAAGAATGAGAAGAAGAAGAATGAAAAAGAAGAAACGAAGAAGAAGAATGAGAAGAAGAATGTGAAGAAGAAGAATGGTAAGAAGAAGAAAGAAGAAGAATTACAGTTAAGAACGAGAAGAAATAGAATGAGAAGAAGAATAATGAGAAATAGAAGAATGAGAAATAAGAAGAAGAATGAGAAGAAGACAAATGGGGAAGAAGAAGAATGAGAAAAGACGAACGAGAAGAAGAAGAATGAGAAGAAGAAGAATGAGTGTAAGAATGTGGAAGAAGTAAGAAGCAGAAGAGAGGAGAAGAATAGCGAGAAGATGATGAATGAAGAGGAGAAGAATGAGAAGAAGAATGCGAAGAAGAGAAAGGAGAAGAAGAAGAATGAGAAGAAAAATGAGAAGAAGAAGAATGAGAAGAAGAATGAGAATATGAACAATGAGAAGAAAAAGAATGAGAAAAAGAAGAATGAGAAGAAGAAGAATGAGAAAAAGAACAATGAGAAGAAGAAGAATGAGAAAAGAACAATGAGAAGTTAAGAATGAGAAAAAGAATGAGAAGAAAGAAAATGAGAAAAAAGAACAATGAGAAGAAGAAGAATGAGAAAAGAACAATGAAGAAGAAGAATGATAAAAAAAACAACGGAAGAAGTAAGAATGAATGAAAAAGAACAATGAGAAGAAGAAAGAATGAGAACAAGAACAATGAGAAGAAGAAGAATGAGAAAAGAACAATGAGAAGAAGAAAGAATGAGAAAAAGAACAATGAGAAGAAGAAGAATGAGAAAAAGAACAATGAGAAGAAGAAGAATGAGAAAAAGAACAATGAGAAGAAGAAGAATGAGAAAAAGAACAATGAGAAGAAGAAGAATGAGAAGAAGAATGAGAGGGAAAAGAAACGAGAAGAAGAAGAATGAGAAGAAGAATGTGAAGAAGAATAATGAGAAGAAGAAGAATGAGAAGACGAATAATGAGAAGAAGAAGATAGTGAAGAAGAATGAGAAGAAGAAGAATGAGAAGAAGAAGAATGAGAAGAAGAACAATGAGAAGAAGAACAATGAAAAGAAGAAGAATGAAAAGAAGAATGAAAAGAAGAAGAATGAGAAGAAGAAGAATGAGAAGAATAATAATGAGAAATAGAAGAATGAGAAGAAGAAGAAGAGTGAGAAGAAGACAAATGGGAAGAAGAAGAATGAGAAAAAGACGAATGAGAAGAAGAATGTGAAGAAGAAGTATAAGAAGCAGCAAAATGAAAAGAATAGTGAGAAGATGATGAATTAAGAGGAGAAGAATGAGAAGAAGAATGCGAAAAAGAGAAAGGAGAAGAAGAAGAATGAGAAGAAAAATGAGAAGAAGAAGAATGAGAAGAAGAAGAATGAGAAGATGAAGAATGAGAAGAAGAAAAATGAGAAAAAGAACAATGAGAAGAAGAAGAATGAGAAGAAGAAGAATGAGAAAAAGAACAATGAGAAGAAGAAGAATGAGAAAAGAACATTGAGAAGAAGAAGAATGAGAAAAAAAACAATGAGAAGAAGAAGAATGAGAAAAAGAATAATGAGAACAAGAAGAATGAGAAAAAGAACAATAAAAAAAATAATGAGAAGAAGAAGAATGAGAGGAAGAAGAATGAGAGGAAGAAGAATAAGTAGAAGAAGAATGAGAAGATGAAGAACGAGAAAAAAAAATCAGATGAAGAAGAATGAGAAGAAGAATGAGAGAAAAAAGATACGAGAAGAAGAAGAATGAGAAGAAGAATGTGACGAAGAAGACTGAGAAGAAGAATGTGACGAAGAAGACTGAGAAGAAGAAGAATAAGAATAAGAAGGAGAAGAAGAATGAGAGGAAAAAGAATGAGAAGATGAATGAGAAGATGAAGAATGAGAAGAAGAATAGTGAGAAGAAGATTGTGAAGAAGAAGAATGAAAAGAAGAAGAAGAATGAGAAGAAGATCAATGAGAAGAAGAAGAAGAATGTGAAGAAGAAGATTGAGAAGAAGAATGAGAAAAAGAAGAATGAGAAGAAGAAGAATGAGAGGAAAAAGAAACGAGAAGAAGAAGAATGAGAAGACGAAGAATGAGAACGAGAATGTGAAGAAGAAGAATGAGAAGAAGAAGAATGTGAAGAAGAAGAATGAGAAGTAGAAGAATGAGAAGAAGAATGAGAAGAAGAAGATTGAAGAAGAATGAGAAGAAGAAGAATGAAAAGAAGAATGAGAAGAAGAAGAATGAGAAGAAGAATGTGAAGAAGAAGAATGAGAAGAAGAAGAATGAGAAGAAGAATGTGAAGAAGAAGAATGAGAAGAAATAGAATGAGAAGAAGAATAATGAGAAATAGAAGAATGAGAAGAAGAAGAAGAATGAGAAGAAGACAAATGGGAAGAAGAAGAATGAGAAAAAGACGAATGAGAAGAAGAAGAATGAGAAGAAGAAGAATGAGTAGAAGAATGGGAAGAAGTATAAGAAGCAGCAGAGTGAGAAGAATAGCGAGAAGATGATGAATGAAGAGGAGAAGAATGAGAAGAAGAATGCGAAGAAGAGAAAGGAGAAGAAGAAGAATGAGAAGAAAAATGAGAAGAAGAAGAATGAGAAGAAGAATGAGAATATGAACAATGAGAAGAAAAAGAATGAGAAAAAGAAGAATGAGAAGAAGAAGAATGAGAAAAAGAACAATGAGAAGAAGAAGAATGAGAAAAAGAACAATGAGAAGAAGAAGAATGAGAAAAGAAACAAATGGAAGGTGTTAAGAATGAGAAAAAGAACAATGAGAAGAAGAAGAATGAGAAAAGAACAATGAGAAGAAGAAGAATGATAAAAACAATGAGAAGAAGAAGAATGAGAAAAAGAACAATGAGAAGAAGAAGAATGAGAAAAAGAACAATGAAGAAGTTAAGAATGAGAAAAGAACAATGAGAAGAAGAAGAATGAGAAAAAGAACAATGAGAAGAAGAAGAATGAGAAAAACAACAATGAGAAGAAGAAGAATGAGAAAAGAACAATGAGAAGAAGAAGAATGAGAAAAGAACAATGAAGAAGAAGAATGAGAATGAGAAAAGAAAATGAGAAAAGAACAATGAGAAGAAGAAGAAAGAGAAAAAGAACAATGAGAAGAAGAAGAATGAGAAAAGAAGAATGAGAAGAAGAAGAATAAGAAGAAGAATGAGAGGAAAAAGAAACGAGAAGAAGAAGAATGAGAAGAAGAATGTGAAGAAGAAGAAATGAGAAGAAAAAGAATGAGAAGGTTGTTCTTTTTTAGGTTTTAGGTCAGTCATTTTTGTTTTTCCTTTTCCATTTCCTTCTAGGCTGGTTCTAGGAGGAGGAGGTTGGGTTTGTCTAAATGTCTCTTTACCTGTTTTTACAAGCCGGGTGGCAATTGCTGTCATTGCAGATGATCCTAACCTCGTTTTTCAAGAATTTTCTCCTTCTTTAATTGATCTTGAATTTTGTCATCTTGACAAATCTTCAGTGCTACTTTCTAGACATAAGAGATTAATGGCTTATATGTAAGATCATCATATGAAATTTCTCCTTTAGGATTATGGCTACGGATTTTATCCCAACTTTGTCTCCTAAAGATTTTGGAAGACCCGGTAAGGAATTTCTCCTTTCTTAAAGGTTGATGACAATCTTCTTCTAAGGTAAACTTGGCCAGGAAGGTGTCCTTATAAGATCCGAAATCTCCTAGAGTTCTACACCTAGATTGATAGTAACCAGCAGACCTATCCTTCCATAAGGATGGATCTCCTATGAAGTGTTTTGCTATAGTGAATATTAATGTATTCACGAATCAGGAATTCCTTCTGGAACTCGTCGCTGGTCATGACTCTACCATCTTGGTTGGTCCTAACAGCCTCAAATATTGGGGTTTTATCTTCTTCAGTAAGATGATTATCCCACCATCCTTTAGTTGTCCAAAGAATCTCGAAACTAAAAATGTTAACTATAACATCTTCAGTAACTATCATGGGTTGTCTCGATACGCAAGAGCCACCATGGACATATGTTGAAGAGTACTATAATATTGTACTCGTCTGGGTATCTATGTTCCATTCATAGATGTTATTTGCATTGAAAGACCTAAAGTTTCCTTCTCCTCTTCTTCTAAGAGAAGGTCCTGGGGTCCGGAGGCCTTTGGTAGTACAAAGGCCAGAGGAAGATTTCCAATTAACTGATTAAGGTTTAAAGGCATTTTACCCTTTATAATTTGTTCTTTTTCACCGATCGAACCTTCTTCGTTCTAAAGGAAAGAGAGATTGAAGAGCTATCAGAATCTTTTTCCTAGGACATTTACCCTAGAAGACCTGGTTCTAACTCCCAAACTTGATCAGATTGTTCGGGAATGGCCTTAATTAAGTTATTAATCTTTCTAAGATTTCACTATTTTCTACAAGATTTTAACTTTTATTTTCAAATTTTTAAGCACTTTCCAAGCTCTATCACTCATTTTAAATGGCTTAAAGAGAGGCTTCTATTCGAGAAGACGAAGTTGATGGTTCTTCTTCAATATTAGGTTTGACTAAAAGTTTTAACTTTATCAATTTTATTACCTAAAACTTTGAAGATATTTATTTGTATAATTTGCTTGTTCCATTAATCCTTTAATGGCGAGGTTTGACATCTTCTTTGGGATCCTTAGTTTTGAATGGAGATGCTATGACCGGCTGATCGTTAGCATCTTTTAATTTAGAATTTGAAACTGACTTCGAGGTAAGTCGATTGACTATCTTACCATCTTTAATAACCCAGTTTATTCCTTTTGACCGACGGGTTAATAATAACATCAACCCGCCAAGGATAATTGATTTTCTTTTTGATCGAGTATGCATGAAATCAATCAAAGAAAGGAACTTGGGTTTTAGTATCATTAATGAATTTATGATACCTAGATTGGATTTTAATTTTTCTTTACCTTGTAATTTTGGAAACCAATCTCTTAAGTTTGTTTTCCTTAGAGCGAAAAGTCTTTCCTAAGTGGTTTCATTAACTATGATAAAGGTTCTATGATTCATAAGGACCATCCATAGAAGAGTATGTTGAGACTGTTAGACTTTTGGTCATAATCCATGTCTTTGTAAACACCATGAGGAATTGGGGAAGTATTATTTACTCCCTCAAGTTTGGAATTAGTTGACCATAGGATACTGACCTAGCTAACGATGGTGTTTTATCGAACAAGGGCCTCTAAAAAGAACCCATAGGTCCTAGGCCTCTATTCTCGGGAAGAGAAAGAATTTCTCCTATCAAAGTTGATTTCAACCTTGCCGAATTATCTTGTTTAATAAAATTGATTCAGGTGTGCTGGTCTTGGAATGATGGTGTTGCTCTTTCCATGATCCATTTTTCAGGAGCATTTGGCCCCATTTAATTGTTCTAGGAAGGAAACATTAGCCTTTGTCATATCAGTGATGAACAAAGTAGTTTCACCTTCTGAGGTTTTAGAAGGACTCTTGAAGCATAGGTATTCATGACCTTATATTGAATCCTGTAGATTAAGGTCAAGGGAATAGTATCCTTCCTTCATATCTAAACCGCAAAATTGGATGCCGAGGAAGAGTGAGTCCAGAAATATTTCTATCCATTAGGCTCACTGCTTTTTGTTAGATAACAGCTGAAATAAACTGGTCCTGACCTAGGCTTGTTTCATGTTCTATCAAGGAATCCTCAAATTTGTTGTGTCTAAGTATCTCTAAGACATGAGGACAAAGCCTACATCCAAACCCATATCAATTAAAGGTTTGATAGCTATTTGGACACACCCAATATGAAGATATTTATACTTCTTAGTGTGTTCTATGATTGAATCTTTAGACAAGAGATGGAATTTTCTCCAACACTCATTGTCCTAAGGGAATATTATTTTCAATGCCTTGATAATGTAATCGAGAGGACCTTTTTGCTTTTTTGATTTTCGTGAACGATAGTTCGGCCTTGAGGGATTTCTCGAATTGTCCACCATCCATGTTTTGGTTGATTTCTTCTGGAAGTCGAACTTCTTCGTCGAAGAGATCAATTTGGGGTTGACCTCTTGGAATTTTCTTGTTCATCGAACAAGGCCGGTGATTTGTTTTTCAAGAGGAGGATGAAGAATTAGAGGAAGAGGTTGGTAAGGAAAGGCGAGAAAAGTTCGAAAAGGCCATTCATGAGTAAAAAAACAACCTCTAGTATCTTCGCCATCCTCCTGTTCCATAGAATTTTTAATAAGGTATGTTATAAATTTATAACCCCGAAATCTAGAGAAAATTTTTTTTTTTTTAAACTCTTTATCTTGAACTTCACTAATTAAGTTTATTTTATGAATAATAAATCAAGCCTTAGACTTAATGTTCATGATTTTGAAAAATGATCTCGAGGGTATCTTTTATGGTCTTACCGCCTCACCTTTGGGACTTCATCGCTTCATACCTTGTAGACGTTTTCAACATTTAGAACGAAGCATGCCAAAAGGAATTTATTAATCACTTAATAAACATCTGATCAAGATGTTAAAATAAATGCTTTTAACCTATTTAAAATAAACAAGATGTAATAAACAAGACAGTAAAAATAAACAAGACATAAATTTAACAATGGTTAGTGGTAGAACCGACCATATAAAAAACCATCGGATCCGTAATAAAATGCATAGTAAATACTATACAAAATTTTCCTTTATTCCATGTTATAACTTATAACAAGTTGTCCTTATTAATTATCCTACTTCCCCATCGTGCTCGATACCAGAGATAGCGGAAAAGTCTAATTATGGAAAAAAAGAATAGAAGTATAGAAACATAAAAACTTAAATTTAAATATTTAATTCATAAAAACGAAAAGATAAATATGCAAAAAAATAAATTAATGCATAAAAGAAATAAAGAAAACTGAATCCACGGTAGTCCGTACCGATCGTTGAGGTGAAGAAGGGAAGAAGCCAGATCGGCGGTAGTCCGCATTGATCCGGAAGAGGGAGAAGAGAAATGCAGAAAGAGTTCTTTATTAAAGAGAAGCGAGCTACAAGAAAATATCGAGCGCCTCTCTCAGGTTCTTCTCTAATTCTTTTGCTTTCGAAAGGGTACTCATAAATGAGCTGAGGCCTCCTTTTATAATTGAAAATTTTATCAGAGACTACAAGCATCGGTTACATAATCGAACTATTTGCTACAGAAGCGGTAAAAAACCCTAGATACAAAAATCTCAAACTATCTAGGTCTTCATTTGCCCGAGACTGGGCTGAAATTGATTCCATAACAATCATCCTCATTCTGGCAGTATGGATCGCTTGAGCAAGAATCGAGGTCATCAAATGCCTTTGATCTTCTTCAACATCTTTTTCAATGTTTCCTTTGGAGGAAGAGGCTTTTCTATCTTCTTCTTCTTCAAAGCATCTTCTGCTTTTTAGAGGTAGATGCTTCATTTTCCAAGGCTTTTAAGAGAGCCTTCAGATGCTCTTGAGTTGATTTGATTGAGCTCCGGCCAGGGAAGGCTGACAGAGAAGTTCTTTGGTCGAGAAATAAGGAAGTTTCAGGTCTGATGCCTTAATGAATTCCTTTATTATTTTTGAACTAGTCTTTAATCTTGGCTGGTCGACTTGTTCACAATTAAATTGTTGCCACCACTTTACATAAAAGTGTCTATTAATTACAGGCATTCCATTTTGTGATTGGTTTTGCTAAAGGCTATTCGCCAGAAAATATCCGTGCTAACCCGGCCGGAAAAGAACTTGAGACTGGCTGGTATTCTATCGCTAGTTGGTTCATACAGCTTCTTGAATCGATCGAATCCATCGCTGATAGTAGTGGGGAAGATTGATGGAACGGGTCTCAATAAATTCCACCAACCGAGAAACCAATTTGGAAAATAATATCTAGTATTGTTGCTAAACATTATTAGCCATGAATGTTTTCTTTGCTGATTTTGGTGCCAAAAGACATTAGTCCATGGATCAATATAGTCCCATAAAGAGTAACCTGTTGGGTCAAACGGTCGGGATTTTTCTTTTTATAAGTTTTAAGAGTTTTCCCAATTGGTCAGTCTTAAACTTTGAGATCCCGATGGCTGAATGAGGCTCATCGTGATGTTTTTATCATTCAGGCTTAATTGGAGAGACCGATTTGGTATCAATCAAAATGAATTTGTAAAAGTTCTTGTTTTTGTTCATGGTCGCTGCCCGAAAGTAACCCTTTCCGAAATGCTGTTATTTTCAATAACCTTATAAGGATTTTCTGCGGGCGTAACTCCTGCTCAACCTGCAAACAACTCTTCAGATATATTTTGTAAATATATGCATTAGTTGGTTCTGGGGCCATGTTTGTCGATTCTCAGAGCACCGGGTTTTTTTAGAATACGCGCTAACGTGTTTTGATTGTGTCATCATCCGATCTCGTGATGATGCTATATCCGCCAGACTTTTTGGTAGACCAGAATGAGTCCTTAACATTGGGTTGGGTTATTTGGTAAGGCCATTGCATAGTCGGAAGTTTTTTGACTTTGAATGGTGTTTTTACTAGTAATCTCTCGATGGAGTTACCTAGCCAAGGATTTTTTTTGGATTTGATCCCCGGATTGACGATCCAGGTAATTTTTGGGTGGATGACCCAATTTGGGTATGAGACCAGAATTTGCTTTGGTAGCTGCTGAATTTGATGAGGTTTTGTTGCCTTTCAATTGCCACTTAGAAGCATCTTGGCAGTCTTTAGGCAGACACTTTTGTCACGATTTTGGAGGCATCTATCCGGCCCCGTAAAAACTCTCTGGTTAAATAGTCTGGTAGACTGTTTGGGCTCTTTTAAGAAATTCAATATCAAAAATCAAAAAATGCTTAATATGGCCTGCCATCCGGCAAAAAATTTGTTTTCGATGCAAGGTTTTTGACATCTTTTTCAAAATTTCTTTAGCCGACCGCAATCGACTTAATTAAAAACTTTTGATTCAAAAGATCACTTTGAAATTTGATATGCACAAAACAATTGCTAAAACTTTTTTTTAACAGTTGAGTAATTTTGTTATGCGGTGGTTCCAATGTTTTGACGTGTAAGAAATGATTTACCATGGTTATCAATTATTTGTTTAAGAATGCCACCATAACCTAGTATTGGAGGCATCTGTTTCAACAATTTTAAATGCCATGATCAAAGATACAAGCATTTTATAGACAAAACTTGTTGTTTAATCCTTTGACTACCCGAGCATGCTTTTCGTCCACTCAGGAATTTTTTTGAGCCTATCATGAAGAGGTTTCACTATTTGACTGTGATTAGGACAAAGTCTCCTACATAATTTAGACATCCGGAGAAATCTCTAGTTGAGTTTTATCTAGGATTTACTAGGAATTTTTGAAGCAAATTCTATGGATCCGCTAATTGGGATTATGGTCTTGATTGATCATATGACCTAAGAACCTAATTCTTTTGTTCATTAAATAAACTAATTTTTCTTTTACTTTTTTCTAATTAGTTTTTTTGTCTAAGAGGTCCTTGATCTCTTTTTGGCAATGAAGAAGGAGTTCTTCGTTCATTTGAATTGGTCTAGCTTTGGTTGGGATGAGACTGTCTTTAAAGTCTCTTTCAGGGTAAATCGACCATGTGATTTTTTCCTATATCCCAAAAGCATTTGGGAGATTAGAATAGATAGAAATCTTAATTTTTTAAAGATCTTATCTATTCTGTTTTTGACTTGAGGAGTTTCTAGTTGCTGATTAATCCTAACATGAGAAACTTCTTCTTTAAATAGTTTATTTGCTTAATTTTGTTATCCAACGTTGCCGCTTTAACTATTGGTTTGTTTGTAAAATCAAATCTTATCTTCTTTCCCAAACAAAAAGTTATGATTCCTTTATCATTAATTTCTATTGGGAAGAGAGATTTGATGAACGGTGTCCCTAGGATAACTTCATTCTTTAAGTTCTTGACTAAAAGAAAGCTAGTTTTAATCCTAAGATCTTGGTTAACTATAGCTGCCTTAGACAACTTATAGTTGATTTTTAATTTAGAGCCGCTAGCCGTGCTAAGCTTCTCCGAAGTTTTCTCAAAGAACTTAGTAGGAATTAATCCTTCTAAGATGCAATTTGAATCAGCACCAGTATCGAATAAGGAAAGTGTTTCAAGAACGAAATCCTTAATAACGATTTTGATGTTGATGTAAAATTTTTGGATTCTAATCTTCTTGATTAAACCCATAATTTTATAAGAACCTTCTTCTTCAGAAGATTCACTCATACTGGAATCAGTAGATCCAGTAGGGTTTCTTTGCTCCTTTTCTTTCCATCCAATTTGTGCTAACACAATTGAATGAAGGTCTTGTTGACTTTTAAGGTCTTTGACTTCCAGTTTAAGATTTCTTATCTCTTCCTGGAGGTCTTGAATTGTGGTTAGTTTAGAGGTGGAACCTATTTCAAGCTTTCTAAAAATTTTATTAACGTCAAATCAGTTAATAAGTTTTTCGGTCTTGTTTTAACCTCTAAAGATTTTTTGAGTTGGTTTAAGAAAACCATTTTCTCTTCAGGGATCAGAGATGTTTTCTATTACCTCAAACAAGAGATTTTGTTCTTTTGTTAAAACATTTATTTTAGAAGAAGATTCTTCTTCTATGGATGATGATGATTCATTATCATCATGCTGAAGACCTTTTGTATCTTCTTCTAAAGATTCTTTATTATCATCATGAGAAGAAGAAGAATGAGAAGAAGAAAAATGAGAAGAAGAATGACAAGATGAAGAATGAGAAGAAGAAGAATGAGAAGAAGAATGTGAAGAACAAGAATGAGAAGAAGAAGAATGAGAAGAAGAAGAATGAGAAGAAGAAGAATGAGAAGAAGAATGGAAGAATGAAAGAAGAAGAAGAAGAATGAAGAAGAAGAAGAAGAAAGAAGAAAGAAAGAATTAAGAAGAAGAAGAAGAATGAGAAGAAGAATGAGAGGAAGAAGAATGAGAAGAAGAAGAATGAGAAGAAGAAGAATGAGAAGAAGAAGAATGAGAAGAAGAAGAATGAGAGAAGAAGAAGAATGAGAAAAGAAAATGAAGATGAAGAAGAAGAAGAAGAATGAGAAGAAGAAAGAAGAAGAAGAAGAAGAATGAGAAGAAGAAGAATGAGAAGAAGAAGAAGAAGAAGAAGAAGAAGAAGAAGAAAAAGAAGAAGAAGAATGAGAAGAAGAAGAATGAGAAGAAGAATGGAAAAAGAAGAAAGAAGAAGAATGAAGAAGAATGGAAAGATGAAGAAGAAGAAGAAGAATAATGAGAAGAAGAAGAATGAAAAGAAGAATGAGAAGAAGAAGAATGAGAAGAAGAAGAAGAAGAAGAAGAATGAGAAGAAAGAATGAGAAGAAGAATGTGAAGAAGAAAGAATGAGAAGAAGAATGAGAAGAAGATGAATGTCAAGAAGAAGAATGAGAAGAAGAACGAGAAGAAGAAGAATGGGAAAAAAAAGAATGAGAAGAAGAATGAGAAGAAGAAGAATGAGAAGAAGAATGAGAAGAAGAAAAATGAGAAGAAGAATGAGAAGATGAAGAATGAGAAGAAGAAGAAAGAAGAATGTGAAGAAGAAGAAGAAGAAGAAGAATGAGAAGAAGAATGAAGAAGAAAGAAGAAGAAGAGAAAAGAAGAATGAAGAAGAAGAACGAGAAGAAGAAGAAAGATTAAGAAGAAGAATGAAGAATGAGAAGAAGAAGAATGAGAAGAAGAAGAAGAAGAAGAAGAAGAATGAGAAGAAGAAGAATGAGAAGAAGAATGAGAAGAAGAAGAATGAGAAGAAGAATTTGAAGCAGAAAGAATGAGAAGAAGAATGAGAAGAAGAAGAATGAGAAGAAGAAGAATGAGAAGAAGAATGAGAAGAAGAAGAATGAGAAGAAGAATGAGAAAAAGAAGAATGAGAAAAGAAGAATGAGAAGAAGAAATGAGAAGAAGAAGAATGAGAAGAAGAAGAATGAGAAGAAGAAGAATGAGAAGAAGAATGAGAAGAAGAATGAAGAAAAGAAGAAGAAGAAGAAGAATGAAGAAGAAGAAGAAGAATGAGAAGAAGAAAAAAGAAGAAGAAGAAGAATGAAGAAGAAGAATGAGAAGAAGAAAAAGTAAGAAGAATGAGAAGAAGAAGAATGAGAAGAAGAAGAATGAGAAGAAGAAGAATGAGAAGAAGAAAAATGAGAAGAAGAAGAATGAAAAGAAGAAGAAGAATGAAAAGAAGAAGAAGAAGAAGAATGAGAAGAAGAAGAATGAGAAGAAGAATGAGAAGAAGAAGAATGAGAAGAAGAAGAATGAGAAGAAGAAGAAAAGAAGAAAGAATGAGAAGAAGAAGAATGAGAAGAAGAAGAATGAGAAGAAGAACGAGAAGAAGAAGAATGAGAAGAAGAAACGAGAAAGAAGAAGAATGGAAGAAGAAGAAGAAGAAGAATGAGAAGAAGAAGAACGAGAAGAAGAAGAATGAGAAGAAGAATGAGAAGAAGAAGAAAGAAGAAGAATGAGAAGAAGAAAAAGAGAAGAAGAAGAACGAGAAGAAGAAGAAGAAGAATGAGAAGAAGAATGAAGAAGAAGAATGAGAAGAAGAAGAATGAGAAGAAGAAGATTGAGAAGAAGAAGAATGAGAAGAAAGAAGAAGAAGAAGAAGAATGAGAAGAAGAATGAGAAGAAGAATGAGAAGAAGAATGAGAGGAAGAAGAATGAGAAGAAGAAGAATGAGAAGAAGAAGAATGAGAAGAAGAATGAAGAAGAAGAAGAAGAATGAGAAGAAGAAGAATGAGAAGAAGAAAGAAGAAGAAGAAGAATGAAAGAAGAAGAAGAATGAGAAGAAGAAGAATGAGAAGAAGAAGAATGAGAAGAAGAAATGAAAAAGAAGAAGAAGAAAGAAGAGAAGAAGAATGAAGAAGAAGAATGAAAATAAAGAAGAAAGAAAAGAAGAGAAGAAGAAGAAGAAGAAGAAGAAGAAAAAAAGAAAGAAGAAGAAGAAGAATGAGAAGAAGAAGAATGAGAAGAAGAAGAAAGAGAAGAAGAAGAATGAGAAGAAGAAGAATGAGAAGAAGAAGAATGAGAAGAAGAATGAAGAAAAGAAGAAAGAAGAAGAATGAAAGAAGAAGAAGAGAAGAAGAAAAAGAAGAAGAAGAAGAAGAATGAGAAGAAGAAGAAGAAGAAGAAGAATGAGAAGAAGAAGAATGAGAAGAAGAAGAATGAGAAGAAGAAGAATGAGAAGAAGAAGAAGAAGAAGAAGAAGAATGAAGAAGAAGAATGAAGAAGAATGAAGAAGAAATGACAAGAAGAATGAGAAGAAGAAGAATGAGAAGAAGAAGAATGAAGAAGAAGAATGAGAAGAAGAAGAATGAGAAGAAGAAGAAAGAAGAAAAGAAGAATGAGAAGAAGAAGAATGACAAGAAGAAGAAAGAAGAAGAAGAAGAATGAAAGAAGAAAATGAGAAGAAGAAGAATGAGAAGAAGAATAAGAGAAGAAGAAGAATGAGAAGAAGAAGAATGAGAAGAAGAATGAAAGAAGAAGAAGAAGAAGAAGAAGAAGAAAGAAGAAGAATGAGAAGAAAGAAGAAGAATGAAAGAAGAAGAATGAGAAGAAGAAGAAGAAGAAGAAGAAGAATGAAGAAGAAGAAGAAGAATGAGAAGAAGAAGAATGAGAAGAAGAAGAATGAGAAGAAGAAGAATGAGAAGAAGAAGAATGAAGAAGAAGAATGAGAAGAAGAAGAATGAGAAGAAGAAGAATGAGAAGAAGAAGAATGAGAAGAAGAAGAAGAAGAAGAAGAAGAATGAGAAGAAGAAGAATGAGAAGAAGAAGAAGAGAAGAAGAAGAATGAGAAGAAGAAGAATGAGAAGAAGAAGAATGAAGAAGAAGAAGAAGAAGAATGAAGAAGAAAGAAGAAGAATGAGAAGAAGAAGAATGAGAAGAAGAAGAATGAGAAGAAGAAGAATGAGAAGAAGAAGAAATGAAGAAGAATGAAGAAGAAGAAATGAAGAAAAAAAGAAGAAGAAGAAGAAGAAGAATGAGAAGAAGAATGAGAAGAAGAATGAAGAAGAAGAAGAAGAAGAAAGAAGAATGAGAAGAAGAAGAAGAATGAGAAGAAGAAAATGAGAAGAAGAAGAAGAAGAAGAAGAAGAAGAATGAGAAGAAGAATGAGAAGATGAAGAAAGAAGAGAAGAAGAAGAATGAGAAGAAGAAGAATGAGAAGAAGAAGAATGAGAAGAAGAAGAATGAAGAAGAAGAATGAGAAGAAGAAGAATGAGAAAAGAATGAGAAGAAGAATGAGAAGAAGAATGAGAAGAAGAATGAGAAGAAGAAGAATGAGAAGAAGAATGAAGAAGAAGAATGAGAAGAAGAAGAATGAGAAGAAGAAGAAAAGAAGAAGAAGAATGAGAAAGAAGAAGAATGGAAGAAGAAGAATGAGAAGAAGAAGAATGAGAAGAAGAAAGAATGAGAAGAAGAAGAATGAGAAGAAGAATGAGAAGAAGAAGAAGAAGAGAAGAAAATGAAAAGAAGAAGAATGAGAAGAAGAAGAAATGAAGAAGAAGATGAAGAAGAAGAATGAGAAGAAGAAGAATGAAGAAGAAGAAGAATGAGAAGAAGAAGAATGAGAAGAAGAAAGAAAGAGAAGAAGAGAAGAAGAAGAAGAAGAAGAAGAAGAAGAATGAGAAGAAGAAGAAGAAGAAGAATGAGAAGAAGAATGAGAAGAAGAAGAATGAGAAGAAGAAGAATGAGAAGAAGAAGAATGAGAAGAAGAAGAATGAGAAGAAGAAGAATGAGAAGAAGAAGAAGAATGAGAAGAATGAAGAAGAAAGAAGAAGAAGAAAGAAGAAAGAAGAGAAGAAGAATGAGAAGAAAGAAAAGAGAAGAAGAAGAATGAGAAGAAGAAGAATGAGAAGAAGAAGAATGAGAAGAAGAAGAAAGAAGAAGAATGAGAAGAGAAGAAGAATGAGAAGAAGAAGAATGAGAAAAAGAAGAAGAAGAAAAAGAAAGAATGAGAAAAAGAAGAATACAAGAAGAAGAATGAAGAAGAAGAATGAGAAGAAGAATGAGAATGAGAAGAAGAAGAAGAAGAAGAAGAAGAAGAAGAAGAAGAAGAGAAGAAGAAAGAAGAAGAAGAAGAAGAAAGAAGAAGAAGAAGAATGAGAAGAAGAAGAATGAGAAGAAGAAGAATGAGAAGAAGAAGAAAAGAAGAAGAAGAATGAGAAGAAGAATGAGAAGAAAAGAATGAGAAGAAGAAGAATGAGAAGAAGAAGAATGAGAAGGAGAAGAATAAGAAGAAGAATGAGAAGAAGAAGAATGAGAAAAGAAGAATGAGAAGAAGAAGAATGAGAAGAAGAAGAATGAGAAGAAGAAGAATGAGAAGAAGAAGAACGTGAGAAGAAGAAGAATGAGAAGAAGAAGAATGAGAAGAAGAAGAATGAGAAGAAGAAGAATGAGAAGAAGGAGAATAAGTAGAAGAATGAGAAGAAGAATGAGAAGAGGAATGAGAAGAAGAAGAATGAGCTAAAGATTGAGAAGAAGAATGAGAAGAAGAATAAGAAGAAGAAGAATGAGAAGAAGAAGAATGAGAAGAAGAAGAATGAGAAGAAGAAGAATGAGAAGAAGAAGAAGAAGAAGAAGAAGAAGAATGAAGAAGAAGAATGAGAAGAAGAAGAATGAAAGAAGAAAGAATGAGAAGAAAAGAAGAGAAGAAGAATGAGAAGAAGAAGAATGAGAAGAAGAATGAGAAGAAGAAGAATGAAGAAGAAGAAGAAGAAGAAAGAAGAAGAAGAATGTTAAGAAGAAGAATGAGAAGAAGAAGAATGAGAAGAAGAAGAATGAGAAGAAGAAGAATGAGAAGAAAAGAATGAAGAAGAAGAAGAATGAGAAAGAAGAAGAAGAAGAAGAATGAAAGAAGAAGAAGAAGAAGAAGAATGAGAAGAAGAAGAATGAGAAGAAGAATGAAGAAAGAAGAAGAATGAGAAGAAGAAGAATGAGAAGAAGAAGAATGAGAAAGAAGAAGAAGAAGATGAAGAAGAAGAATGAGAAGAAGAAGAAGAAGAAGAATGAAGAAGAAAATGAGAAGAAGAATGAAGAAGAAGAAGAAAAGAAGAAGAAGAAGAATGAGAAGAAGAAGAATGAGAAGAAAAGAAGAATGAGAAGAAAAAGAATGAGAAGAAGAAATGAAGAGAAGAAGAATGAGAAGAAGAAGAATGAGAAAGAAGAATGAGAAGAAGAAGAATGAGAAGAATGAGAAGAAGAAGAAAAGAAATGAGAAGAAGAAGAATGAGAAGAAGAAGAAAAGAAGAAGAAGAGAATGAAGAAGAAGAAGATGAAGAATGAGAAAAAGAAGAATGAAAAAAGAAGAATGAGGAAAGAAGAAGAATGAGAAGAAGAATGAGAAGAAGAATGAGAAGAAGAAGAATGAGAAGAAAGAAGAAGAAGAGAAGAAGAATAAGAAGAAGAAAAATGAGAAGAATGAGAATAAGATGAAAATGAAAAGAAGAATGAGAAGAAGAAGAATGAGAAGAAGAAGAATGAGAAGAAGAAGAATGAGAAGAAGAAGAATGAGAAGAAGAATGAGAAGAATGAAGAAGAAGAATGAGAAGAAGAATGAGAAGAAGAAGAAGAAGAAGAAGAATGAGAAGAAGAAGAAAATGAAGAAGAATAAGAAAGAAGAAGAATGAAGAAGAAGAATGAGAAGAAGAAGAATGAGAAGAAGAATGAGAAGAAGAAGAAGAAGAAGAAGAATGAGAAGAAGAAGAATGAGAAGAAGAAGATGAAGAATGAGAAGAAGAAGAATGAGAAGAAGAAGAATGAGAAGAAGAAGAATGAGAAGAAGAATGAGAAGAAGAAGAATAAGAAGAAGAATGAGAAGAAGAAGAAATGAGAAGAAGAAGAATGAGAAGAAGAAGAAGAATGAAGAAGAAGAATGAGAAGAAGAATAAGAAGAAATTAAGAAGAAGAAGAAGAAGAAGAAGAAGAATGAGAAGAAGAAGAATGAGAAGAAGAAAGAAGAAGAAGAAGAAGAAGAAGAAGAAAGAAGAAGAAGAAGAAGAAAGAAGAAAGAAGAATGAAGAAAAAGAAGAAGAAAAGAGAAGAAGAATGAAAAGAAGAAAGAAAAGAAGAAGAAGAATGAGAAGAAGAAGAATAAGAAGAAGAAATGAAGAAAGAAGAAGAAGAAATGAAGAAGAAGAATGAAGAAGAATGAGAAGAAGAAGAAGAAGAAGAATGAGAAGAAGAAAAAGAAGAATGAGAAGAAGAAGAATGAGAAGAAGAATGAAGAAGAAGAAAAAGAAGAAGAATGAGAAGAAGAAGAATGAGAAGAAGAAGAATGAGAAGAAGAAGAATGAAGAAGAAGAATGAGAAGAAGAATAAGAAGAAGAAGAAGAAGAAGAAGAAGAAGAATAAGAAGAAGAAAAGAATGAGAAGAAGAAGAATGAGAAGAAGAAGAATGAAGAAGAAAAAGAAAGAAGAAGAAGAATGAGAAGAAGAAGAAACGGAAGAAGAATGAGAAGAAGAAGAAAAGAAGAAGAAAAGAAGAATGAGAAGAAAGAAGAAATGAAGAAGAAGAATGAATGAGAAGAAGAATGAAAGAAGAAGAATGAGAAGAAGAAGAATGAGAAGAAGAAGAATGAGAAGAAGAAGAAGAAGAAGAAGAAGAGAAGAAGAAAGAAGAAAAATGAAGAAGAAGAAGAAGAATGAGAAGATGAAGAATGAGAAAAAGAAGAAGAAAAAAGAAGAAAAGAAAAAAAGAAACAAAAAGAATGAGAAGAAGAAGAATGAGAAGAAGAAGAAAGAAGAAGAAGAAGAAGAAAGAAGAAGAAAGAAGAAAGAAGAAGAATGAGAAGAGAAGAAGAAGAAGAAGAAAAGAAGAATGAGTTAGAAGAATGAGAAGAAGAAGAATGAAAAGAAGAAGAATGAGAAGAAGAAGAATGAGAAGAAGAAGAAGAATGAGAAGAAGAAGAAAAAGAATGAGAAGAAGAATGAGAAGAAGAAGAATGAGAAGAAGAAGAATGAGAAGAAGAAGAAAAGAAGAAGAAGAAGAAATGAAGAAATGAAGAAGAAGAAGAGAAGAAGAAGAATGAAGAAGAAGAAGAAGAATGAAGAAGAAGAAGAATGAGAAGAAGAAGAATGAGAAGAAGAAGAATGAGAAGAAGAAGAATGAGAAGAAGAAGAATGAGAAGAAAAGAAGAAGAAAAGAATGAGAAGAAGAAGAATGAGAGAAGAAGAAGAAGAAGAAGAAGAAGAAGAAAGAAGAAGAAGAAGAAGAAAAAGAAGAAGAAGAAGAAGAAGAAGAAGAAGAAGAATGAAGAAGAAGAAGAATAAGAAGAAGAAGAAGAAAGAAGAAGAAGAAGAAGAAGAAGAAGAAGAATGAAGAAGAAGAAATGAAGAAAAAGAAAACGAGAAGAAGAAGAACGAGAAGAAGAATGAGAAGAAGAATGAGAAGAAGAAGAATGTGAAGAAGAAGAATGAGAAGAAGAAGAATGAGAAGAAGAAGAATGAGAAGAAGAAGAATGAGAAGAAGAATAATGAGAAGAAGAAGAATGAGAAGAAGAAAGAATGAGAAAAAGAAGAAGAAGAAGAAGAATGGAAGAAGAAGAGAAGAAGAAGAAGAAAGAAGAATGAAGAATGAAGAAGAAGAAGAAAGAAGAAGAAAAGAAGAAGAAGAATGAGAAGAAGAATGAGAAGAAGAAGAATGAGAAGAAGAAGAATGAGAAGAAGAAAATGAGAAGAAGAAAAGGAGAGAAGAAGAAGAAGAAGAAGAAAAAGAATGAGAAGAAGAAGAAGAGAGAAGAAGAAGAATGAAGAAGAAGAAGAAAAGAAAAAATGAAAAATGAAAAGAAGAAGAAGAAGAAGAAGAAGAAGATGAAGAAGAGAAGAAAAAGAAGAAGAAGAAGAAGAAGAAGAAGAAGAAGAAGAAGAAGAAGAATGAGAAGAAGAAGAATGAGAAGAAGAAGAATGAGAAGAAGAAAAATGAGAAGAAGAAGAAGAAGAAGAAGAAGAATGAAGAAGAAGAAGAAGAAGAAAGAAGAATGAGAAGAAAAAAGAATGAGAAGAAGAAAGAAGAAGAAGAAAGAAAAGAAGAAGAAGAAGAATGAGAAGAATGGAATGAGAAGAAGAAGAATGAGAAGAAGAATGAATGAAGAGAAGAAGAATGAGAAGAATGAAGAAGAAATGAGAAGAAGAAGAAGAAAAAAAAAAAAAAAAGAAGAATGAGAAGATGAAGAATGAGAAGAAGTAGAATGAGAAAAAGAAGAATAAAAAGAAGAATGAGAAAAAGAAGAATACAAACAAGAATGAGAAGAAGAATGAGAAGAAGATTGAGAAAAAGAAGAATGAGAAAAAGAAGAAGAAGAATAAGAAGAAGAATGAGAAGATGTAGAATAAGATGAAAAAGAAGAGAAGAAGGAGAAGAAGAAGAAGAAGAATGAGAAGAAGAAGAACGAGATGAAGAATTTGAAGAAGAAGAATGAGAAGAAGAAGAAAGAAGAAGAAGAAGAAGAAGAATAAGAAGAAGAAAGAAAAAGAAGAACGAGAGGTAGAAGAATGCGAAGAAGAAGAAGAATCAGAAGAAGAAGAAGAATTAGAAGAAGAGGAATGAGAAGAAGAATGAGAAGATGATGAATGAGAAGAAGATTTTGAAGGAGAAGAATGAATAAAACGAAGAAGAATAAAACGAAGAATGAGAAGAAGAATGAGCAGATGAAGAATGAGAAGAAGAAGAATAAGAGGTTGAAGAATAGGAAGAAGAACAATGAGAAAAAGAAGAATCAAAAGAAGAATGAGAAAAAGAAGCATAAATAGAATAATGAGAAAAAGAAGAATAAAAAGAAGAATGAGAAAAAGAAGAATACAAACAAGAATGAGAAGAGGAATGAGAAGAAGATTGAGAAGAAGAAGAATGAGAAGAAGAATGAGAAAAAGAAGAAGGAGAAGAAGAAGAATAAGAAGAAGAATGAGAAGATGAAGAATAAGATGAAAAAGAATGAGATGAAGAATAGGAAGAAGGAGAATGAGAAGAAGAATGAGAAGAAGAAGAAGGAGAGGAAAAAGAAACGAGAAGAAGAAGAATGAGAAGAAGAATGTGAAGAAGAATTAGAAGAAGAAGAATGTGAAGAAGAAGAATGAGAAGAAGAAGAATGAGAAGAAGAAGAATAAGAAGAAGAAGAAGAAGAAGAAGAAGAATGAGAAGAAGAAGAAGAAGAAGAAGAAGAAGAAGAAGTAGAAAAGAATGAGAGAGAAGAAGAATGAGAAGAAGAAGAATGAGAAGAAGAATGAAGAAGAAGAAGAAAAGAAGAGAAGAAGAAGAAGAAGAAGAAGAAGAAGAAGAAGAAGAATTAGAAGAAGACAGAGAAGAAGAAGAACGAGAAGAAGAATGAGCAGAAGAAGAATAAGAAGAAGAATGAGAAGAAGAAGAATGAGAAGAAGAAGAATGAGAGATTGAAGAATAGGAAGAAATAGAATGAGAAAAAGAAGAATGAAAAGAAAAATGAGAAAAAGAAGAATACAAAAAAGAATGAGAAGAAGAATGAGAAAAAGAAGAAGGAGAAGAAGAAGATTAAGAAGAAGAATGAGAAGAAGAATGAGAAGAAGAAGAATGAGAAGAAGAAGAATGAGAAGAAGAAGAATGTGAAGAAGAAAAATGAGAGGAAGAAGAATGAGTAGAAGATGAATGAGAAGAAGAAGAATGAGAGAAACAAGAATGAGAAGAAAAAGAATCAGAAGAAGAATGGGAAGATGAAGAAGAATTAGAAGAAGAAGAATGAGAAGAAGTGGAATGAGAGGAAGAAGAATGAGAAGATTATGAATGATAAGAAGAAGAATGAGAAGATGAAGAATGAAAAAAAGAAGAAAAAAAAGAAGAAAAAAGAAGAAGAAAGAAGAAGAAGAAGAATGAGAGATCGAAGAATAAGAAGAAGAATGAGAAAAAGAAGAATAAAAAGAAGAATGAGAAGAAGATTGAGAAGAAGAAGAATGAGAAAATGAAGAAGAAGAATAAGAAGAAGAATAAGAAGAAGAAGAATGAGAAGATGAAAATGAGAAGAAGAAGAATGAAAAGAAGAAGAA